>JAYKQN010000060.1:440000-462500 GCA_036785175.1 Eupleurogrammus muticus | reverse complement strand
TGTACCTGAGTACCTGTACCTGAGTACCTGTAACTGAGTACCTGTACCTGAGTAGCTGTACATGAGTACCTGTACTTGATTAGCTGTACCTGAGTAGCTGTACATGAGTACCTGTACTTGATTAGCTGTACCTGAGTAGCTGTACATGAGTACCTGTACTTGATTAGCTGTACCTGAGTACCTGTACCTGAGTACCTGTACCTGAGTACCTGTACATGAGTACCTGTACTTGATTAGCTGTACCTGAGTACCTGTACCTGAGTACCTGTACCTGAGTAGCTGTGCTTGATTAGCAGTACCTGAGTAGCTGTACCTGAGTACCTGTACTTGAGTACCTGTACCTGAGTAGTTGTACCTGAGTACCTGTACTTGATAAGCTGTACCTGAGTACCCTTACTTGAGTACCTGAGTACCTGTACTTGATTAGCTGTACCTGAGGACCTGTACTTGAGTAGCTCTACTCCAGTAGCTGTACACCAAACCCAAACCAAATCCGTGCTTCATATTCATCTTCACCTTTTCTTGTGCAGTGTAATGTGAGACGTTCGATTGTAAATTGCAGCAGCAGAGAGGTCTTCCTCTGACGTATTTACGGGGCCTGTAAAGCCGCAGCCCTGACAGCTGGGGGCGGGGCCAGGTTGTAAAGTGATTAAATTGATGATCCGTCTCAGATTCAGGAGGACGTCGGCTAGGTCGTTAAGAGCCGGGACGAGCCTGTAAATCGACAGCTTTTTGTGGTTTGTGTCGAGCAAAGACAAACAATAATACTCCTAGCATTCATGAAGCCCTTCATCACGCCGTCGCCCGTCCTGCACCGATCACACGTGATGAATAACCAATCTAATCAATAACATGAACCTGAGGCAGGTGAACCAACTAATTAAAAGCATAGAGCCTGGAATAGTTGCTGCGAGATACAGTTTAATCACTTTTCTGCTGTACAGAAACAGATCAATTTATTCTGCAACTCTTCCCCCGCCGTTTACGTCCTGCTGTGTTACCATGACGACAGCTCCATCCCATGTCACGTTCTCCATCATTCATCTGGAGTCGATTTCCACCCTTGACATGTTTAGTAGCTCGTGGCTGTTTTTAATGATCCAGGTTGGTGTGTGTGTGTGTGTGTGTGTGTGTGTGTGTGTGTGTGTGTCTCTACAAACAGTTCCTGCTAATTAGCTGTTGTTGTTTGTTCAACCTGTTGTTACACACATATATATATATATATATATATATATATGTGTGTGTGTGTGTGTGTGTGTGTGTGTGTGTGTGTGTGTGTAAATATATATATTTATGTTCTGCTATAGTAAATTCTCCTAAAAGAGTTCATACCTACATTAAAGGTACAGTGTGTAGTTTATGTCTTAAAGGGACAGTGTGTAGTTTATGTCTTATCCTATATCCTATATTTGACAAAACTGTAAAAGATTCTTTAAATCCAGAGTTAATCACATTCTGATAATTAATAATTCAATATGAAAATCCACTAAGAAACATCAAAGTGATTAATCAACTATGATAACACATCACACAAGTATTCATGAATGTTAGAATATGCAATTTACTGTTATATTCACTAGTGCTGCCTCCAAGTGCATAAACTGTTGAACTAATTTAACTTCAGTGCGTGTTTACACTTATTAAACTGTTGAGAAATGTTTGACAGCGGATTTGTGGTTTTATTGTGAATAGAATTCCAGTCACCTCAGCTTATCTCCATTCTGTGCAAGGGCTGAAACAGTAAAAGTGATTCACAGTATCCCAACCGCGCCTCATCTGCATGGGGTTAGCAGCATTGGATCCAAACAGGAGACTAAGACTTGCCATAAACCTGTGTTTCCAGGATGAATCCTTATTAAGGGGGGGGGGGGGGCGGGAGTGGAAGCAGCCGACAGTGACGAGCTGCCTCTGAAATATGAATGAGACGAACTAATGTATCTTCACAAAGTGCACATTACAGTCTACAGGGATCTGCTGATCCAGTCTCTGCTCTGTGATCCACTGATCCGGTCTTTGCTCTGTGATCCACTGATCCGGTCTCTGCTCTGTGATCCACTGATCCGGTCTCTGCTCTGTGATCCACTGATCCGGTCTCTGCTCTGTGATCCACTGATCCAGTCTCTGCTCTGTGATCCACTGGTCCAGTCTCTGCTCTGTGATCCACTGATCCGGCCTTTGCTCTGTGATCCACTGATCCAGTCTCTGCTCTGTGATCCACTGATCCAGTCTCTGCTCTGTGATCCACTGATCCAGTCTCTGCTCTGTGATCCACTGATCCAGTCTCTGCTCTGTGATCCACTGATCCAGTCTCTGCTCTGTGATCCACTGATCCAGTCTTTGCTCTGTGATCCACTGATCCAGTCTCTGCTCTGTGATCCACTGATCCAGTCTTTCCTCCAACTCGTACCACCTGTCTTATGTCTTAAACTCAGCTGTGTAGCTGATTTCCTTCAGTTTAAACTGTGCTTTATCAGCGTGTCTCTTTACCATTTTCAGGTTGTTAAAACAACCATGTTCTGCATAACGCACATCCCCGTTATTTTATCTACAATCCATGCCCACACTTCCCCTACATACAGACATAGGGCGCACCAACATTTTGAAGAAAATACAAGACTTTAATGTGCCCGTATAGTTGTGGAAATACGGTATTTCAATAATCACGCCCTCACAAATGTTGACTCACCTTTAATTCTTTATTTGAAGAGTGTTGTTTTTGAGCAGAGTCAGTTTCATCTCTTCAGTCTGGCTCTGTAAACCCAGCAAACACCAAACAGACTGAGGCTGAATATTAAGTCTCAGCAGCTCAGGGAGAGTTCAGGTTCCTGCTGATAATTTAATAAACGCCGGCGCAGCTCCATAAAACATCAGGTGTCGAGACGATGGCGTCGCCATGACGACCGGATGCTGTAGTATTAGTAATAATCCCCAGTAACATCTGGAATATCAGCACTTATCCCCTGTCCCTGATATCAGTGTTTTAATAACACGTCGACAGCACGAGAATAAGAAGTTTATAATAACCCAGTTTAGATTTTAAAGAACAATTAATGTTATAACATAGTTATGATTTAGTTTTCTGTAGTTTTCTAATCTATTATGTAGTTTTAGACAAATATTTATTGAAACATCTCTCATCATTTATGGATTTATCGATTTATTTATTAACTAATGAGACTTTTGTAGTTTCCTCCTTGTAAAAACAAACGGTGGATTTGTCCTGTAGAGAATCTCCTCTAATGTCAACATGTGCCACATCTGTGATGTCACAACCGATCAGAGTGAAGGGGGAACATCTCTGGCAGCTGCTGGGGTTTTTATTTTATTTATGGTTTAAATGTCTCTTTCAGAATGTCTCTTTTTCTTCTTGAATCTTCTGACTCTGGATTAGAAAAATCCGACTCGCAGCTTTTTTCCTGCTTTAAAAGATGGTGGCGTGTTCCATCAGAGTCCATCTGTCCCGTGGATCTGAACCCACCTTCACATGCTCCATGTGGGAGAAGCGGATTCACAGAAGTAGGTTGATCCAAACCAGAGCTGGCAGCCGTTGTCCGTCAGATTCCCAGAATCCCAGAATCCCAGAATGCCCCTCGGTCGTGTCCTGGATTCCATCTGAACACATTTCTGAAGGGAAAAAAGCTCCGTGAGGAAAAGACTCCACATCAGTGTCAAACATGTTTGAACCATGAAGAACTAACAGGGAGTGAGGAGCTGAGCTCAGGGTCAAAGGTCACAAGTTAAAGGGAACACGTGTAGTCTTCTGGCTCCACCTGGTGGACACGTTGTGCCAGTGCTGGGAAAGTTCAACCAGTTCAGTTCATAGTTCATAATCTTTAACTAAGTTCATGGTCCCAAAAATGTACTAGTTTATAGTTCTTTTCTCCAATATGTTGCTGTGACCTGTTATTTATCAAAATTATCTTCATGGTCCTTAGCATTAAACTAAGCATCAGATTCATCTTTTTCTTCAGTTTTACTCCTTATCAACCAGGGTTTAGTACTGAGGTGACAGCCTCTAAATTCCATCATTTCCTAACACTTTGTTTCATCCATTCATCCACACTAGTAGCAGCTGCAGAATATTCTCCAAACATGGTGTTTACTAGTAAATAAAAGCAGGACTGTAGTCCTAAAGGTTCAGTCTGGGTCAGTACTGACTTCTCCATCACATGGTGTTAATGCTCATAGCTGTGGTGCTGCCTTCCTCCATGCTCCTGGCTGCTGCTCTGTGTTTTACGACGTATTTGTTAGTGTGACAGGTATGACAGCTGCTGCAGACCAGCTGGTTTTCAGCTACATGTTAAGGTCTGTTTATTGGAGTTTTAGCTGGGTTTTCACCTGGAAGGATCTAATGAAATCTGAGTTCTACTCTCAGAGCAGCGTTCACAGCCAGAATGAACATGTTCATCAAGAGAAAAATACAGAACGTCCAGTTCACATTTAACCAGAATATGAAGGAGTTCATGAAGGACGGGTAATGGTGTTCAGGATAAATTCTGCATTACACAGTATGACCAAATAAAAATGTTGACTGAACCTACGAACAATCTCCCCGAATGTCCACGACTTTGCCACATCTGTGATGTCACAACTGATCAAACTGAAGGAGGAACATGACTGACCGTGCTGCTGAATATCTCTGACAGCTGTCAGCATTTATTTTTATTTTTTTCATTGTTTAAATCACCAGAAAACAAGCTGCAATGAAGCTTTTCAATCAAATCTTCTCACGCTCGGCTGCAAATTCCATTTCCTGGGTTTTATTCCTGGCTTTAAAACAATATTTCTTCAAACATTTAGAGTCTGACGTGGCATTAAAGAAGTCTGCAGCTTTGCATTATTTCAGTTTAAGGCAGCAACAAAAAGTATTAAATTGTAAATTTACAAGCAGCAATCTGGTGCAATAAAATCAAGAAGCTATAGACTATCAATAATCACTATTGATGATAATATCAGCTATAGACTATCAATAATCACTATTATTGATAATATCAGCTATAGACTATCAATAATCACTATTATTGATAATATCAGCTATAGACTATCAATAATCACTATTATTGATAATATCAGCTATAGACTATCAATAATCACTATTATTGATAATATCAGCTATAGACTATCAATAATCACTATTGATGATAATATCAGCTATAGACTATCAATAATCACTATTGATGATAATATCAGCTATAGACTATCAATAATCACTATTGATGATAATATCAGCTATAGACTATCAATAATCACTATTGATGATAATATCAGCTATAGACTATCAATAATCAATATTGACGATAATATCAGCTATAGACTATCAATAATCACTATTGATGATAATATCAGCTATAGACTATCAATAATCAATATTGATGATAATATCAGCTATAGACTATCAATAATCACTATTGATGATAATATCAGCTATAGACTATCAATAATCACTATTATTGATAATATCAGCTATAGACTATCAATAATCACTATTGACGATAATATCAGCTATAGTATTTCTAACATGTGGGTGGACAAATGTGAAACAAACTCATGTTTCCTGCAGCGTTGGGGGGCCTTGATGTTAGTTTACCTTTAATAATCAGAATCAAACGATAACTAAAATCTATAGTCCAGCTATGAGGAGGCTCAACCTTTAAATACAAACGACTCCTCTGTGTAGGACTTTTTTCTTTTGTTGTATAACATAAAACAAATATAAATCAGATTCTGCATTCAGGGGAAGGTGATGACTCAGACTTCCTCCATTGGACAGATGTGAACAGGAAGCAGTGAGTCGTGTTTCATCTCAGCTCCTCCTGAGTCTCACATGTTGTGACGTGTCTCCGGCTTCGTGTCGTGGCTCCAACAGAATTTTGTTTTTTTGTTTTTTTCACTGTGCGACTCGCTCATCCGCAGCAGGAAACGTGTCTTAACGGCCTTAACGAACACTGCCTGGTTACCGTGGTTACCGTCGGCCCGGTTACTGCTGCGGGAAAAAGGAAAACTGAAACGATTCTGAAAATATTCAACGTTCTGTTTTTATGCAAAATCATCATAATGTGTCTGCAAGCAACGTTAAAGTCAGCAGATAATCTCATAGTGAATCATCACAGCAGAAACACTGGAAGTGATGTTTAATTCACCTTCAAAAACAGAACACAGGTTCATCAATTCTGTTATTATTGTTTTATTTTAAGGTGCATGAACACGTTAAAAATATTAAAGAGAGGAAATTATGCAAAAATAATAATAAAAAAAAAAATATATATATATTCTGCCTTAATAAATTCTCCTAAAAGAGTTCATACCTAGTGTGTGGTCTTAAAGGGACAGTGTGTAGTTTACGTCTTAAAGGAACAGTGTGTAGTTTCTGTCTTAAAGGGACAGTGTGTAGTTTCTCTCTTAAAGGGACAGTGTGTAGTTTACGTCTTAAAGGGACAGTGTGTAGTTTACGTCTTAAAGGAACAGTGTGTAGTTTACATCTTAAAGGAACAGTGTGTAGTTTCTGTCTTAAAGGGACAGTGTGTAGTTTACGTCTTAAAGGAACAGTGTGTAGTTTACATCTTAAAGGAACAGTGTGTAGTTTCTGTCTTAAAGGGACAGTGTGTAGTTTACATCTTAAAGGGACAGTGTGTAGTTTACGTCTTAAAGGGACAGTGTGTAGTTTATGTCTTAAAGGGACAGTGTGTAGTTTACATCTTAAAGGGACAGTGTGTAGTTTACATCTTAAAGGGACAGTGTGTAGTTTACGTCTTAAAGGGACAGTGTGTAGTTTATGTCTTAAAGGGACAGTGTGTAGTTTACATCTTAAAGGGACAGTGTGTAGTTTACATCTTAAAGGGACAGTGTGTAGTTTACGTCTTAAAGGGACAGTGTGTAGTTTATGTATTAAAGGTACAGTGTGTAGTTTACGTCTTAAAGGAACAGTGTGTAGTTTCTGTCTTAAAGGGACAGTGTGTAGTTTACGTCTTAAAGGGACAGTGTGTAGTTTACGTCTTAAAGGGACAGTGTGTAGTTTACGTCTTAAAGGAACAGTGTGTAGTTTCTCAAAACCATAAAATAAAAACAGGTAAAACTGGACAAAGATCAGAGAAAGATTCTAAAAAAATTAATCAGAATTTATTCAGTAGAACTTTATTTTTTTCACTCAGATTTGACTTTTTTACTCCTAAAGGTCAAATATTTTAATTACTATTTTACTTTAATATGAATAATTGATTAAAGTGTTGAAATATTTAAGCTTGATTTTTCTGCAAAACATTTTTTTTACTTTAAGCACATTTATAGACTATTAGTGTGATTTTAACTGCATGACTACTTGTGTGTGTGTGTGTGTGTGTGTGTGTGTGTCTTCTGGCTCTCTCTAGTAATAAAGTTACAAACTCATTTCAGTTAATTATTTCCTTTGTAATAAACCTGAGGCCACAAAAGCAATTAAAGGCCTCATTTGTCAGGTTTTAATAATGTGTAAAACAGAGATAATCAAGTCAGAAATAAAAAGAGGCCAAACGGACCAGATTCAAATTAACAATGCGAAATGTTATAAAAGCATAAAGCAAACTGTTGTTATTATCATTATTAAATGAATCATTCTGTTTAGTTCTAATGAAATAAAAGTTTCTGTTTCATTTCTCAATATTAAAGTTTGTCAATGGGAAAGAGTCTTTTGCTGTTTTACTGTGAAATGCTGTTGCCATGGAAACCAAACGCCATCACTTTTCTTCTTGCTGAAATGATCTGAAACTGATCAGATGGATTCAGGTTTTCTATCTTCAGTTGTGATAAAAATGTTTTTTCCCCAAGTATGAATGAATTTTATTTGGTGAGAATTGAGCTACATGAGCTAAAGGGACTGGTCATGTGACCTCATCAATTGTGTATGTCCTTCAAAATAAAAGCCCCCTTTTCACAGCTAACTGTAAAAACAATGATTTTACATCACAGCTTTTTAAGAAGAAAGAAGATAATTATTGCCATGGAAACATAAAATAGAAGGTTATTAATGCGAGTTGCTCACAAACTGAGATTAGACTCATTCAATGAAATGAATGAAAAGAAAAGATGAAGAAACAACACATCTGGAGTTATTCTGCTGTATTCACACATCTGTAGTGTGTGAATAATCTGTACAAAGATGAATAAATCATCTTATCAGAATGACGAGAAACTGGTGAGAATAATGTAATAATATAATAGTATTCACCAGAATCACAACCTGTGTGTGTGTGTGTGTGTGTGTGTGTGTGTGTCTGTGTGTGTGTGTGTGTGTGTGTGTGTGTCTGTGTGTGTGTGTGTGTGTGTGTGTGTAGGGCAGCTTTAAACTGACTGATTATATTTCACTGGTACGTTTTGGGATTAAAAACTCCAGCGTCAGCAGTTTTAAATGAATCAGAGAATAGAAGTAATAACAGTAATTGTTCATGCGAGCGTCCACATTAAAGCTGCTAGCCATTTAGCTAATTTAATTACCCAGCAGCCTCTGCTCTGATCTATGAGGGTCACAGTTAACGTGTTGGACGAAGGAGAGAAGTTGCATCATGGTAGCTCTGCAGTGTTAGCAGCAGTGTTAGCAATAATAGTGTTAGCAGCAGCAGTGTTAGCAGTAACAATGTTAGCAGCAGCAACAACAGTGTTAGCAGCAACAATGTTAGCAGCAGCAGTGTTAGCAGCAGCAGCATCAACAGTGTTAGCAGCAGCAGTGTTAGCAGCAGCAGTGTTAGCAGCAGCAGTGTTAGCAGCAGCAGCAACAACAGTGTTAGCAGCAACAATGTTAGCAGCAGCAGTGTTAGCAGCAGCAGCATCAACAATGTTAGCAGCAGCAGTGTTAACAGCAGCAGTGTTAGCAGCAGCAGTGTTAGCAGCAGCAGCAACAACAGTGTTAGCAGCAACAATGTTAGCAGCAGCAGTGTTAGCAGCAGCAGTGTTAGCAGCAGCAGTGTTAGCAGTAACAATATTATGAAATAATTGATGGAAACTGGTTTATGTGAAAAGTTTAATCTTTGTTTCCTCTCATTCTGACTAAATTGCTCATGTTGACCTCTGACCCCTCCCACCCCCCCACAGTGTCCTGAGGGTCTTCGACCAATGAGGGATGGCTCTGGTTGCTATGACTACTCGCGGGGCATCGACTGCACCGATGGCTTCAACGGCGGCTGCGAGCAGCTCTGTCTGCAGCAGCTCGTTCCTCTGGAGGACGACGGCGCCTCCAGCAACGTCCTCATGTTCTGTGGGTGAGAGCTACTTCCTGTTTACTTCCTGTTTACTTCCTGTTCCCTTATCAAGTGTGAACGTGTGGATTTTGGTTCAGTCAGCGTGATGATGAGGAGAATTATGTCGAATCACTTCTAATCTGACTGATGACTCTGCTTCAAGCTGCTTGTTGGATTTATTCAATTTAATCTTGTTTAATGAAAACAGGGTTTGAAAAAATAAAAAGACAAAAATATGAGCTACAAGACAAAACAAGAAACAAAGACTGTCATCATCTTGTTCCACTTTTCTGGCCCTGAGTCCCCCCCAGCTGGACCGAGCTGGACCAACGTGGACAGAGCTCTGGCACCGGGCAGACGGCCGTGTCAGTGGGACCCCACAGAACTCACACGCCAGCTAAGACTCCTCCCCCCAGATGCGTGGTGGTCCACGTCCAAGGGCCAGCTTTGTAGGCCGGGGTCGGACCACCAGGGACCCCCCCCCGACTGTCCTCCAGGTCTCTGTGCAGATGCCCCTCTGGCTATGTCACACTTCATGTGACATTCAGGCTATGAGTTGATGGAAATTCATCATTGGTCGATGCTGCGTCGCCCAGCAGCAAATATCTGGAGGAGATAACAGACAACAGTCGCTGGGTTCTGTCTGAATCACATTATGTCCCACATTTATGTCCCAGAACTCCACAATGACAACGAGAGCTTGGCTCCGTCAAACTGTTAAAACATAATTTAAAGAAGAGTGTGGCACTAACACTCAGCCAGGTCTCTGCTGGCTGCTGCAAACAGGGACTGTCGGGAGTATTTCCTGGAAGGGACGTGACTAATATCTGCACTGTAAGGGTTGTACAAACAAAACCCTCAGCAAACAGTTATGTGTGATTTGTTACTAGAGTGGACTAGATATTCACATTTATACAATAGATTCTATTAACTGGATTTTATCTAGGGATGCACCGATGTGAAAATTTCGGCCGATATCGATATCCGATATACATATCGGCAGTCACTGCCGATACCGATATTTGCCGATATCGATATATGAGGAGAAAACACGTTTTCTGTAGTGTCACAAATTTAGTACAGACCAGAAAAAACACTGTACATTTGAAAAGCACAACAGTGCTGTTTATTTAAAGGAAGGCTCACTGTAAAACTGTCATGTGGTTAAAGGAAGTACGGCGGAGCGGACCCGATGGAGCTCCGCGAAGGCGGCGACGTCGGCGGCCGCGGAGGAGGCGGCGGTCGGCGATGCGATGTGACGGAGGAGCCCGCTAGGAGAAACCGCTACAGTTAGTTAGGTCACTGTCTGCGTGTCTCTCGGCGACGCGCTAAGCTAAGCTAGCTGGTCCTAGCGGGCTCCTCCGTCACATCGCATCGCCCGAAAAGACAGCGGCCTCCTCCGCCTCCGCCGCGGCCGCCGATGAGAAGGCGACAGGACGGCGTCCGACAACACGGAGCAACGTTCCGCGCATTTTTTTTGTCTTTTCGGGCGATGTGATGTGACGGAGGAGCCCGCTAGGACCAGCTAGCTTAGCTTAGCTTATCTTAGCGCGTCGCCGAGAGACACGCAGACAGTGACCCAACTAACTGTAGCGGTTTAACTCTGCACATTGTTGACATATCGGCCAGAATTTGTTGATATCGGACCGATACCGATAAGTTAAAAAACGTGACATATCGGCCGATATATATCGGTTGGCCGATATATCGTGCATCACTAATTTTATCCGTACCTGAAGCAGCTGTAGTTTTTGTTTTTGGTCGTTTGGATGTTTCTGTAAATCACATTTATCTCATTTATCACCTATATATATATAACATTTATCACATATATAACATGTGTCTCATTTATCACATTATCACATATATTGCACTTATCTTATTCATCACATGTACACATTTATATCACATACCTCACATTTACCAGATTCAGATGATGAAGTAAACACCAAAGGTGCTTTGCTACAAGCAGAGACTGCATGAGCAACTATGGATGTAGATCAGGGGTGGGGCAATCCCTGGCCCCAGAGGGCCGGCGCGGGCGCAGGCCCCCGCCCCAACCAGGCAGCAACACACCCGACTCCACCAACGAAGGTGCAGAGTAGCAGTAATTAGTAGAATCAGGTGCGCCCACCGCCCGGCCGGAACAAGGACCCGCAGCCACACCGGCCCCCCGGGACCGGAACCGCCCACCCCCAATGTAGATGTTAAGGTTTTAGCTGGTGGAGTGTCACAGTGTTCCTAGGGACCCCCTCCGCATCCTCAGCAGGCATCTCAGGGTCCCAGGTGTTTCGCCCCTTAACCTGTACACCTCTCCTGAGTGGGGCAGCAAGGGCTGAGTTAGCCTTCACCTGCGGAAGGGGTCCAGCTGTGATTTCTTGACAGCCACAGCCACCTGGAACTGCTTTCAGCTACTGTGGCTATTTCCCTGGTAGCCTTCTGTACTTGTTTGGCATCAAGCCCGATCTTCTGCAGGAAACTGCGAATAGATGTGGCGGGGAAACCACGAGCCCCAACCTCAATTGGGTAGAGGGTGGCATGCCATCCAGCAAGGGTCGCCTCATCTACTATGTCCTGATACTTACCTTTCTTTGCCTGATGAGATATGGCTAGCCTGTCTTCCCAGGGAACAGTGAGTTCGGCTAGAATGATGGACTTCGAGCTCCTGGAAAGAAGGATCATATCCGGTCGGAGGGTAGTTGCCACCACCTCCTGAGGAAAGACCAGCTTCTTCTTGAGATCCACCCGCAGCTCCCAATCTGATGCGCAGTGTAGCATTGATGGTAGGCGGTCAGGTCTTTTTCCCTTTGGGACTTTACTGCCCTCTCGCTGGAAGCGTGTGGGCCTTGGTGGTACTGGTGGCTGTTTGTTGGTGTGGCTTCTCTGTAGTTCGACCCACTTAGCGACCTCGGTGAGGACTTTGTCGTGTCTCCACCTATAGCGCCCGTCTGCCAGAGCTTTTGGGCAGCTGGTCAGAATGTGGTTCAGTGTGCAGAGGCTGGCGCCGCACTGACTACAGGATGCCTCTTCCTCCTTGCCCCAGATCTTCAGATTACTTGGTGTGGGTAGGAGATCAGCCACAGCGCGCAGCAGGAAGTTCAGCTTGCCTTGGTCAGTGCCCCAGAGCTCCTTCCAAGACAATGGTCTCTCGAGCGCCCCCTCCCACTGCATCCAGCGCGCCTGGGAGCCCAGCCCTGCTGCTTTGATTCGACGGTCTTCTTCAGCTGCCTCCCGCACCCTTTGCACCACCAAGTCCCTTCTGTCTCGCATGTTGCTCTTCGACCAGCTCTTGACACCGTAGTTTCCAAGCCCTAGCCGTCCGCGACACACAGTGCCCACGATTTCCTGATGCTTCCAGTAGGCTTCCGCTTCCTTCACCGCCTCGAGGGGTTTCCACTTCCTGCCGCAGTTAATGGCAGAACTTGCATTCCTGACTTTTGCGTCCCTAGAGCCTGAGAGCGTGCATGCTGCCCTTGCCTTGGTGGCCTTGAATTCTTCTATGACGGAGGAGCATGGTAACCGGAGTACTGATGACCTGCTGTAGAGGTTGACTGCGCTGAAAGCTGGAGGAACACCCAGCCATTTACGAATAAACCTGCTACAGACTCTCTCCATTGCTTCAACTCTTGTCATAGGGAAGTCGTAGAGCAGAAATGGCCACTGGAGCCTTGGTATGATGCCATGCTGAAAGCACCACACCTTGAACCTACCTAGCAGCAAACTCCTGTCTATTCTCCTCAGCCACTCCTTTAGTTGGGCTGCGGTGTCTTCGAGGTTTAGCCTGTCCTTCAGAGTGCTGTCATAGTGTTTTCCCAGGCATCGGATTCGCTCCTCCTGAATGGTTGGAATCTCTGACCCCTGGATGCTGAAGGTGTTATTCGACAGATTTCCCTTCAGGATGCACAAGCTTCTGGATTTGCTGGGCTTGAACTGCATACGGGCCCAGGTGGCCATCTTATCCAGTGAACTTAGGACCCATCGTGTCCCAAGGATGGATGGGGTCATCACGGTGATGTCGTCCATGAAAGCTCTGCAGGCTGGATGCCTTGTCCCATCCGCTGCCGTCGGTCCTTTACACTGAGACTCTCCTGCTTTCAGCAGTAGGTTCATAGCTGCCACAAACAGGGAGACTGATATGGTGCAGCCAGCCATGATCCCTTTTTCCAGCCTCTGCCACTTGGTGGTAAAATCCTGTGCACTGAACCTCATCTGTAAAGAACCCATATGAGCCATCACCAACTTAATGACCTCTGATGGTACTTGGTAATGATTCAATGCCTTGCAGATAAGCTGGTGTGGAACATTTGGGTAAGCCTTGGCGAGGTCTAGCCAGACCACCGAGAGAGATTTCTTGTTGCTCTTCGCCTCCTTAATTATCTGGCTAATTACCGCCGTGTGCTCCAGGCATCCAGAGTAGCCCGGTACTCCTCCTTTCTGGACACTTGTATCGATGTAGCCATTGACAAGTAAGTATGATGTCAACCTTTGGGCGATGATTGCCCAGAAGACCTTCCCCTCAACGTCCAGTAGGGAAATCTCTCTAAACTGGTCAAGGCTTGATGAATTCAGCTCCTTAGGAATGAAGCAGCCCTCTGCAAGCGTCCACAGCCAGGGTTCCTGCTTCTTCTTCCACAGTGTGCGCAGGAGTGTGGCCAGTCTCCTTAGCAGCTGTGGGCAGTTCTTATAAATCTTATAAGATGTCCCTGATGGACCAGGAGCGGATCCCGCTCGAGCCCGTCTCACCACTGACCTCACTTCTTCAAAAGTGAAGTCTGCCATGTTGAAAGGGGTGCTTGGATTGAGCTTTGGGATAGGGAAGGGGCACTCTCCCAATGGTAGGTCCCTGCTGGGGTCGCTATGTGCTGCCTTTACAGCATCCTCCACTTCTTCCTTGGAACATGCCAGTCTCCCACTCTTGGGCTGGCCAAGGAGGTCAGATGTGTAGCGGAACGGATCGTTGAAGAAAGATTTCCTCTGCCGGCGCTTCTCTTTCTGTCTTCTCCGCGTTGCCTCTGCCCTTTGCAGCTGGAGTAGGCTTCTCCGCACCTCTGAGCTTAGCTCGCTCAGGGCTTCCTTCTCCTGATGTTCTGCTCCCCGCCACCTCTTCTTGAGTTCTCTGAGGTCTTGGCGCATTTCAGCAATGCGCCGTTGCCTTCTGCTGGGGCCTGATGGCTGTTTCTCAGGCTTTCCTTCCTTAACTCCAAATCTGTCATAGCATACTTGGTACACTGTCTCCACCAGAGTCTTGATCTTTTTTACAGCATCCCCTCTCAAGGTGTTGTCAAGGATGATGCTGAGGTCTTCATCCAGTTGTGCCCACCTGTGGTCCGTGGCTGATGGCAAGTTCAGCCGCAGCTTCTTCGGCAAGCCCTCCATGTTCGGGGCTTCTTGGCTCATCCTTATGCTCGGAGCAGGTTCAGCTAGGGGGTCCTGAGCACTGTGGTGTGCCTCCTGACTCCGGTCCTCCATCGACTGACAAACAGAGCTAGCAAACTCTGAGATTAAACTCTGGGCCATGCTAGATGTTTTGCGCTGCTGCAACTGCTCTTTGCACGTGGATTTACCTTGATGGATTTTCACGCCCCGCTCGTTCTTGAAACTTCTCCCACAGATGGAGCACCTTCTGTTTGCTTCACCTTCCTGTCTTTCCACATCCAAGTTCGTAGTCCTTATATCGTCGTCCGGGTCAGTTACCATGTGATCCGTCCTTGACAGCAGATTATCCTCCCCCCCTCCTCGGTCTGCTTGGGGGTATTCTCTTCGTTTAGTACTTGTAGCGTTTGGTGCAGTCTGTCGGGGTGCCAGCCCTAGGACTATTGCGTGCCGTCTTTCCGTGCGGTCATCCATTCTTTCATGGAAGTCTGTGGGTCTTTCCCCACCGCCAATGGGCCTTTCCCCATGGTCACGACAGTTAAGATGAAGTAAACACCAAAGGTGCTTTGCTACAAGCAGAGACTGCATGAGCAACTATGGATGTAGATCAGGGGTGGGGCAATCCCTGGCCCCAGAGGGCCGGCGCGGGCGCAGGCCCCCGCCCCAACCAGGCAGCAACACACCCGACTCCACCAACGAAGGTGCAGAGTAGCAGTAATTAGTAGAATCAGGTGCGCCCACCGCCCGGCCGGAACAAGGACCCGCAGCCACACCGGCCCCCCGGGACCGGAACCGCCCACCCCCAATGTAGATGTTAAGGTTTTAGCTGGTGGAGTGTCACAGTGTTCCTAGGGACCCCCTCCGCATCCTCAGCAGGCATCTCAGGGTCCCAGGTGTTTCGCCCCTTAACCTGTACACCTCTCCTGAGTGGGGCAGCAAGGGCTGAGTTAGCCTTCACCTGCGGAAGGGGTCCAGCTGTGATTTCTTGACAGCCACAGCCACCTGGAACTGCTTTCAGCTACTGTGGCTATTTCCCTGGTAGCCTTCTGTACTTGTTTGGCATCAAGCCCGATCTTCTGCAGGAAACTGCGAATAGATGTGGCGGGGAAACCACGAGCCCCAACCTCAATTGGGTAGAGGGTGGCATGCCATCCAGCAAGGGTCGCCTCATCTACTATGTCCTGATACTTACCTTTCTTTGCCTGATGAGATATGGCTAGCCTGTCTTCCCAGGGAACAGTGAGTTCGGCTAGAATGATGGACTTCGAGCTCCTGGAAAGAAGGATCATATCCGGTCGGAGGGTAGTTGCCACCACCTCCTGAGGAAAGACCAGCTTCTTCTTGAGATCCACCCGCAGCTCCCAATCTGATGCGCAGTGTAGCATTGATGGTAGGCGGTCAGGTCTTTTTCCCTTTGGGACTTTACTGCCCTCTCGCTGGAAGCGTGTGGGCCTTGGTGGTACTGGTGGCTGTTTGTTGGTGTGGCTTCTCTGTAGTTCGACCCACTTAGCGACCTCGGTGAGGACTTTGTCGTGTCTCCACCTATAGCGCCCGTCTGCCAGAGCTTTTGGGCAGCTGGTCAGAATGTGGTTCAGTGTGCAGAGGCTGGCGCCGCACTGACTACAGGATGCCTCTTCCTCCTTGCCCCAGATCTTCAGATTACTTGGTGTGGGTAGGAGATCAGCCACAGCGCGCAGCAGGAAGTTCAGCTTGCCTTGGTCAGTGCCCCAGAGCTCCTTCCAAGACAATGGTCTCTCGAGCGCCCCCTCCCACTGCATCCAGCGCGCCTGGGAGCCCAGCCCTGCTGCTTTGATTCGACGGTCTTCTTCAGCTGCCTCCCGCACCCTTTGCACCACCAAGTCCCTTCTGTCTCGCATGTTGCTCTTCGACCAGCTCTTGACACCGTAGTTTCCAAGCCCTAGCCGTCCGCGACACACAGTGCCCACGATTTCCTGATGCTTCCAGTAGGCTTCCGCTTCCTTCACCGCCTCGAGGGGTTTCCACTTCCTGCCGCAGTTAATGGCAGAACTTGCATTCCTGACTTTTGCGTCCCTAGAGCCTGAGAGCGTGCATGCTGCCCTTGCCTTGGTGGCCTTGAATTCTTCTATGACGGAGGAGCATGGTAACCGGAGTACTGATGACCTGCTGTAGAGGTTGACTGCGCTGAAAGCTGGAGGAACACCCAGCCATTTACGAATAAACCTGCTACAGACTCTCTCCATTGCTTCAACTCTTGTCATAGGGAAGTCGTAGAGCAGAAATGGCCACTGGAGCCTTGGTATGATGCCATGCTGAAAGCACCACACCTTGAACCTACCTAGCAGCAAACTCCTGTCTATTCTCCTCAGCCACTCCTTTAGTTGGGCTGCGGTGTCTTCGAGGTTTAGCCTGTCCTTCAGAGTGCTGTCATAGTGTTTTCCCAGGCATCGGATTCGCTCCTCCTGAATGGTTGGAATCTCTGACCCCTGGATGCTGAAGGTGTTATTCGACAGATTTCCCTTCAGGATGCACAAGCTTCTGGATTTGCTGGGCTTGAACTGCATACGGGCCCAGGTGGCCATCTTATCCAGTGAACTTAGGACCCATCGTGTCCCAAGGATGGATGGGGTCATCACGGTGATGTCGTCCATGAAAGCTCTGCAGGCTGGATGCCTTGTCCCATCCGCTGCCGTCGGTCCTTTACACTGAGACTCTCCTGCTTTCAGCAGTAGGTTCATAGCTGCCACAAACAGGGAGACTGATATGGTGCAGCCAGCCATGATCCCTTTTTCCAGCCTCTGCCACTTGGTGGTAAAATCCTGTGCACTGAACCTCATCTGTAAAGAACCCATATGAGCCATCACCAACTTAATGACCTCTGATGGTACTTGGTAATGATTCAATGCCTTGCAGATAAGCTGGTGTGGAACATTTGGGTAAGCCTTGGCGAGGTCTAGCCAGACCACCGAGAGAGATTTCTTGTTGCTCTTCGCCTCCTTAATTATCTGGCTAATTACCGCCGTGTGCTCCAGGCATCCAGAGTAGCCCGGTACTCCTCCTTTCTGGACACTTGTATCGATGTAGCCATTGACAAGTAAGTATGATGTCAACCTTTGGGCGATGATTGCCCAGAAGACCTTCCCCTCAACGTCCAGTAGGGAAATCTCTCTAAACTGGTCAAGGCTTGATGAATTCAGCTCCTTAGGAATGAAGCAGCCCTCTGCAAGCGTCCACAGCCAGGGTTCCTGCTTCTTCTTCCACAGTGTGCGCAGGAGTGTGGCCAGTCTCCTTAGCAGCTGTGGGCAGTTCTTATAAATCTTATAAGATGTCCCTGATGGACCAGGAGCGGATCCCGCTCGAGCCCGTCTCACCACTGACCTCACTTCTTCAAAAGTGAAGTCTGCCATGTTGAAAGGGGTGCTTGGATTGAGCTTTGGGATAGGGAAGGGGCACTCTCCCAACATAATCTTTGATTATTGGTGAACATGTGATGTGATTGTGTGGTTTCCTGAATGCAGCATGTGCTGGAATGTTTCTGCTGTTGGTAGAACCACAAACACTCAAAGTGCAGACCTCTTTGTCTCCTCAGGTGTGTGCAGGAGTACAAGCTGGCGGGCGACGGCCGCTCGTGTGTGCTAACGTCAGACAACTGTGACGGAGCTAAGTGTTCACGGCAGGACGTCAACGCCTTCAACGACACGCTGTTCGCCGAGATGCTGCACGGCTTCAACAACAAAAGCCAGCAGGTCAACCTGGGACAGGTTTTCCAGATGACCTTCCGGTAACTGGAGAACACACACACACACACACACACGCACACACACACACACACACACACACACACACACACACACACACACACACATAATACTAAACGGTGTCATTGATCAGTTTCTTCTATAATATCACGTGTTCTACTTTATTTGATATGAGGCATCCATATCTAACATTTTAAAGTTATGTTTCTAATTCATTTGTTTTTATTTTTAGCAAAGTTCACTATAGCTGTAGTTACGTCACACAGAATCTTACAGAAAGCATTTTTTTGCATTTATCAGAATAAGTACTCATTGCATGATGTTTTTGTCAAAATGTCATATGGTGTACCCTAACAACTTGGTACTGGAGAGTTTAAATTCTATGGGAAATATTTTTTAAAAACAAATTAGATTAAATTAAAAAAAAATGCTCTCAAATAGTTTTATTATTTCAGTGGTTTCAATATTTAAAAAAAAAATATTCAGTTATACATTTGACATTTCCTGTCAAAAATGTTTGTTAAAAATGGTGCAAATGGATTTTAAATGACAAGAAACCAACATGAATTGATAAATCGCTTTTAAAAGTCTTTTTTAAAAGATTCTGACTCTCTTGTCTTATTTATCAGTGACCGTGATGCATGAGCAGAGGATTCTGTCTCTGTGGTCCTGATAAAACTTGTTGTTTGTATTGGATCATCTTGAACTTTGCTTATTTTTTACAGCCTGTTCCTTATAGCAGACACCTCTATTCATATTCCATATTTCTCATCCAAACAGCACCTTCCTGCTGGTGTGTGATTATTCGCTCCAGAAAACTGGAGCCTCACTCTTTGGTCATTTTTTTCCACCATTTTGGATTTTTGACAGTGGAGTGACGTCTGATAAACTGAAAACATGAATCTAGAGGCTTTTCTGTTAAAATGAAGTTAACACTCCTAACTAACACTAGTGTTGGCCTCCTGACTAGCACTAGCGTTAGCCTCCTGACTAGCACTAACATTAGCCTCCTGACTAGCACTAGCGTTAGCTTCATGAACAGCACTAGCATTAGCCTCCTGACTAACACTAGCATTAGCCTCCTGACTAGCACTAACATTAGCCTCCTGACTAGCACTAACGTTAGCCTCTTGACTAGCACTAACGTTAGCCTCCTGACTAGCACTAGCGTTAGCCTCCTGACTAGCACTAACATTAGCCTCCTGACTAGCACTAGTGTTAGCCTCCTGACTAGCACTAACTATAGCCTCCTGACTAGCACTAGCATTGGCCTCCTGACTAGCACTAACGTTAGCCTCTTGACTAGCACTAACTATAGCCTCCTGACTAGCACTAGCATTGGCCTCCTGACTAGCACTAGCGTTAGCTTCATGAACAGCACTAGCATTAGCCTCCTGACTAACACTAGCATTAGCCTCCTGACTAGCACTAACATTAGCCTCCTGACTAGCACTAACGTTAGCCTCTTGACTAGCACTAACGTTAGCCTCCTGACTAGCACTAGCGTTAGCCTCCTGACTAGCACTAACGTTAGCCTCCTGACTAGCACTAGTGTTAGCCTCCTGACTAGCACTAGCATTGGCCTCCTGACTAGCACTAACGTTAGCCTCTTGACTAGCACTAGCGTTAGCCTCTGACTAGCACTAGCGTTAGCCTCCTGACTAGCACTAGCGTTAGCCTCCTGACTCTTCCTGACATTTAAATAGAAACTTGACTTTAAAAGGTGATTCCTCACACTAAATAAATTAGATCTCATCAAAGATCTGTGGTCATACTGTAGTTGTTTGATTTTCTTAACTTTGTCTCTTTAACAAATTGCACATCTTTTCTATATTTCGACACCTGCCCTGCTCTAAGCTATAGATCCATTATCTATAATCTAGTTTAATCTTTAAGTAAGTCACTGTTTCATTTGTTCTGTTCCCTTTTGTCTAGACATGAAAACCAGACATTCTCTCCATCGCTGGTAGATTACACATCAACCCCTCGACGCCGGTTATTTTACACCTGAACTTTACTGTTTGCATTGTGTCGCGTCTCCAAAGGAAAATTATCCTGAGTAACAGCTGCCTTTTATCACCTTTATGTTGGTGGAGAGAGAAATGATCCAGATCTCAGTAGACTTTACCACCGGGAGTGTGTGTGTGTGTGTGTGTGCGTGTGTGTGTGTGTGTGTGTGTGTGTGTGTGTGTGTTTGCTGCAGAGATGATGAGCTGATGTCTGTTCACAGGAAACAGAATCACCGGTTTCCTCTGCTTTATTTACTCTGTTCACACACACACACACACACACACACACACACACACACAGCATCATGATACATGTGATGCAACTCTTCCTCAAATTACACGTGGGACCAAAATATATATAACACATTGTGTGTGTGTGTGTGTGTGTGTGTGTGTGTGTGTGTGTGTGTGTGTGTGCTTGTGCGTGTGTGTGTGTATGTGTGTAAGTATGTAAGTGTGTATGTGAATACCTGTTACAGACGTGTACCTGTTAATCTCTGGATCATCCTCAACTTTCACATATATTTTGTTCATGGTGCGATGTGGTGGATCCTTTACGTGAAACATTATTAAATTATTATTATCCTTATTAGAACTTAAAGTCCTGTAGGTGTTGATGGTGGTGTAGAGGGTAGTGTTCTTGCCTCATAAGCAGCAGATCCATGTTTGAGTCCTAGCTGAAGCATTTCTTTAAATATAATATATTTTATAATAAATAAAAGTTGAACCCATCCACTCTTGTATCCCACCACTATACTGCAGTAGCTCTTTAGTTCCAGTGTTCCAGCTCTGGATCACCATGACGATTACATCCCATTACCATTCATTCAGTGTGTGTGTGTGTGTGTGTGTGACGACTAAACAACCAGCAAACAGACTAATGATGAATAATGGTTCCATATGATCCAGAAGCTGCTGCTTATTCATCTGACGTGATATAAATCACAGCTGCTTGCAGATGTTTTTCGTCTGCACTTTGTTCTCTTTTCCCACCTCAACCTTCGTTTTATTGCACCTGGACAATTCGCACCTGCTTCCCGGGAGCCAGAGAAATTTCCGTGATAATTGCGAGACACGCTGAGCTGCACTTATCATGTTCCCTCAGTCAGAGCCACACTGATTACATGCAGATGACAGGAAAAGTGCTGTCGGCTCTTTGGATGAATAACGCTTGTCTGGAGGTTTCAGACAAACGTTTAAACGGAACTGGAGGGAAATATTACGATGGAAGCAGCTGTTTCTCATCAATTTATTGCATCAACAACTCACCTCTAATATTTATCTAATGGTGATGTTGAATATATGTTATTGATGTTGGAAAAAAAACCTTCATCACCAATTCTTCTGTATTGATTCAAGTTCAAGATTTAAACACATCACAGAACTTTCTATTTACTTCACTAATCTGAAGTTTTTAGCTTCAAACCTGTTTGATCATCATTTAACTCACGTCTCATTCATGTTTAACTGAGATTAGATCAGCATTGGTTAGCTGTGATGCTAACATTAGCCTCCTGACTAGCACTAGCGTTAGCCTCCTGACTAGCAGTAGCGTTAGCCTCCTGACTAGCACTAGCGTTAGCCTCCTGACTAGCACTAGCGTTAGCCTCCTGACTAGCAGTAGCGTTAGGCTCCTGACTAGCAGTAGCGTTAGCCTCCTGACTAGCAGTAGCGTTAGGCTCCTGACTAGCAGTAGCGTTAGGCTCCTGACTAGCAGTAGCGTTAGGCTCCTGACTAGCAGTAGCGTTAGCCTCCTGACTAGCAGTAGCGTTAGCTTTATGACACGCTTCAGATTGATTTAAAGTGTTTCATGATGTTTCTGGTGATGATTCATGATGAATTTATTGCTTTCAGCTGCGTTTTCACACTTTTCTCTGTGAGGACTTTGTAAACATGCAGCTTCGTCATTCAACAGGAATACAACATGTTAAATATTGATAACTGATAGAAACAGATCGAGTTTGTTGCTGCCATCCTTGTTTTCTGGCCTCAGTCGTGTTCATGTCACGGCGTTGTACAGCTTTTCACCAGTACTGCAGTAGTACTCCATTACTACTCTCTCCTCTAATTGAACACGTGTATTACTGCGTGTCGCTCTTATCTCTTCCAGCCTTTTGTTAGTCGACGCTTTGTCTCTGAACGACTCCCTGAAGGTTTGACTCCACTCTCACATTG
>JAYKQN010000060.1:412500-420000 GCA_036785175.1 Eupleurogrammus muticus | reverse complement strand
ACACTTGATTTTTTTCTGTAATTAAATCTGAAAATTCACTATTATTGACAACATGAAACGTGTAAGAAACAGATGTTTGATCTATAATTAGAATCTTTTGGTTTATTTGCAGAAGCCTGAAGCTGTGCTGTTATAATCAGTATTTTATCTCCAGATCACTAATTAATTAATTATCTAATTATTATTTGCAGTGAAGCTGAATCTGGCTGTCTTTTCAAAATAAAACACGTTGAGTGAAAACAATAAAGGGAGATTCCATAAAGACATTTACCATAAAATATCTAAAATACATCACAGAAAAGTTTGCGTGAAGAATATATTGTTCAGTTTTAAGTAGTTTTAGACAATTTTATATTATTTCACTGACACACACACAACCTGAACAATAGTTAATAACAATGCAGAAACTATCAAGTTAATAATTTAATGCTGAGTGTAAGGTTTGCATTTCTATATTTATTTGTTATGTTGCTTTTATTTTATCAAACATGACAAAGGAAGTGCTTTATTTTGAAAAGACACGTAACACTTATGACATAAACTGTCAAAAGCAGGTTCGTAATGAATAATAATTATAATACCTGTGATCACTATAACAGCATTAAAATAAGTGTTGACGCAAATAAATACATTAGGTACAATTAAAACAAACCTTATCTTTCACATATAAATATAAAGACACTTATTTAGTTTTTATCGTTTATGATTCAGTTGCTCAGACGTGTTCAGTTTATTTTTAAGGCTCAGACTTTGAAGAAATGTTTTATTTGTTGTTATGGAAACAGACGTGTTTACTATATTTATCGTTTCAATCATTAAGCTGATTCCCCAAACCATTTATTTATTTAACTTGAAATTATAATTTTCCTGGTGTTTTACCTGGACTCACACATCCAATAAATCTAAAATAAAAAAATAAAAAACTCAACTCAAAAACATTAAAGTGATAAACTGCATCTGTTTAAATAATTAATATGTAGAATAAATTAACTATTCAGTAAAACTAACAGTTTTTTTACACTGTTTCACCATTTTAATAAAAAAATATGTATAGACACCTGTACATATATAGATACACATATACGTGCTCAAATTATTTCTTAAGATGTTCTAACATTCTCCTCAACAATGTCCATGCAAAGTATTATAAACTTATTTCACTCTAGTCAGAATAAATTAATATGAATTAATAACGATTTACAAGAATGTGTCTGAGAAGAATGGAAGTAAAATAAATAATTAAACAGTTTAGATGTAGAATTTAAAATCTACTGAATATCTAGTGAAATCAAAGTGAATCCTGATGGTTGAACTGAACTACCTGAGTTAGTCCAACTGTAAAACTTTCAGCTTTAATTTGATCATTTCTGAGTCAGAATTGGTCAAAAAGATTCATGCAAACTGTTGTTTATTTGGGATTTTTAGAGTTTACTGATGCTTCAGAATTCTGTTTGTAGAATAGAACCTGAAGCGACGCAGCGGCCACGTTTAGTGTGTGTGTGTGTGTGTGCGTGCATGCGTGTGTGTGCATGTGTGTGTGTGTGCGTGTGTGTGCATGTGTGTGTGCGTGCATGTGTGTGCGTGCGTGTGCATGTGTGTGCATGTGTGTGTGTGTGCGTGTGTGTGTGTGTGCATGTGTGTGTGCGTGCATGTGTGTGTGTGTGTGCGTGCATGCGTGTGTGTGCGTGTGTGTGTGTGTGTGTGTGTGGACATTATCCGGGCAGACTCATTCCGTCCATGCTGCTCTGATCCCTGAACACTGAGTCCAGCAGCAGAAACAAACACGTCTGGTTCTGAATGAACTGGGTCCACACAGCAAACACAGGAGGTGACTGGTGTGGCGTTCAGGGTCCACCTGCTCAGTTCTGCTGCACTTTACTTTAGCAGGTCTGATCAGCTGCTCCAGTTGCCATAGTAACAGCATAAAGTTCGTTAAACATCATCTTCATCATCAGTTGAAACCAATTATTGATTAGTCGATTGGTTCATCAAATATGTAAACTCTCGTCCAAATATGGTCACATCCTTTCTATCAGCAACCAATCAGATTTTAAGGTAAACTCTGAATCTCATTGGCTGGGCTGCAACTACTGACTCTGACTATTTTATCATTAGAAATGACTTGATTATCAGTTAATTCATGTGATAGCTGTAAACTAATGGATTAATGGTTCAACAGATTGTAGACGATGACGTCTTCTGACAATAAACATGACTCAGCGATTCCAGAAACAGCAGAAAGTGCTGAGTCACTGAACAGCTGAAGAAGTTTCCTGTTTGACCTTTAAAGATCTTTACAACAGTTGTTGTTTTCCTGATAAAACGTTAAATAAAAGTAAAATAAAGCATCAGAACAACCTTTACATCACGGTGATTCTCCACGTTAAAGCTGCGTTCAGCAGCTCCATTGTTCGTCTGTGCTCATAAAACCACAGTAAAGTGCTTCACAGGCCACAGGCCTCGTAGGTTTTATTCAGTCTGGAAATACATGTTGGTTTCTAGCCAATCAGAGGAACACATGCAGGTCCAGCAGCCAATCAGAGGACAGGATCATCCTCCTGCTTCCTGTCTGCAGCAGTTTATTCCATCACATGTTACAACCGTTTTCAATACATTAAGCAAAGTGTTGCTTCAAAATATAAATTTATATTAAGTTATTTATTATTTTTCCACACACCTCCAGTTTTAGTCAGTGTTTGACAGGAAACGGATTCACGCTGCAAAAAGTTCCATTATGTTGAATTATTTTATTCCATCAGAAAATCATTTGGCTTATTTCGTTTTTTCTTTTGTTTTGGTTGATTTAGTGTTTTATATTTTTCATATTGTAATTTTGATTTTAAAATAAAAGATAAAAAAAGATCAACCAAAACCAAAATTGAAAAATTGAATTAAGCAAAATGACCTGTCAGTGGAATCTGATACTTTAATATTTCAGTTTTTCTGTGAATAAATAAAACTATAATTACAGATTATTGCCTTTTGAGGTTTATTTTATCTTCTTCAGTCACAGATTTCATGATGGATCATAGATGAAATGTCTTGTAGTGTGTGTGTGTGTGTGTGTGTGTGTATATATATATATATATATATATATATATATATATATATATATATATATATATATATATATATATATCTCCGATTCAGATTTGAAACAGAAAAATAAAAATTATTACAGATTAAAGATTATTTGGTCTGCAGCAAAAGAAAGTGAT
The DNA here is from genome assembly GCA_036785175.1 of Eupleurogrammus muticus. NCBI lineage: Eukaryota > Metazoa > Chordata > Actinopteri > Scombriformes > Trichiuridae > Eupleurogrammus > Eupleurogrammus muticus. The sequence continues at coordinate 416,782 of JAYKQN010000060.1, read as the reverse complement.
AGTGTGTTTGTATCTAGTGTGTGTGTGTGTCTACGGCGTGTGTGTGTCTCCTCTGGCTGTAGGTGTATACTTTAACACAGTGGTCCCAACAGTCCAGAACCAGCAGCTGTCCTCTCTGAGTGGTGGCCACGCCCACCGGGCAGGTGAGCCCCTCAGGTACGAGCACCTTGAAGCCCCCCCCCCTGGGGAACAACAGGATCTCCTTCCTGCCGCTGTCGGTGACCAGCAGGTCCCCGTTGGCGTCCACGCTCATGCCGGCGATGCAGCGGAAGTCCTCCTCCTGGGAGAAGAAGTGGCTGAGCCGTTTCCCGATTCGCCCGTCGCTGCCCACGGAGCCAACGGAGAACCCGCCCTCCAGGTGCGGCTCGTCGCGCCGCTTCTCGGCGCCGGGGGCGAGGCCCTGCGTGAAGTAGACCGTCCCCGCCGCGTCGCACGTCACGAACTTGGGCCGCACGGCGGAGCAGAGGCGGCTGCAGCCGACCACGCCGGCGCCGCGCTCCACCGCCAGGCTCCACAGCTGCCCCGCCTCCACGTCCGTCACCACGAAGCGGCCGGACGGCGTGGCGGTGATGCCCCACGGCTTCACCAGCTGGTTCTTGTGGCACGCCACGCACTGGCCGTCCATGGTGTACACCTTCACCGAGTTGTCGTAGTCGTCGGTGACGCCAATTAGGCCCTGCGTCGTCACGGCGACAGACATCGGGACCAGGTTGGGCGGGTCGGCGCCGAGGAAGCTGAGCACGAAGTTGTCGATGCCACTGGCGCTGCGGCGGATCTCGCGCTGGAAGCCTTTACGGTTGAAGATCTGGACACGGTAGTTGCCGCGGTCGGCGACCAGCACGTCGCCGTGCGGCGTGACGCAGATGCTGACGGGCAGGTTGAACATGCCGGGCAACGCCCCCTTGCAGCCCATCCTCTTCACAAACTGGCAGAGCGGCGCCGCCGCCCCGCCTGGTGAGCCGCCGCCTGGCGACCCACCGCCAGCGTCCATGGACTTGGACTTGAAGTAGCTCGGCGAGCCGCAGACTGCCGCCTCCTCCGCCGCCGCCACCATGTCGATGTCCGGGTAAAGATCCGCCGCTAGAGCAGCCGCGGCGCCGTCGGCGTGGTCGTCCAGCTCCGCCTCCGGCCCGCTGCCCTCAGCATCCGCGTCGACGCTGTAGGTGTTGGTGGTCAGCCGGCCCACGTCCAGCGGCGTGGCGAGCTCCGCCCTCAGCAGCGCCGGCTCCTGCAGCTGGAACACGGAGGGCAGGCCGCTCCTGAGGTCCGGCTCCTCCTCCTCGTCCTCTCCGCAGTCGTCGTTCAGCAGCGCCACGTCGCTCTGTCCGGCCCGCGTCGTCAGGTAGTCGCGTCGGGACGCCGCCTTGGCCTCGGCGACGTCCAGCAGGTACGTCTGCTCCTCCAGGACGCGGCCGTTCAGCTTCTCCACCTCCGCCATGGCGGCGGCGAACGCCCTGCGGGAGCAGCCCAGCTCCTCCTGCAGACGCAGCTCGGCGTCCGCGTAGTCGCGCTGCACCGCGCGGTACTTCAGCCGCAGCGACTTGGCGGCATTGTCCACGGCCGCCTTCTTCCTCTGGATCTCGGCTGTGAAGTCTCGCAGAGCCACCAGCTGCGCCGCCGCCTCCTGGCGCCGTCCTTCGGCCGCCGCCCTGACGGGCTGCAGCCGGTGCCCCCGGTGCCGCCCCTCCCCCGCGCACGGCTCGCATAGCACGGTGCTGCAGTCGTGGCAGAAGAGGCGCGGCAGGCGGTTGCGGCAGCTCCTGCACATGAGCGCGGCGGCGGCGCCGCTCGCCGCGCTGCAGTCCAGGATCTTCAGGACCGTCAGGTTGTCGGCGAGCTGCGACACACTGCTCATACGAGACACGCGGCTGCAGAACGGGCAGCGCACGCCGTTGATGGTGGCGGCGAGCAGCTTGTCCAGACACTGGCGGCACACGGTGTGGCCGCACTGCAGCAGCTTGGGCCTCGGCTGCTCCGGCCCGTACGTCTCCAGGCAGATGGGACATTCCAGAACCTCCCGCATCAGGTCCGGGTCCAACGGGACCGGTGCCAACGCCATGCTGACACCTGATGGGAGAAAACAACAACACGGGAACGTGAATGAAAAATACTATTATACTATATTATACTACTATAATATATACACTTATCTAGTTTTAAACCAGTGGTTTCCAACCTATGATTCTGGCCCCTCCAAAGGGTCGCCAGATAAACATGACGGGGCCTGGGTTGATTAAAGGGACAAACTGAGCTGTGATTGTCTGATCTTTGATCATTGGTGAACATATGGTGTGATTGTGTGGTTTCCTGAATGCAGCATGTGCTGTGTTCAGAGCTTAAATGTGTATTAGTTGTAGTTGTTAACAATCACACACATGTGGAATGTTTCTGCTGTTTGTAGAAGTTCAGACCTCTGATTCTAAAGTTTTTGATATTATCAAACCTGGAGTTGCAGGAAATACTGCAGTACAGATGTTAACAAATACTCTATTAAAAGTAAAAGTCTTTCATTCATTAGTACAATACTTGAGTAAATGTACTTAGTTACATTCCACCCTGGCAAACAAGTAACTTTAGTACATTTACAAATACATTAAGACGTTTTCAAAGTACTTCTAATGCACATGTGTCCAGCTGTGACATCACAGTAGTAAAAAGGACAAACATTCAGTAACCAGGCAACCCCACTGCCACAAACCCCGCCCCAATACCACAAACCACGCCCCTGCCACTGACCCCGCCCCCACAATCCAAGAAAACTCATTACTAATCAAAGTACAATCTCAGGTACTTGTGTGTACTTGAGTATTTCCATGTGATGCTACTTTATACTTCACTACATCTTAGAGTAATTATTAAATAATTTCTTCTTCACTACATTTATTTGACAGTTGCAGTTACTTTAGGTGAATATTTGAATATCCTAGTATCTATATTCTATTAAATGTCTGTTTTTGCACTGAATGAAAGCTGCCAAATATTTTAAAACAGCATTTCTTCTGTTAAACTACAAACTGGCTCCACATTAAAAACACAACATGATTTCCCCTGTATTTAATAATTATAAACAGGTAGTATAATATACTACAGTAATAGTATACCAGTCTGTGGAGTGAGTACTTCTACTTTTGATACTGTAAGTACATTTGTACTGATGAGGACGTATTAATCACTGAGTACTTCAGGCGGCAGTACGTGTACTTATCTAAATACTTCATCCTGCTGTTATTACTCATCAGTAGCGCCATGCTAATGCTAAGCTAACAGCTAGCTGCAGGTTCCTGTTGTTTATAGACAGCTCGCAGTGACGTCACAGACTCGAAACAAACAACAACAAGGCTGGTTGTGATGTCACAGGTGAACGGGCCTCCACGCTGACGTTAACGTTACAAATCGGCGGTTACCGAACACCGGCTGGGGTCAAAGGTCAGAACCGCGGCGTTGTGGGGCGGTGCGCGTGAAGCGGTCGTTTTACCTGAAGCTGGCGGAGACCGCACACGGGCGAGCGGGGCGGGTTCGGCGGGTTCGGCGGGTTCGGCGGGTTCGGCGGGTTTTGGCGGCTGCTGCCTCCGCCGCCGCAGACCTCCTCTGCAGTGTTGACTACGTAGGGCACGTACGCGGAACGGCGGTGACGTCATACGCACAGCAGAAGCTGACGGCTGCTCTGATTGGCTGCTGCTGGGCAACGGACACTGCAAGGTCCTGATGCTTTTTTTGAATATCTTTATTAGTCAAACATCAGCATAACAACATTAGAAAACTACAGACTCATCGTGTTGTTATAGCAAATATTAATCCTATCTAAAGTACAATTCACCACAGCTTTTATTTGACTTGCTTATTTTTTCATTGCCTTCTTTTTTTTAATCAGGTTTCCTGCCTTTTGTTTTTTTACGTAAACATTCAGTAATTTCAGAGATTGAGCTCAACCTTTTTTGGAGGGGATTTCTTTTTAAAACCATAAGAATAAGTGAAGAAAAAATCTTTCTTTTCAAATAGAAACAGGAAGGAGTCGTCATCTCTCGTCTCTTCATATTATTCTAACAGAGGATTATATATATATATATATATATATATATATATATATATATATATATATATATATATATATATATATATATATATATATATATATATATACAACAGAAATAGAAAATTAAACCAGTGGGAGAAATAATAAATAGGAGTTAGAACCTCTTATTAACAGAAAATTACCCATCAAAGTGTGAATATTTAAATAAAATGTAGATTAGAATTGAATTAGTATGTTAAATATGGAGTA
>JAYKQN010000060.1:367500-405000 GCA_036785175.1 Eupleurogrammus muticus | reverse complement strand
TGCATTCTGACCTTTGACTTCCATCCAAACCACAACATCTGATCCCTTTAGAAACACCTATATTGTAAAGTTCTTGGCCAACCCAAACTGATAGTGTGTGTACCTGTGTGTACCTGTGTGTATTTACCTGTGTGTGCCTGTGTGTATTTATCTGTGTGTACCTGTGTGTGTGCGTATCTGTGTGTACCTGTGTGTAGTCACCTGTGTGTACCTGTGTGTGTACCTGTGTATTTACCTGTGTGTATTTACCTGTGTGTGCCTGTGTGTATTTATCTGTGTGTACCTGTGTGTGTGCGTATCTGTGTGTAGTCACCTGTGTGTACCTGTGTGTGTACCTGTGTATTTACCTGTGTGCGTACCTGTGTGTGTACCTGTGTGTGTACCTGTGTATTTACCTGTGTGCGTACCTGTGTGTGTACCTGTGTGTGTACCTGTGTATTTACCTGTGTGCGTACCTGTGTGTGTACCTGTGTGTGTACCTGTGTGTACCTGTGTACTTACCTGTGTGTGTACCTGTGTGTACCTGTTTGTGTATCTGTGTAATTGCCTGTGTGCGTACCTGTGTGTGCCTGTTTGTGTATCTGTGTGTGTACCTGTGTGTGTACCTGTGTGTGTACCTGTCTGTGTACCTGTGTATTACCCTGTCTGTGTACCTGTGTGTGTACCTGTGTATTTACCTGTGTGCGTACCTTTGTGTGTACCTGTGTATTTACCTGTGTGTGTACCTGTGTATTTACCTGTGTGTGTACCTGTGTATTTACCTGTGTGTGTACCTGTGTATTTACCTGTGTGCGTACCTGTGTATTTACCTGTCTGTGTACCTGTGTATTTACCTGTGTGTGTACATGTGTATTTACCTGTGTGTGTACCTGTGTATTTACCTGTGTGTGTACATGTGTATTTACCTGTGTGTGTACCTGTGTATTTACCTGTGTGTGTACATGTGTATTTACCTGTGTGTGTACCTGTGTATTTACCTGTGTGTGTACCTGTGTACTTACCTGTATATGTACCTGTGTGTACCTGTGTATTTACCTGTGTGTGTACCTGTGTATTTACCTGTGTGTGTACATGTGTATTTACCTGTGTGTGTACCTGTGTATTTACCTGTGTGTGTACATGTGTATTTACCTGTGTGTGTACCTGTGTATTTACCTGTGTGTGTACCTGTGTATTTACCTGTGTGTGTACATGTGTATTTACCTGTGTGTGTACCTGTGTTTTTACCTGTGTGTGTACATGTGTATTTACCTGTGTGTGTACCTGTGTATTTACCTGTGTGTGTACCTGTGTATTTACCTGTGTGTGTACCTGTGTACTTACCTGTGTATGTACCTGTGTGTACCTGTGTATTTACCTGTGTGTGTACCTGTGTATTTACCTGTCTGTGTACCTGTGTATTTACCTGTGTGTGTACCTGTGTATTTACCTGTGTGTGTACCTGTGTACTTACCTGTGTATGTACCTGTGTATTTCCCTGCATCTCCTGAGAAGGAGAAAACTGCCGCGTTGGTCTCAGACTTTCAGACATTTCCCACTCGTATGTTTTGCCTGATTCACTGTGTGTGGATGGAATTCAGTTTTCACAGCATTGAAAAGTCATCAACATGTGTAGAGAAATAATATCTGAGCTCTGGATTAATCCCCAGAACTCACTGTCAGCTCCTGTTATTGGGACTATTTCTCTAGCCCGGAGTCCTTCCAAATGAAGAGTGTTTCTCGGTGAAGTCGTGGATTAATGGTTTCTCAGCGGCTCGCAGCAACTTCTCCATAGTGTCAGGACGGATGTGGAAATCTCTGAGATTTATTTCCCATAACCTGAGCGGATAAAAACTAACGGCCAGGCTCAACACTCAGGCCAACGCACCGAATAACATGTAGATGTTCTAAATCATTATTATTGTTCGGTTTATTGTGTCCTTATATCAAAATTAGTTTGCGGTGATAAAACTTTATGCCTCCATTAGTTGCGTGTTTAACTGAATTTGAGGATTCTTGAAAGTCTTTATTCCAAATGTTTGGCAGTTGTAAACAAAGTGGTGGTTCATTCTCCTCTTTGGTCTGACAAAGCCTCTTGGTTTGTGTGTTCTGGTCCTGGCTCGGTCTGGACCTGGACTCCACGTCAATCTGACTGGAACCGGTCTTGGGGTCGACCGAGGTGGTCCTGCTTACACACATAAACACACAGATACAAATCCCTGTTTGGCTGTTTCTTTCCACCAAATCGTTCTTTTTTCTTGAATCTGCAGCTTTGACAATTATTAACGTTGTGAGTTACAGCTGCAACAGTCAGTCAGTCAGTTGACAGGTATCAGCCTCTATTCCATACTGGTTCCATATCAAACCTATGTTTGTACAGTTAGATGTGAAGATGGGGCTTTTATTTTGAAGGACATACAGTGTATGAGGTCACATGACCAGTCCCTTTAGTTCATGGACATTTGACATGTGATCATCATTGTCTCACAACCAGAGGTTGACTTTTATTCTGAATTATGGACAAAATTTGGAAAAAAACACTTTTCTTTTTTTTTCTGTAAATTTTGATGCTAAATTAAAGAAAAACTGAACTCACTATCTAGGTAAAGTTAACCTTAAGTAAACTATTTGAATTACATAGCATCAAACTAACTTTTCTATATCATAGTCATTTGTTGATGTGAGTTTTGGTTTTCACTCCTTTATTTACACATTCTACAAACACAAATCAATTATGGCTTCAGACTTTCTATTTAAGTAAAAACTCTGAAATACTAATGTGAAATACTAATTTGTAAGTGAAAAAATAAGGAAATCCCTTGTATTTGACAGGGATATGAATAATTTTAGGCTGAAGTGTTTATATACATATATATATGCCAGTATCTTCCAGGCCTTTTACGCTGCAGATACTCTCTTTAACACCAGAGAAATGTAGCTGGGCAGATAAATAAATAGGAGCCAGTGGTTCTTGACTGAGTTATAACGAACCTTTTGAACAAATTGGCTGAGTGTAATGGGTCAGGATGCTCTATATCTCGCCACTGTCATGCTCTCACAGGTCTGAAATATCCGAGGAGGAGGCAGCTGCTCCACAGAACACGATGACGTCTGGTCTTCATCAGCCAGTGTTTCCCCTTCTGATGATGCAGCAGCGTCATCTCAGTTTAAGGCAGGAACTCCTGAGGGTTAAAAACATCGCAGGATCATAGTTCACGTCTGGAAACCTGGGGAGATCTGAGAGCAGAATCAGATCAAGCTATAGACCATCATTCCTGTAGAAAGTGTGTGTTCCTGCAGAAAGTGTGTGTTCCTGTAGAAAGTGTGTGTTCCTGCAGAAAGTGTGTGTTCCTGTAGAAAGTGTGTGTTCCTGTAGAAAGTGTGTGTTCCTGTAGAAAGTGTGTGTTCCTGTAGAAAGTGTGTGTTCCTGCAGAAAGTGTGTGTTCCTGCAGAAAGTGTGTGTTCCTGAAAGTGTGTGTTCCTGCAGAAAGTGTGTGTTCCTGTACAAAGTGTGTGTTCCTGTAGAAAGTGTGTATTCCTGTAGAAAGTGTGTGTTCCTGTAAAAAGTGTGTGTTCCTGTAGAAAGTGTGTGTTCCTGTAAAAAGTGTGTGTTCCTGTAGAAAGTGTGTGTTCCTGCAGAAAGTGTGTATTTCTGTACAAAGTGTGTGTTCCTGCAGAAAGTGTGTGTTCCTGCAGAAAGTGTGTGTTCCTGTAGAAAGTGTGTGTTCCTGCAGAAAGTGTGTGTTCCTGCAGAAAGTGTGTGTTCCTGTAGAAAGTGTGTGTTCCTGCAGAAAGTGTGTGTTCCTGTAGAAAGTGTGTGTTCCTGCAGAAAGTGTGTGTTCCTGTAAAAAGTGTGTGTTCCTGCAGAAAGTGTGTGTTCCTGTAGAAAGTGTGTGTTCCTGTAGAAAGTAGATGATGATGAAGGAGATTTTTGCTCTGATAACCACAGTATGTGTAGTAACTGGTGAAATGATGATAAATCTTTAGTTTTAATATTCACAACAAATTTCCTGAGGGTCAGTGAACGCGTCTTGGAGTTTCAGCGTTTAGTTTATAGAAAGAAGAAAAGACGCAGCATGTGAAGTTTTCTCAGGAAGTTTGTAGTTTTGTCGAGGATAGTGGTGGGATACACTAGTGGATGGGTTCTACTTTTTATTTATTATAAAATATATTATATATAAAGAAATGCTTCAGCTAGGACTAGAACACAGGTCAGCTGCTTATGAGGCAAGAACACTACCCCCTACAACACCACCTCCTACAGGACTTTGAGTTTTAATGGGAAAACAATATAATGATGATGTTTTGACTCTGAATCTGAAAGTTTCCACTAAAAGGATCCCACCATCATTTACTAACTATATGTGAAAGTTGAATTTGATCCAACAAACATTCAGAGAGAAACAGAGCCTGTAAACCAGGACCAGAACCTGATTTAACCCACGTCAACCTTTAGGTGAACTAGTTCTGCTGTCTCCATTTTCCTGGAAGTCTCCTTCTCATCAGGTTCTTAGAAGAAGCCCATTGGTTGCTTTGTTAACACCATTATCCCTGAATGATGGGAACACACACACACACACACACACACACACAGGTCAGATCAATGTGTGGGCCAGCTGGCCAGTGTTTTGGTGTATTAGCCTCTGAAGACGACAGTAATACGCCGGCTTTGACTGGACAAACGGATTAATGCATTAGCGAGGTCAGCGCGGCCTCTCCCGTCTTCTTGTAAGTCACAACGCGCTTCCACGAAAGCGAAAGCTCCAAACGGCGTTCGGTGCCGGCGAGTCTGGGAGACGTCAGCGCTCCGAGGCCGCCGCTCGTGGGGGGGTGGGGGTGGGGGGATGATTGCATTTCAACTCAATTTGCTCCGTATCGATAAGGTCAATGGGGATGGATCAGGGCGGATTTGTGAAACGGTGGAAACGATGGTGCGTCGTCGTAAAAGACGTGAAACCCCGAAAGCAAAATATCCATCAGGGCGTTAGTGGCGAGCACGGTACAAACATTATAATTAATACTCATAAAACATATTACAGTTATCCATCTAACACTCTCACACATAAAATAATTAATTTTATAGTGTAATTAATCACACAATACTTCAGCCTTCATCATAACTACAGAATAATGATTCATGTTCAGAATCTGGACTGACCCAGAATGCAGAATAATGCAACTTCTGGATCAGCACACACAGAAATAAAATGTGAGGATGCGATGGTGGTTTCATGTAATCCAGTGAAACTGATCCATAATAAGCTCTGTATGAATATTAAAGTCCATATGTCTCATGTTTTGGTGAAGAAATGGGACCTCGTCCATTTTTATCCTAGAAAATCAAACATTTCACGTCTACTTTTTTTTCATCCCAGACCTGGATTGGACCCTTGTGTTGTGGCCTAGTTCTGGCCCCCGGGCCGCGTGTTTGCCACCCTGATCTATAGTGTTCTGGGAACCGGCTGATCCCAACGTGTCGGGTTTCTCCTCCTGCTCAGCGACGATGATCTTCTGACTATTGACCACATGGCTGAAGCCTCCTGGGATCTGGATGAAGGATTTTTACTGAGACACTGGGTTTATCACCACCTGGTGATGGAGGCCAAACATGTCCTCAAATATGTACTGAGAGGTTTACATTTCCTTGAATAAATGTTGCTGGAACGTGTTAACCTTTAGTCCAGAATCAGCTTCTCCTCACACGTCAGTGAGCGACTTTCTTCTCGTCTTTTATCTATTCATAAAGTGTCGACCTCAACATCAGGATGTGGTTTGATCACTGCACCATGGGGGGTAATCTTTACATGAACTTATCAGATGGAGAGGTGTGTGGGGGGGCAGGGGGTCGTGTTCTAGACCGTGTACATAACATAAACATCAGGTCTTTTCTAAACCATTTTACAAACTTGAAGTGTTTCTAAACTCATTTTAAACATATACCAGTAACGTCTCTGGTTGTTATACAGGAAACGACTATTGGTAACCTCAACACAATCATTTATCAGCACGATTTAAAACTGTGTAGAGTGATCGATGGATTTCAGTCTTCTTCTTACGGTCTCCTTATCTTATTATCTACAATCAACACACCCTCGTTTAAACGGCATCTTTTCTATAGGAAACGTCCTGGTGTTATGAGGCTGTTGGTGCCCAGTGCTGCCCCCTAGAGGAGTGGTGAAGGAGTGCTGACGTGAACACAGACCCACCACACAGAGGATCAGGTCCTGGCTGCTTGTTTCCTCTAGAATCCCCATCTCGTGTTGTTTTTGTCTCGTTTCCCTCTGACATGACTGTCTCCCTTTTCTGGCTGCTGCAATCCATTAGAACTGTTTTGATAATAAATTATTGGAGGTCAATGGAGATGGATCGAGGTGGTTTCTGTTCTGATTATTTCCTGGTTCCTTTATTCTTCTATAAGAGAAAACTGATGATCTTTGGGTTGTGGACAAAAAAATACATTTTAGCTTCAATCTGCAGCTGATTGATTAATGAAAACTATTGTTCACATTTCTGTTCTGGAAATGTTTGTAAATCAGATCTCTTTTTAAATTGTGTTAAATTAAAAATGTCATGATGAAATCTGGTCATGTTTGCCTTTATTCTTAGGATAATTACCAGGAAAAGCTGGACCTGCAGGATCCTGATCCTCCAGAGTCTCCTTTTTCACACCTTTGTTTCCTGGTTCGTGTTATTGATTTCTGTCCTAATTCCTCTGGCTTCGCTCCCACTGCTGCTTCACTGAGCTCCTTCCTACTGGTAGTCATTTATTCACATTTTATAGGATTTATGACATAAAGACAAACTACCAAGAAAAGGCAAAACACAGCATAACAAAAATAAATACGTTAGAATCTCAAATAATGAGCATCATCTACTTTGGGTCTTTATAGCTGCATATTTTTATATTTCAAAAACATAAGTGACAAAAGATCTCACCAGTCCCTGTTCAACTTAACCACTTTTTACTTTGTTCTGGCGTCTGTGGCGTCTGTGGCGTCTGTGGTGTCTGTGGTGTCTGTGGTGTCTGTGGCGTCTGTGGCGTCTGTGGTGTCTGTGGCGTCTGTGGCGTCTGTGGCGTCTGTGGCGTCTGTGGTGTATGTGGCGTCTGTGGTGTCTGTGGCGTCTGTGGCGTCTGTGGCGTCTGTGGTGTATGTGGCGTCTGTGGTGTCTGTGGCGTCTGTGGCGTCTGTGGCGTCTGTGGCGTCTGTGGCGTCTGTGGCGTCTGTGGTGTATGTGGCGTCTGTGGTGTCTGTGGCGTCTGTGGCGTCTGTGGCGTCTGTGGTATCAGTGGTGTCTGTGGCGTCTGTGGCGTCTGTGGCGTCTGTGGCGTCTGTGGCGTCTGTGGCGTCTGTGGCGTCTGTGGTATCAGTGGTGTCTGTGGCGTCTGTGGTATCAGTGGTGTCTGTGGTGTCTGTGGCGTCTGTGGCGTCTGTGGTGTCTGTGGCGTCTGTGGCGTCTGTGGCGTCTGTGGCGTCTGTGGCGTATGTGGCGTCTGTGGTGTCTGTGGCGTCTGTGGCGTCTGTGGCGTCTGTGGTGTCTGTGGTGTCTGTGGCGTCTGTGGTATCAGTGGTGTCTGTGGTGTCTGTGGCGTCAGTGGCGTCTGTGGTGTCAGTGGTGTCTGTGGTATCAGTGGTGTCAGTGGTGTCTGTGGTGTCTGTGGTATCAGTGGTATCAGTGGTGTCTGTGGTGTCTGTGGCGTCTGTGGTGTATGTGGCGTCTGTGGTGTCTGTGGCGTCTGTGGCGTCTGTGGCGTCTGTGGTGTCTGTGGCGTCTGTGGCGTCTGTGGTGTATGTGGCGTCTGTGGTGTCTGTGGCGTCTGTGGCGTCTGTGGCGTCTGTGGTATCAGTGGTGTCTGTGGCGTCTGTGGTATCAGTGGTGTCTGTGGTGTCTGTGGCGTCTGTGGCGTCTGTGGTGTCTGTGGCGTCTGTGGCGTCTGTGGCGTCTGTGGCGTCTGTGGTGTATGTGGCGTCTGTGGTGTCTGTGGCGTCTGTGGCGTCTGTGGCGTCTGTGGCGTCTGTGGTGTATGTGGCGTCTGTGGTGTCTGTGGCGTCTGTGGCGTCTGTGGCGTCTGTGGTGTCTGTGGTGTCTGTGGCGTCTGTGGTATCAGTGGTGTCTGTGGTGTCTGTGGCGTCAGTGGCGTCTGTGGTGTCAGTGGTGTCTGTGGTATCAGTGGTGTCAGTGGTGTCTGTGGTGTCTGTGGTATCAGTGGTATCAGTGGTGTCTGTGGTGTCTGTGGCGTCTGTGGCGTCTGTGGTGTCAGTGGCGTCTGTGATGTCTGTGGCGTCTGTGGTGTCTGTGGCGTCTGTGGTGTCTGTGGTGTCTGTGGTGTCTGTGGTGTCTGTGGTGTCCAGGGAAGCCCTGACACTTTGACCTTAATATCAGCGTTTTATGGCTTTTTAGAGGATGACTGAGCTTCTGCCTTATTTTCTTTCTCTCGTTAATGAAGCAACACAAGGGGATGTGAGAGGATGATGTCATCTCCAAACATCCCCCTCCCTCCTCCATCCCCTCCACACACACACACACACACACACAAACACACACACACACACACACAGAGTGGGTGAGGGGAGAGTCACAGCTTTCACACCTCCATCATAAAAGTCACAGTGCATCTATGATATCACAGCACCAGCTCGTCCATGTCAGTGAGATGTTCCTGCCTTCAGGTAATTGGGAACGGTGGGTGTGAAAAGGTCAGTGTGTGTGTGTGTGTGTGTGTGTGTGTGTGTGTGAGTGGGTGTGTGTGTTCCTGTTATTCTGCCTTTGTGAGACCCATTGTGAGCTTCAGACCTTTAAAAAGAGGACGATCTTTTTGAACTTTTTTAAAAAGGGGGAAAATCAGCTCAGGTTTGACATATCAGTGCCTGTGGTTAATTTTAGGCAAATGAAGAGTTGGTGGAGGGTACAAAAAATGTGTGTGTGTGTGTGTGTGTGTGTGTGTGTGTGTGTGTGTGTGTGTGTGTGTGTGTGTGTGTGTGTGTGAGTGTGTGTGTGTGTCTCTGTGTGTGTGTCTCTGTGTGTGTGAGTGTGTCTCTGTGTGTGTCTCTGTGTGTGTGTGTGTGTGTGTGTGTGTGTGTGAGTGTGTGTGTGTGTCTCTGTGTGTGTGTCTCTGTGTGTGTGTGTGTGTGTGTGTGTGTGTGAGTGTGTGTGTGTGTGTGTCTGTGTGTGTGTGTGTGTGTGTGTGCGCGTGTGTGTGTGTGTGTGTGTGTGTCTATGTGTGTGTGTGTGTGTGTGTGTGTGCGTGTGTGTGTGTGTGTGTGCGTGTGTGTGTGTTTGTAAGTAAGAGAAGAAGGTTGGGGGGAGGCGTGAAAGTAGAGGGACGGGGGGAGGCTGCATGTTCCAGGAGATAATTGCGTTTTTCTCACCTGTTACCCTTTACAGGCCTTCAAGAGCGCCACGATGAGCTCATACTGGTGCGCTGGAAAGGGCGATGTCATCGATAACTGGTGTCGCTGTGACCTCGCCGCCTTCGGCGAGGACGGCCTGCCCAACTGCAGCCCCCTCCGGCGGCCCACGTAAGTGTGAGCTGACACCCAGGAATTCATGCACAGAAGACATATTTCATGATGGATGGTGCATCGATGCCGTACAGGAATGTTCAACCTGCACACACACACACACACACACACACACACACACACACTCTCTAATAGCTGTCACTCAGCCCTTACACCCCCAGAGAAGAACATTGAACTCTCATCCTGGTGTCCTGATAACACCCAGAGGCTCCGTGAGTCATCCCAGCTGCAGCTACTGTTACCCTGAGAACTTCAGGCAGAAACAGGACGTTGAAGCTGAGACGTCGAGGAGAGAAAACGAGCTGGTCGCTGTATTAGGTTCCACACTAAACAATTAGCCCTCTGTTGCGTAGCGTTGCCTTATGGCAACCATCACTCAGGCTCAATATTACTAAAAAGCAGTAAACATGTAAATAATCACATTATATTACCAGTAAATATGGTTTTCGTAATTTAAGGAGCAGCCTCTCAGTCTATAGCTGATATTATCAATAATAGTGATTATTGATAGTCTATAGCTGATATTATCATCAATAGTGATTATTGATAGTCTATAGCTGATATTATCATCAATAGTGATTATTGATAGTCTATAGCTGATATTATCATCAATAGTGATTATTGATAGTCTATAGCTGATATTATCATCAATAGTGATTATTGATAGTCTATAGCTGATATTATCATCAATAGTGATTATTGATAGTCTATAGCTGATATTATCATCAATAGTGATTATTGATAGTCTATAGCTGATATTATCAATAATAGTGATTATTGATAGTCTATAGCTGATATTATCATCAATAGTGATTATTGATAGTCTATAGCTGATATTATCATCAATAGTGATTATTGATAGTCTATAGCTGATATTATCAATAATAGTGATTATTGATAGTCTATAGCTGATATTATCATCAATAGTGATTATTGATAGTCTATAGCTGATATTATCATCAATAGTGATTATTGATAGTCTATAGCTGATATTATCATCAATAGTGATTATTGATAGTCTATAGCTGATATTATCAATAATAGTGATTATTGATAGTCTATAGCTGATATTATCATCAATAGTGATTATTGATAGTCTATAGCTGATATTATCATCAATAGTGATTATTGATAGTCTATAGGTGATATTATCAATAATAGTGATTATTGATAGTCTATAGCTGATATTATCAATAATAGTGATTATTGATAGTCTATAGCTGATATTATCATCAATAGTGATTATTGATAGTCTATAGCTGATATTATCATCAATAGTGATTATTGATAGTCTATAGCTGATATTATCATCAATAGTGATTATTGATAGTCTATAGCTGATATTATCATCAATAGTGATTATTGATAGTCTATAGCTGATATTATCATCAATAGTGATTATTGATAGTCTATAGCTGATATTATCATCAATAGTGATTATTGATAGTCTATAGCTGATATTATCATCAATAGTGATTATTGATAGTCTATAGCTGATATTATCATCAATAGTGATTATTGATAGTCTATAGCTGATATTATCATCAATAGTGATTATTGATAGTCTATAGCTGATATTATCAATAATAGTGATTATTGATAGTCTATAGCTGATATTATCATCAATAGTGATTATTGATAGTCTATAGCTGATATTATCATCAATAGTGATTATTGATAGTCTATAGCTGATATTATCATCAATAGTGATTATTGATAGTCTATAGCTGATATTATCAATAATAGTGATTATTGATAGTCTATAGCTGATATTATCATCAATAGTGATTATTGATAGTCTATAGCTGATATTATCATCAATAGTGATTATTGATAGTCTATAGGTGATATTATCAATAATAGTGATTATTGATAGTCTATAGCTGATATTATCAATAATAGTGATTATTGATAGTCTATAGCTGATATTATTAATTATAGTGATTATTGATAGTCTATAGCTGATATTATCATCAATAGTGATTATTGATAGTCTATAGCTGATATTATCATCAATAGTGATTATTGATAGTCTATAGCTGATATTATCAATAATAGTGATTATTGATAGTCTATAGCTGATATTATCATCAATAGTGATTATTGATAGTCTATAGCTGATATTATCATCAATAGTGATTATTGATAGTCTATAGCTGATATTATCATCAATAGTGATTATTGATAGTCTATAGCTGATATTATCAATAATAGTGATTATTGATAGTCTATAGCTGATATTATCAATAATAGTGATTATTGATAGTCTATAGCTGATATTATCATCAATAGTGATTATTGATAGTCTATAGCTGATATTATCAATAATAGTGATTATTGATCGTCTATAGCTGATATTATCAATAATAGTGATTATTGATAGTCTATAGCTGATATTATCAATAATAGTGATTATTGATAGTCTATAGCTGATATTATCATCAATAGTGATTATTGATAGTCTATAGCTGATATTATCACCAATAGTGATTATTGATAGTCTATAGCTGATATTATCATCAATAGTGATTATTGATAGTCTATAGCTGATATTATTAATTATAGTGATTATTGATAGTCTATAGCTGATATTATCACCAATAGTGATTATTGATAGTCTATAGCTGATATTATCAATAATAGTGATTATTGATAGTCTGTAGCTGATATTATCATCAATAGTGATTATTGATAGTCTATAGCTGATATTATCATCAATAGTGATTATTGATAGTCTATAGCTGATATTATCATCAATAGTGATTATTGATAGTCTATAGCTGATATTATCAATAATAGTGATTATTGATAGTCTGTAGCTGATATTATCATCAATAGTGATTATTGATAGTCTATAGCTGATATTATCATCAATAGTGATTATTGATAGTCTATAGCTGATATTATCACCAATAGTGATTATTGATAGTCTATAGCTGATATTATCATCAATAGTGATTATTGATAGTCTATAGCTGATATTATCACCAATAGTGATTATTGATAGTCTATAGCTGATATTATCATCAATAGTGATTATTGATAGTCTATAGCTGATATTATCAATAATAGTGATTATTGATAGTCTATAGCTGATATTATCAATAATAGTGATTATTGATAGTCTGTAGCTGATATTATCATCAATAGTGATTATTGATAGTCTATAGCTGATATTATCACCAATAGTGATTATTGATAGTCTATAGCTGATATTATCATCAATAGTGATTATTGATAGTCTATAGCTGATATTATTAATTATAGTGATTATTGATAGTCTATAGCTGATATTATCAATAATAGTGATTATTGATAGTCTGTAGCTGATATTATCATCAATAGTGATTATTGATAGTCTATAGCTGATATTATGCAGTAACTCTGCAGGGAGAGTTCTTGTCTTAAGATAAAATAAAACCACTGGTTTAACAGAAACTTAATAAAAGAGCTTCAGATTAAATTCTGTTGCTCTGTGGACAGAAAACAGGCAAAACCAACTTGACTCAGCACAACTGTCTTTGTTTCAGGTTCATTTGTATTTCCATCAATAAGTTTTCGTGGCCAGGCTCCTGCTCCATGTTTCTTTCATGTTAATCAATAATCAGAGTATTTAAACGTGGCGACTGCATCCTGTGTAAATCTCAGATATCCCGTGACTTCCTACGTAACAAAGGTTTATAGCAGGATTTCAGTCGGTGGTGAAGGTTCTAAAGGACTTCCTCAGGGTCCTGGTGACATCACATTAAAAACCAACAGCTTCTCCAGAAAACTATCTCTTCAAAGTTTACTGAAAAAACATTACAAAAAAAATTAAAACTGGATACTGGTGTAAAAATAATGGTGTTTTGGATTTGGACAAACCCGTTGACACTTGAGTCTTGGACTACGTTGCACCAGCATTGCACAAGTTGCTTGAGACACGATGGTTTGGTTATTGTTGTTTGTGGATTGAGGTTGTGGAGTTGGAGAGGAAGTGTTGGTCGGTTCTGGCAGAAGCATCGCGGCTGCAGTTGCACAATGAACCAATTTATCACACAGATTTTAACAGTAGCTGCACAAAGGACCCACACAGATTTCCTTAAAACTGTACAAAGAAAAATGGCCAGATGGTGGCGCTATAATGGCAAAATGTATATTTTGGTTTATAAGGTTTGGACCTTGGTAAGTCTCAGAATCCATATAAATTGTTCGTGGATTCTGTAGAACCAGACAGATCTGTCCTCATAACCTTATTAGTGTTACACCACCTTAATCATTTTTTTTGAGTTTTACTTTAACAGACCTGTAATCTGCTTAAATTCTGTGGTCAGGGCTTATTTTACAGACACATGTTGTGGCTCCTGAACACTTCGTGTTGATGGAACCTTATTTGGTGGAGATATAATGGCCAGGACACGATCACACCAATAGGTGGCGCTGCGCAGCACAATCTGTCTATGAAGGAAGGAACCTCAGTCTGTATGAGTGTGACTGTCCTTCACACCCAGAAAACTTTCATAAGATCAACTTCACGCTTGTTTGTTTTTTCGTTGTAAAGCATCGAGCGTTGAAGGCGTTTGGATTTCTCCAGGATTTCCAGGAGTTTCCATGTAAGATGGATGAGCCGGCTCTCCCTGCTGTTGTCTCAGACACAGCTGGAGGGCAGGATGGAGGATGGAAATATTGTTCTTTCATCTCTTTTGAGGGATTGAGGAAGGGAAAGTGCTCAGGGAACACTGCTGGAGAACAGGTGGCATTGGAATGCTGCTCTGTCCAACGCTTCTGCCGACCCACTGTTTCATGACGTATAGGCAAAGGTGACACTTTTTACCCCAAAAATACCACAGCATCTAGTCCAGGGGAAGGTCTATACTCACACATACATCCATACTCACTATTTAAGTAAAAGAAATCCAGACAGCAGCCTTTAGATTCTCTGTTACTGTATTGACAGGACCATGAGGCCCCGTACTAAAAGACTCAGTCTGAGTTCTGTGTGTCATTACTGTAACACACACATAAGGAACCAACTATAGGGGAGGGTTAATACACACATAGATATATACACATAGATATATACACACATAGATATATACACATAGATATATACACATAGATATATACACATAGATATATACACACAGATATATACACACATAGATATATACACACATAGATATATACACATATAGATATATACACACATAGATATATACACACATAGATATACACACATAGATATATACACACATAGATATATACACATAGATATACACACATAGATATATACACACAGATATATACACACATAGATATATACACACATAGATATACACACATAGATATATACACACATAGATATATACACATAGATATACACACATAGATATATACACACAGATATATACACACATAGATATATACACATAGATATATACACACAGATATATACACACATAGATATATACACACATAGATATATACACACATAGATATATACACACATAGATATACACACATAGATATATACACACATAGATATATACACATAGATATACACACATAGATATATACACACAGATATATACACACATAGATATATACACACATAGATATACACACATAGATATATACACACATAGATATATACACATAGATATACACACATAGATATATACACACAGATATATACACACATAGATATATACACACATAGATATATACACATAGATATATACACACATAGATATATACACACATAGATATATACACACATAGATATATACACACAGATATATACACACATAGATATATACACACATAGATATATACACACAGATATATACACACATAGATATATACACACATAGATATATACACACATAGATATATACACATAGATATATACACACAGATATATACACACATAGATATATACACACATAGATATATACACATAGATATATACACACAGATATATACACACATAGATATATACACACATAGATATATACACATAGATATATATACACATAGATATATACACATAGATATATACACACATAGATATATACACATAGATATATACACACATAGATATATACACACAGATATATACACACATAGATATATACACACATAGATATACACACATAGATATATACACACATAGATATACACACATAGATATATACACACAGATATATACACACATAGATATATACACACATAGATATATACACATAGATATATATACACATAGATATATACACATAGATATATACACACATAGATATATACACACATAGATATATACACATAGATATATATACACATAGATATATACACACAGATATATACACACATAGATATATACACACAGATATATACACACATAGATATATACACACATAGATATATACACACAGATATATACACACATAGATATATACACACATAGATATATACACATATAGATATATACACACATAGATATATACACACATAGATATACACACATAGATATATACACACATAGATATATACACATAGATATACACACATAGATATATACACACAGATATATACACACATAGATATATACACACATAGATATACACACATAGATATATACACACATAGATATATACACATAGATATACACACATAGATATATACACACAGATATATACACACATAGATATATACACACATAGATATATACACATAGATATATACACACATAGATATATACACACATAGATATATACACACATAGATATATACACACAGATATATACACACATAGATATATACACACATAGATATATACACACAGATATATACACACATAGATATATACACACATAGATATATACACACATAGATATATACACATAGATATATACACACAGATATATACACACATAGATATATACACACATAGATATATACACATAGATATATACACACAGATATATACACACATAGATATATACACATAGATATATACACACATAGATATATACACATAGATATATACACACATAGATATATACACACAGATATATACACACATAGATATATACACACATAGATATACACACATAGATATATACACACATAGATATACACACATAGATATATACACACAGATATATACACACATAGATATATACACACATAGATATATACACATAGATATATATACACATAGATATATACACATAGATATATACACACATAGATATATACACACATAGATATATACACATAGATATATATACACATAGATATATACACACAGATATATACACACATAGATATATACACACAGATATATACACACATAGATATATACACATAGATATATACACATAGATATATATACACATAGATATATACACATAGATATATACACACAGATATATACACACATAGATATATACACACATAGATATATACACACATAGATATATACACACAGATATATACACACATAGATATATACACATAGATATATACACATAGATATATATACACATAGATATATATACACATAGATATATACACACAGATATATACACACATAGATATATACACACATAGATATATACACATAGATATATATATACATAGATATATACACATAGATATATACACACATAGATATATACACACATAGATATATACACATAGATATATATACACATAGATATATACACACAGATATATACACACATAGATATATACACACAGATATATACACACATAGATATATACACATAGATATATACACATAGATATATATACACATAGATATATACACATAGATATATACACACAGATATATACACACATAGATATATACACACATAGATATATACACATAGATATATACACACAGATATATACACACATAGATATATACACACATAGATATATACACACATAGATATATACACACAGATATATACACACATAGATATATACACACATAGATATATACACATATATATATATACACATAGATATATACACATAGATATATACACACAGATATATACACACATAGATATATACACATAGATATATACACATAGATATACACACATATATATATACACACACAGATATACACACATAGATATATACACATAGATATATACACATAGATATATACACATAGATATATACACATAGATATATACACATAGATATACACACATAGATATATACACATAGATATATACACACAGATATATACACATAGATATATACACATAGATATATACACACATAGATATATACACACATAGATCTTTGCTCTGTGATCCACTGATCCAGTTTCTGCTCTGTGATCCACTGATCCGGTCTTTGCTCTGTGATCCACTGATCCAGTCTCTGCTCTGTGATCCACTGATCCAGTCTCTGCTCTGTGATCCACTGATCCAGTCTTTGCTCTGTGATCCACTGATCCAGTCTCTGCTCTGTGATCCACTGATCCAGTCTGTGCTCTGTGATCCACTGATCCAGTCTCTGCTCTGTGATCCACTGATCCAGTCTCTGCTCTGTGATCCACTGATCCAGTCTTTCCTCCAACTCGTACCACCTGTCTTATGTCTTAAACTCAGCTGTGTAGCTGATTTCCTTCAGTTTAAACTGTGCTTTATCAGCGTGTCTCTTTACCATTTTCAGGTTGTTAAAACAACGATGTTCTGCATAACGCACATCCCTGTTATTTTATCTACAATCCATGCCCACACTTCCCCTACATACACACATAGGGAGCACCAACATTTTGGAGAAAATACAAGACTTTAATGTGGCCTTATACTTGTTAAAATAGGGTGACATTCACACTAGTTCCATATCTTTTTCTTACTGTCTCTGTGTTGCACCATCAGTTTGCGTCTCGCCCCTTACCTGGAGCCCTCCAGCACCATGGTGGCCTTGGAGTGGATGGATGTGGAGCCTCTGATTGGCTGCAAAGTTTCTGACTACGTCATCCAGCACAAACGAGTGGAGGATCCATCTGAGGCGGAGGTCTACACAGGTAGGAAAAACTAGCTCCAGCTTTCACTGCTTAGAAAACGCGTTCAGTGATTCTCTTCTTATTCTTTCTTTTTTTTTTACATTCTTGTTGTTCTTGTTGTCACTTGTTGTTGATCTTTATTTATGAGTGATCATTCTCATATAAGAAATACTTACATAAACAAATGCAAGGACTGAGAAAGAATATCTGAATTTGAGCTGTTCAGGGAGGCAGATGTTGAGCTGAATGTTCTTCCATGTTTATCACTTTCCCTGTTGTGTTTCCATCAGTTGTTTTGGGACGTTTGAGATCAGATCCTGCTGCAGGAAAACTGAAGCTGTGTCAGTACATGTGTTGTTGGGAAACCAATGATGAGAGTCTGCGATAACTAAGAATCTTCCACTGCTTGTTGTGTAACCTGGTTCGTCCTCATGAGAGTTTTCTTTCAAAAGGGTGAAGAGATAAAGATGGAAATGCTGAGGAGAGCAGGAGTAAACACCAGAGATGGATAAAACAAGTTTGTTGATGGGATTACTTCAATTGAAGTGAAGGTGGTTAAAGTTTTGGCCTGGATATGATCCAGAAAGTTTGACTGAGGGGAGAAGATGACGCAGGAGCATTTCATCGAGGCACCGTGAGCGGCGTGGACCGCCGTGCCGTGGGGCGAATCACGCCGTGACGGAGGGCTGGGTGAGTCACAGAGGGGTGATAGCAGTTTAATGATATTGGGGAGAAATTAGGTGGTCTGAAAGAAGCTGTAGTCATCGGGAAGTACGGGCGGGCCATCCATCACCCCCGGGAGCGGCGTGATGAAGCGTGGGCGGCGGCGAGGAGGACGGCGTTCAGACAGCTCGACTCAGGGCCTGCTGGCAGAGGTGAGGAAGGAAGGGGCAGATGGCGGCGGTGACTCATTCCGCCATGTGCCAGTCACCACTATAAATCATGTCACAACAGACAGCGGAATACAGATTATAAGTCACTGTCTTTGTCTCCTTCACTTCCGCTCGTGTCTGTCTGGTCAAAATCGTAAAAGAAGTTAGACGAGTTTGGCAGAACTTAGATGTTGTAAGGATTACTGAAAATTCAGGACCATAAGGCCCCGTACTAAAAGACTCAGTCTGAGTTCTGTGTGTCAGGGGTGGTGGGGGAGGGTTTACATACACACATAGATATACACACATAGATATACACACATAGATATATACACATAGATATATACACACATAGATATACACACATAGATACACACACATAGATATATACACATAGATATATACACATAGATATACACACATAGATATATACACATAGATATATACACACATAGATATATACACATAGATATACACACATAGATATACACACATAGATATACACACATAGATATATACACACATAGATATACACACATAGATATATACACATAGATATATACACACATAGATATATACACATAGATATATACACACATAGATATACACACATAGATATATACACACATAGATATATACACATAGATATATACACACATAGATATACACACATAGATATGTACACATAGATATATACACATAGATATATACACACATAGATATACACACATAGATATGTACACATAGATATATACACATAGATATATACACACATAGATATACACACATAGATATATACACATAGATATATACACACATAGATATATACACACATAGATATATATACACATAGATATATACACATAGATATATACACATAGATATATACACACATAGATATACACACATAGATATGTACACATAGATATATACACACATAGATATACACACATAGATATGTACACATAGATATATACACATAGATATATACACACATAGATATACACACATAGATATGTACACATAGATATATACACATAGATATATACACACATAGATATACACACATAGATATATACACATAGATATATACACACATAGATATACACACATAGATATATACACATAGATATATACACATAGATATATACACACATAGATATATACACATAGATATATACACACATAGATATACACACATAGATATACACACATAGATATATACACATAGATATATACACACATAGATATATACACACATAGATATATACACACACAGATATATACACACATAGATATAAACACACATAGTAAAATCCTGATCCAGAAGGATTTAGATAGTCGAGGCTTATACTTGGCGACACACAGCAGTGTTGTGAGGTGTTCAGATTCTTTTAAACACTCTTAAGGAGGATTTTTATGGAAATCATCTTGGGTTGAATTTAGCAGAGTGGTTGTTAATGAATAGTCAATACATAATAGCCTGGTGAAAACATCCTGATCACTTGAGCTCACATTGCTGTTATCTAATGTCTCTATGATGCTGTCGGTAGGTGGGGCTGTTTGCTTTGATGGACAAACTCTTTCAGCCAATCAACAGAGGACTTTCCATCCTTAAACATTCTTAAAGTTTTGCTGTTTCAGTTTGTTTCATCTCGCTTGATCTGGCTGATAAATACTGTTGTGTATCATCTGCATAGTAATGAAACTTAAAGGAGCTGTTTATAATGAAATCAACCAGGAGAAGCATATATAAGGGAACAGAAGTGGTCCAAGCACAGAAAGTCTGTATAGAACTTTTGTGCCCATGGAGGATTCATCATCAACATGAAAGAACTGAAAAGGGATGAAGGATATGACTTTTTTCTTACTTTATTGTTCATGTGATGTGGACAATGCATATTAATGAACACTTTGTGATGCACAATCATGTCCACTTAGCTCAGAGCTAATTTCCCTCTGTAGTCATCACATTAAAGCCAGACAGACCATAAAAAACACACAGACAGTTAAATCATTAAGGTCTAACAAACAAGAATGGAGATGAGTTTTAGGTCTGATGCATTAATAAAGACACACAAGCTCAATTAGCTCAATTCACCTGAACTTAACTCACCTTTTTTGTGAGTTAAGTAACTAGGATGCTGGTTCCTGATTGGCTAGAGACGTCAAAGCCTGACAGCCGCCATCTTTAAACGCCATTAGATGACCCACGTTATTTCTGGATTAAAACACCAACGTCTTGTGTGTTGTGGGTTGAGCTGGTTGTGACTATGGAGAGGAGGCTGATAAAGTCGGCTGAAACACCTGAATACGAGAAAACGTGCAGTGTAGGAGCCGCCAATCAGAGGAAAACAACTCCTCAAACCATCCATTTGGTTTAGAGTCCATCAGCGAGGTCGAGAAATCATTGAAGGTCGATGAGGGAGGAGCCGTGTGGATATAAATCAGCTGAGCTTCCTGCGTTTGAAGGTAAATCGGTGCCGGTTAAATAAGAGGAGCAGGAAACAGAGCAGGAAGTCATGCAACACACGTGGAATAAAAACCTGTGTTTAAGTGAATCAGCTGGAATCAGAACATGGACATCTGGGTTCTTTTGCCTGTTTATTCAATCAGACTAATTTAAAACAGAATAAAATCCAATGACACATGAGGTGTGTGAGAAGGTGATGACCCCTCCCCTTCTCACCTGTTTATAAGGGGGGAACTGACTAGCAGTGAGAGAGTTCCCCCGGACGGGTTTGCGTGTGGGACGCGACGCGAGGCGTGTGGAGCTGCCTGTTTGGTCCACCTGGTGCGAGGTGGATCTTCCCTGCTGGCGTGAGCGTTGTGTTTTCTTTTTTTGTGCCGCCTTCAATAAATGTTTTTATTACGTGAGTTCCTCTGCCTCCTGTCTCCACTTCTTTTTCTGGTTGCCCTGATCCCTTTTGTGGGGAGACCTCGTCGGTCGCTCACAAGGTGATATCTACTGGTCTTCTATTGTCAATTCAATTCACCGTATTTTCATGACTATAAGGCACAAAAAAGTCTTGAATTTTCTTCAAAATGTTGGTGCTCCCTATGTGTGTATGTAGGGGAAGTGTGGGCATGGATTGTAGATAAAATAACGGGGATGTGCGTTATGCAGAACATCGTTGTTTTAACAACCTGAAAATGGTAAAGAGACACGCTGATAAAGCACAGTTTAAACTGAAGGAAATCAGCTACACAGCTGAGTTTAAGACATAAGACAGGTGGTACGAGTTGGAGGAAAGACTGGATCAGTGGATCACAGAGCAGAGACTGGATCAGTGGATCACAGAGCAGAGACTGGATCAGTGGATCACAGAGCAGAGGCTGGATCAGTGGATCACAGAGCAGAGACTGGATCAGTGGATCACAGAGCAGAGACTGGATCAGTGGATCACAGAGAAAAGACTGGATCAGTGGATCACAGAGCAGAGACTGGATCAGTGGATCACAGAGCAGAGACTGGATCAGTGGATCACAGAGCAGAGACTGGATCAGTGGATCACAGAGAAAAGACTGGATCAGTGGATCACAGAGCAGAGACTGGATCACAGAGCAAAGACTGGATCAGTGGATCACAGAGCAAAGACTGGATCAGTGGATCACAGAGCAGAGACTGGATCAGTGGATCACAGAGCAGAGGCTGGATCAGTGGATCACAGAGCAGAGACTGGATCAGTGGATCACAGAGCAGAGACTGGATCAGTGGATCACAGAGAAAAGACTGGATCAGTGGATCACAGAGCAGAGTCTTTTTGTATGGTGCCCTATCATCCTAAAAATACAGTAATTTGTTTGGTAAAACCACCAAATCTCCCCCCAAAAACGTGATTGTGTCTGTTATCGCTGCAGAGGATGAGAATCTGCATCTGTATCCGTGTTTCTGTGGAACGCAGGAAGTTTTTCCACAAGCTGGAAGAGTTTTATGTTAATAAGCCGATGTAATGATGTAATACGCCTTCACTTTCACACGTGTTTTTCATCCTGCGTCCTGCATGAATGGAGGCAATCATAGAGTCCTTGACAGTGAATGGTTTCTTCTTCTAAGCTAATATCCATAAATGTGACTCCCTCCTGCTCGATGTAAAGAAATCACACTCAGAACAGAGCAGAGAGTCTCTCTTGGTGCTGAGAGTCAAAGTTTGAGTGTTTGGGATCAAACGTCTTCACTCGCTGAAGTTTCTGCTTCTATATTCTCTAGGTTCCGTTATTTCTTTCATTGCTGCATCCTGCAAACACAACCAATGTTACTGGATCTTTGTTCTAAGAAGAATATGTACTGCGGGAATTGAAATAGTTAAAGTGTAAGTGAAGGTTTTGGATGTTAAATCTATTTTTAGGATTTTCTCGTTTACTAAAAGGCCAAAAACTCGTCCAACAAACGTCCAACATTTGTCCAACATCTAGAATTTTCTGCCAGGCTTTTGTTTGACATCAATTACCAGCATTTCTGTCTCTGTCTGAACGTTAAATCACCATTACGCCATTTTTGGAGTTGTTTCAGCCATTTCAGAACATTTGTTCTGCTAAGCCACTGTTCTATTAACAGACGTTAACGGATAAACAAGGTCTTAATATCATGTTACACAAAAAAAACTACGGTGAGGTCGGTGGACCAGGTTTATAGTTGAGGGTAAAAAACTCTGCATAAAACCACGTGCTAAGGTGTTAGCACGTTTAGCTGTGATTTATTTCTCAGTAACACAGGCCAACCACAAAACTACAACAACAACCTTCCTGAGAAAAGTTCCTGAGTCTTTTCTTCTTTCTCTAAGACATGTTCACAGACCTCAGGAAATACCAGCGTCAATAATCGCATCTGCCCTGTTCTACGCAGTAGTCTGCTGGGGGGGCGGATGCTCAGATGGGGACAGGAGGAAAATTGACAAACTGGTACGGAAGTCTAGCTCTGTACTGGGATGTCCTCTGGAGTCGGTGGTGGTGGTGGGAGAGAGGAGGATGTTGGCAAAGCTGACATCCATCATGGACAACCCCCATCACCCTCTGCATGGGGTAGTGGGTGCGCTTAGCAGCTCCTTCAGCCAGAGACTCAAACACCCTCGCTGCAAGAAGGAGCGCTTTCGCAGATCATTCATCCCGACAGCAATAAGACTTTATAACATAACATAAACATAAACCTCACTGTAGTCACTCTGTCACTTTTTCACCGGTCACTTTTCTTTTTTCTCTTCACACACACCCTGCACCTTAAGTGTGCATTAGCTATGTATGTGTACATGTGGGTATGTGCGTGGATATGTATGTCCATATATATATATGCAAATATGTGTGTATGTGTATGTATGTAGGTATGTACGTGCATGTATGTATGTATATATGCCTTGCTTATGCATACTCTTTTCTTACTATTTATTAGCATTTTCTCTCCATTCTATGTCGATAATGCATACTGTGTATGCGGATCATCAACAAATTCTGCGAATTTGTACATTGTGTTGTGTGTTTTTTTATTTTTATTTCTTTATAGTTTTTTTTATCTTCAGCTTTATTTTCTTCTCTTTATCTGTAACGCTGCAGTAACACACAAATTTCCCCGTTGTGGGATCAATAAAGATTATCTTATCTTATCTTATCTTATAAGAGAAACAGAATAGGACAGTGTGGTTTAACCCTACAAACGGACAGTTAACTCTCATATAAAGGTTTTAAAATTCACATCCAGTTTTATATTCTAGGTGGATTCAATATTTCAAATCATCATTCTGTTTGGGTTACACTCTTTGACACAAAAAACACACATTTTTGTAAAAAGCAATGATTCAAATGGTCTTAAAAGTGACTAGAAACCACATCACATCGAAATAACAGATTTTTAGAGAATCACCTACTTAGTTTGTTCTTCTTCCCTCTGAATCAGCTCAGGACCCCTCACATTTATCTGGTGACCCTATGGAGGGCCCAGACCCCTAGGTTTGACCCCCTTGCCTGCAAACGCATCACGCTACTTGTAATAGAAACACTAAGACAAGAATCAGCTGTAACACAGCCCTGAAGAAGATGAAGTCATCCCTCGCTGCACTTCATCATCTCGAGTGCAGGCAAAAAAAAGCAAATGCAAAGGTGAATTTTAACGGCAGTGTACAATCTCCAAATGTGATAACTCATCTCCACTGGCAGGCGGATTCAGATGTAAATGAACCCTGCTTCTCGCTGCCGTTTAAATCTTTGCCAAATCATTTACCGTATTTACAGGACCATAAGGCCCCGTACTAAAAGACTCAGTCTGAGTTCTGTGTGTCATTACTGTATTTAACACACACATAAGGAACCTAACTATAGGGGAGGGTTAATATACACACATAGATATATACACATAGATATATACACATAGATATACACACATAGATATATACACATAGATATATACACACATAGATATATACACACATAGATATATACACATAGATATATACACACACAGATATATACACATAGATATATACACATAGATATACACACATAGATATATACACATAGATATATACACACATAGATATACACACATAGATATATACACACACACAGATAAATACACACACAGATATACACACATAGATATACACACATAGATATATAGGCAAGGCAAGGCAAGGGCAAGGCAAGTTTATTTGTAGAGCACAATTCATACACAGGACAATTCAAAGTGCTTTACAGTTACACAAAATCACAAAAGGAGAGCAAAACATACATAAAATCACAAAAGGAAAATCATAAAACATAGAATTCATCAATAATTTAAAAAGGAGTGAAGAGTGTAGATAAGATACTTTCAGTTTTCATATGCACGGTTAAACAGAACTGTTTTCAGCCTGGTCTTAAACTTTATCTATATACACAGATATATACACATAGATATATATACAGATCTATACACATAGATATATATACACATAGATATATACACATAGATATATACACACATAGATATATACACATAGATATACACACATAGATATATACACACATAGATATACACACATAGATATATACACACATAGATATATACACATAGATATATACACACATAGATATATACACATATATATACACATAGATATACACACACACATATATATATAAACATAGATATATACACATAGATATATACACATAGATATATACACACATAGATATATACACATAGATATATACACACATAGATATATACACATAGATATACACACATGGATATATACACACATAGATATATAAACACATAGATATACACACATAGATATATATATAAACATAGATATATACACATAGATATACACACATAGATATATACACATAGATATACACACACACATATATATATAAACATAGATATATACACATAGATATACACACATAGATATATACACATAGATATATACACACATAGATATATACACATAGATATATACACACATAGATATATACACATAGATATATACACACATTGATATATACACATAGATATATACACACATAGATATATACACATAGATATACACACATGGATATATACACACATAGATATATACACACATAGATATACACACATAGATATACACACAGATATACACACATAGATATATACACACATAGATATATACACACATAGATATACACACATAGATATACACACATGGATATATACACACATAGATATATACACAGATATATACACATAGATATATATACACATAGATATATACACACATAGATATATACACACATAGATATACACACATAGATATATACACAGATATATACACATAGATATATATACAAATAGATATATATACACATAGATATATACACACATAGATATATATCATATATCATTGCTATAGTAATAATATTTAGATAATCAATGGACAATCAATGGATTTGAGTCATTTTTTGTGACGTGGAAGATACAGAACAAACCTTCAGAATAAATTCGGGAATCACACATTGAAGTTGACATGTGCACAGGCTCGTCTAAAAAAACACACAATTATAAAAACACCCAGAGATTCAGAGCGTGACTCTGTCTCCTCTGAACGTCTCCTCCTGGTCCTGGTCCTGGTCCTGGTCCTGGTCCTGGTCCTGGTCCCGTCACTGCTGAATCTGCTGATCCACTTCACTCAGCTCCATCAGCCTCTAGATGGCACAACAAGGCAGCGTTCCTCCAACCACGCACCAACCAGATGATGGGGAACCTGAGATGATGAGCACACGCTATAAAATCTCTGTACGCAGCGTTGAAACCTGCAACACCGAAAATAAAAATAAATAAATAAATAAAAGCAAAGTAACAACAGATTCAGCAAATGTGAATGTGTCAATGATGCAAAGCTTTGACCTTTTAACCTTTGAACCTGCAGCCAGACGGTGGACGTGAGGATGAAGGAGCAGACGAACCATCTGGTTTGATTTACACCATAACTCCAGGTTGTTGTTGTGCAGCACTTATATCAGACTATATGGGAATAATTAGTGGCTTCCCTACACGATAAGGTCCACGTTTCCTGTCTCGCTGGGAGTTCCCGCACACGACGGGAGGTGCCAAAACGCTAATGAAAGTTGTGTAATGAAAGGTCCCGTCATCACTTCCTCTTTTATTTTACAATCCTCCTATTGTCTCGTCAGCTGCTAATTTCAGCGACTTGTCCTTAAATCACAGATCTGCTGAGGTGACTTTTTTTTCTGTGAATGTGCTCATCAGCGTAGCGGCTTTTTTCCCACAACTCTCACGCGCCGTTTCACGTTAATTAAAAAGCTGCGAGCGTCTTTGTCGCCGGCGACGCCTGCTTCGTTATGAAGCTGTAAATCCTGCTCGTGGCTTCCTGTGCTCGTACATCAGCCTCTGCTGCAGGAAACTCCTGCTCTGCTGGTGAAGCCCTGCAAATAAGAGGTAAATGACAAATATACAGGATAAAAACATAGGAAACAGGGTAGGAATTTTACATATTAGCATTTTGTTGCCATATGAAAAACAATGTATTTTATCATGTAAAAAAATGTATTAAATGTTGAAAAATAATAATGAGAAAGTTTACTTATTTAGTTTATTTCTTACTTGGTAAAGATTTTGCAAAAATCTTTTGTTTTGTGAGACAATGATGCTCACATGTCAGCAAAAGGGACTGGTCATGTGACCTCACTGTATGTCCTTCAAAATAAAAGCCCTTTTTTCACACATTACTAAAAAAAGATTTTAATTAAAATTGTTGCCATATGAAAAAACTCTTCCAGTTCACCTCAAAATGATGTTTATCACTGATGAAACCGTCATGTGGTGTAATCCTAAAAACCTACCAGGTACCAGATAGTTCTAATTAAAAACATGCCTTTTATCTTCAAGGTGAATTAAATATATAAAACTGCTCATTCTTTTAGAGTTTCACATTTTGTGTCAAAAAACAACATGAACACAAAATGCACATTTTGAGAATCCTGATGAATGATTCTAAAATCAGTATTTTTATAAGTTTTGATTTTCTCATGTTGCCAAACACAATGTGTTGTATATAGTTTGGAGATTGTTTGACACACAAATCAAAATTAAATTAGGTGCACAGCCTTATGCAGCCTTATCCTCAACAGCTAATTTGTTCATTTTTATTCGACTATAGAAAACCTAAATATTGGAGTGGAAATGGCGACATGGCCCTTTGACGTGTGTTTGTATTTTTTTACAGCTGGTAGCTGTAAACGCTCCAGAGGAAAACCTGTGATTTGTGATTTTTTGAAGGCTGATCCAGATAAAAGTGACTTGACAAAGCAGCAGAATCACAGGGATCAGACCAGCAAGGAGGAGAAAGGAAGGAAAAATAAGACGAAGCAGTGAGGACGCGAGAGGAGACGTTTGATGAGCGTTCAGCCGCCGTCTGTGATGTCACAGCCGCTCTGAGAAACACATTCAGCGTTTGATCACATTTTCCTCCAGTTTTCCTCATCGATCTTCCTCCTCGTCACAGACGTCTGTTTCCTCTGAGGATCTGGTGTCCCCCCCCTTCATGTAACAGCCCCATTATTGGCTGAGACCAAGAAAGCCCCCCAACGCGTCGATAAGCTCTCATTCAAAGAGATTGAATTATATGGAGATAAACGTGTCCTTGAGCTGGGTGCAGATAACAGATTGTGAGTGACACAGCTGACTGTCTTTGTTTTGTTAATTAAAGATGACCTCATCGCTAAAAATGGAGGCCGCGCCTCCTCGTCACGAGCCTCGCCATCAGCAGATTGCAGAATGCAGGCGGGGGGCCAAGAGCTCTGCATCACGCCCTGCTTTGCTGTCTGTTTCTGCACAGGCGCTGGTCTGCAGGTCGAGACTTCTCCTTACCCCCCTCGTTTACCCCCCTCATTTATACACTCCTCGTTTACCCCCACAAGTTACCCCCCCGTTTACCCCCCCCCTCCTGCTGCAGGCCCGTACGCTGTAGCTTCCACTGGTGGATTCCTGCCCAGACCATAATAGACATGAAGGCCGCTTCCGTTCCTCCTGTCATTCATCTCGTGTGGTTCCATCGTCTTAATGATCCTAAGGAGACGTGATGACTCAACTCTCTGTGGCTTACAAATGGTTTTATGCGCATTTAAACATTTAATTGCAATTAATTAATCGTATTTTTGCAATTCAGGGTTTTGCAAACAATTCCAGTAGTGGACATCGACATTTAGCCTGTGTCTTTTCTTACTTCTCTTATTGTTCTGGATCTTATTGAAAGCGGTTCTAGTGTTTAGTCCAGGCCTCAGTCAACATCGCAGTGTTTCTCCTGTTTTCTTACAGTTTTAGCGCTGATTTGTGGTTCTAGTTGAATCTACGCTGCAGAAACAACTAACGCTTCTTTTTAATTGAAATGATCAACCAATCGTTGCTTGACTTATCAATCAAGAATAAAATATCAGTGAGTTAATCAATCAATTGGAAACAGTGATGGTGGTTTATTAGGATCCAAACTGGGTCTGACAGAAATAAACTACAGCTGCTACTAATCACTGTTACTCATGGATCATTGAAACAAGTCATCAATTAGCTGTTTGGTTTATAAAATGGTGTAAAATGTCTTTTTTTGTCCACAACCCAAAGATCATCAGTTTACTATTATAGAAGAATAAAGAAACCAGGAAATAATCAGAGAACAGAAGCTGGAACCAGAGAATCTGGAGTTTTTATCATTAACTTCTTCTGCTTTCACCTGTTCAGGCTGTTAAATGTTCAGTTGCTGCCTCCATCAGTGTTAGCGTCCATGTATGAAATGTAATGATGTGCTGCACTTCAAGGCTAACATTAATGAGGTGACAGATAGCCAGTCAGCTAGTGTGATAGCCAGTTAGCTAGTGTGATAGCCAGTTAGCTAGTGTGATAGCCAGTTAGCTGGTGTGATAGCCAGTCAGCTAGTGTGATAGCCAGTTAGCTAGTGTGATAGCCAGTTAGCTAGTGTGATAGCCAGGTAGCTAGTGTGATAACCAGTCAGCTAGTGTGATAGCCAGTTAGCTCGTGTGATAGCCAGTTAGCTAGTGTGATAGCCAGTTAGCTAGTGTGATAGCCAGTTAGCTAGTGTGATAGCCAGGTAGCTAGTGTGATAGCCAGTTAGCTCGTGTGATAGCCAGGTAGCTAGTGTGATAGCCAGTTAGCTCGTGTGATAGCCAGGTAGCTAGTGTGATAGCCAGTTAGCTCG
Source organism: Eupleurogrammus muticus (assembly GCA_036785175.1). Lineage (NCBI taxonomy): Eukaryota > Metazoa > Chordata > Actinopteri > Scombriformes > Trichiuridae > Eupleurogrammus > Eupleurogrammus muticus. The sequence continues at coordinate 373,928 of JAYKQN010000060.1, read as the reverse complement.
TGTGATAGCCAGTTAGCTCATGTGATAGCCAGTCTTATGCTAAAATGTTAAATTTAACAGATCAACATGACTGAAGCTGGTTTGGTTTGTGTTCAACATGTTCTTAGCATTTTAAAATCAGAACTGAGGTTTTTTTTGTTATTGAGACTAGCATTTTAAAATGCTATTCTCAAATGCTAGTCTATGCTAGTACGGTCCCTAGTCTCCCGGACCATACTAGCATAGCTCGAAGCTTCCCAGTAACCATGGTTACTACAAGGTATTAGCCCGGGCTGGGCTAACGTTAGCTTAGCCTCTAGCTTAGCCCGCGGCTGTTTCAGCAGCTAAAGACAGCGGAGCTGGGTGAGTGTTCTACTCAGATACAAACGCTGTTCACGAATTTAACATAATCACTATTATTGATAATATCAGCTGTAGACTATCATTAATCACTATTGATGATAATATCAGCTATAGACTATCAATAATCACTATTGATGATAATATCAGCTATAGACTATCAATAATCACTATTATTGATAATATCAGCTGTAGACTATCAATAATCACTATTGATGATAATATCAGCTATAGACTATCAATAATCACTATTATTGATGATATCAGCTATAGACTATCAATAATCACTATTATTGATAATATCAGCTGTAGACTATCAATAATCACTATTGATGATAATATCAGCTATAGACTATCAATAATCACTATTATTGATGATATCAGCTATAGACTATCAATAATCACTATTATTGATAATATCAGCTGTAGACTATCAATAATCACTATTGATGATAATATCAGCTATAGACTATCAATAATCACTATTGATGATAATATCAGCTATAGACTATCAATAATCACTATTATTGATGATATCAGCTATAGACTATCAATAATCACTATTATTGATGATATCAGCTGTAGACTATCAATAATCACTATTGATGATAATATCAGCTATAGACTATCAATAATCACTATTATTGATAATATCAGCTATAGACTATCAATAATCACTATTATTGATGATATCAGCTATAGACTATCAATAATCACTATTATTGATAATATCAGCTATAGACTATCAATAATCACTATTGATGATAATATCAGCTATAGACTATCAATAATCACTATTGATGATGATATCAGCTATAGACTATCAATAATCACTATTATTGATGATATCAGCTATAGACTATCAATAATCACTATTATTGATAATATCAGCTATAGACTATCAATAATCACTATTATTGATGATATCAGCTATAGACTATCAATAATCACTATTATTGATAATATCAGCTATAGACTATCAATAATCACTATTATTGATAATATCAGCTATAGACTATCAATAATCACTATTATTGATAACATCATCTTCAGATTGAGATTCTCTCCAATCACTAATTAATCTCATGTTTCTCTGTTCTAAATGTCCCTTAAAGGATATTTTTCTACTTTTTAATCTCTTAACATGTGAGTGGACAAATCTGCTTCAGTTTATGATTATTGGACAAAGAGAAATAGTCTCAATAACTAAAAAACCTCAGTTCTGATTTTAAAATGCTAAAAACATGTTGAACACAAACCAAACCAGCTTCAGTCGTATTGATCTGTTAGATTTAACATTTTAGTATTATGAGTCTAAATGCAGTGATACACAACCACTGGACACATCTGGATGTGTTAGTGGTGTTAACATTAATTTAACTTTAATAGTTATAATTAAAAACGTGTCTTGGATACCCTAAGGAGGCCTCTATAGAACACTCGGTGAGTCTATAACCTTCCACTCTAATATGTAAAAATAGAAAACAAACAGTTTCTCAGCTCTAATGTGATCATATGACCCACGGAGCAGCAGAAACTGTTTAATACGGTGTATGATTGACAGATGAATGCAAACATTCTGTTTGACCTGAGGGATAATCAACTAAATCATTAGTTCATTGTTTTTTTCATTGTACATTTGCTGAACTTGTTTCTCCTTCAGACCCACATGTTGCTTCTCGTGACGTCTTATCTGTGCGTAAACCACAGCCTGAGGAAGTTCAATTATTATTAGTTAGAGGGAATTTGATTCATTTCAGATAATAAGTGTATTACCGCTGTCTTATTAGTCTTTTAAATTAAAGCTTTAATAGAATGTAAGTGTCCTTTGTATTACGTAATGCTTAACGGTAACAGATGAGCTCACCCAACCAATCAGAAACAGATATTTATTCCTTTATTGGTCCTGCTACTGATAAAATGATTATTATTTTTATTATTGATCGGTTATTAATTCTCACTGATCACTTGTGTCAAGTGTCTGTTTTCTTTCTTATATAGTTTGGAGCTTGTTGTGGTTTCTGCATCTGTTGAAGCTTCTCACATACACGGCTGTTATAAGGGAAACTATGATTCATCTGTTTCAACGTTCCAGCATAAAACAGCTCAGCTCAGACCTGAACACTGGTTTATACAAGATGTTTAGTTGTTTATTGATGATCAACATGACATGGATGAAAACTTAACAGTAACAGCAGCAGTAACAGTAACAGCAGCAGTAACAATAACAGCAGCAGTAACAGTAACAGCAGCAGTAACAATAACAGCAGCAGTAACAATAACAGCAGCAGTAACAATAACAGCAGCAGTAACAGTAACAGCAGCAGTAACAGCAGCAGTAACGATAACAGTTAAAGTAACAGCAGCAGTAACAGTAGCAGTAACAGTAACAGCAGCAGTAACAGCAGCAGTAACGATAACAGTTAAAGTAACGGCAGCAGTAACAATAACAGTTAAAGTAACAGCAGCAGTAACAGTAACAGTAGCAGTAACAGTAATGGTTACAGTAACAGCAGCAGCAGCTGTAACAGCAACAGTAACAGTAACAGCAGCAGTAACAATAACAGCAGCAGTAACAGTAACAGTTAAAGTAACAGCAACGGTTACAGTAACAGCAGCAGTTACGGTAACAGTAGCAGTAACAGTAACAGCAGCAGTAACAGTAACGGTTACAGTAACAGCAGCAGTAACAGTAACAGTAGTAACAACAGTAACAACAGCAGTAACAGTAACAGCAGCAGTAACGGTAACAGCAGCAGTAACAGTAACAGTTAAAGTAACAGCAACGGTTACAGTAACAGCAGCAGTTACGGTAACAGTGCCTCAAATCTATTATGAAGATGTTGTGTCTGAGGCCTTTTCTGTTAACTAAGTTATTTGTATTGTTATTTAAGTAAATTTCCAATTTAAAAAGTACTCATCATAGGACAAGTACACAGAAAATGCAGTAATAAGAGTTAATATATATACTATACAGCTGTAACTTGTAGATGTACAAACATATGATTGACATGTCTGTTGTAAAATGTCCTGATGACCTCAGGATTTACCTCTATGTGTCTGTCTCTACCTGTCTCTCACACTTTCACATAAAACACACACTACTGACTGGGGTAATAACATTCTCTATTAATGTACTGTAGCGTATTATGCACTATAATTCATGTACTACATATGTATGTATATACCTGTGTACATAAATACAGCAAATAGTAAACTGTGTTAAATGTATATTCTTGTGTTTAGAGTTTATAATCTGTTATTTGCTTCATTTTCTCTGTTCTGTGTTGTAATTGCTTTTTTCCTGCACCTCCCCCTCCCCCTCCTCCTCCTCGCCCCCTCCCCCCTCCCAGGGGTTTTCCTGGTCCTGAATGTGGGTCAGTCTGGGTCAGGATCTGTATCTGTTGTATATGATCCTTCCTCTGTACAAATAAACCGGACCTGGTTTTGTTTGCATCGTAGTTCTGTGTGTTTCTGTCCGTCTTCTCGTCTCGTGGCGTTCCCATGATTTGCTGTTATTTATTCCCTTCCCTGCTCACTAAAACGGTCACCTGGCATTTACCATGAGGTTTTAATCGCCATGTAAGCTGGAGAACACGCAAAATGGCTTTTACCGTAATAGAATTTTCAGGCCTTAATTTCTGCCAGCTGTTCTGGCTGTGGTGTATCGGCAGAAATGTTGGAAGGACCACAGGCATTCCTATGAGGACTGGAAGCCTCACCCTGTCACCCCCCCACCCTGTCACCCCCCCACCCTGTCCCCCCCCCACCCTGTCACCCCCACCCTGTCACCCCCCCACCCTGTCACCCACTCACCCTGTCAACCCCCCACCCTGTCACTCCCTCACCCGGTCACCCCCCCTCACCCTGTCACTCCCTCACCCGGTCACCCCCCCTCACCCTGTCACCCCCCCACCCTGTCACTCCCTCACCCGGTCACTCCCTCACCCTGTCACCCCCCCACCCTGTCACCCCCCCACCCTGTCATCTCCCTACCCTGTCACCCCCCCACCCTGTCACCCCCCCACCCTGTCTCCCCCTCACCCTGTCACCCCCCCACCCTGTCACTCCCTCACCCGGTCACTCCCTCACCCTGTCACCCCCCCACCCTGTCATCTCCCCACCCTGTCACCCCCCCACCCTGTCACCCCCTCACCCTGTCACCCCCCCACCCTGTCACTCCCTCACCCGGTCACTCCCTCACCCTGTCACCCCCCCACCCTGTCACCCCCCCACCCTGTCATCTCCCTACCCTGTCACCCCCCCACCCTGTCACCCCCCCACCCTGTCTCCCCCTCACCCTGTCTCCCCCTCACCCTGTCACCCCCCCACCCTGTCACCCCCCCACCCTGTCACCCCCACCCTGTCTCCCCCTCACCCTGTCACCCCCCCACCCTGTCTCCCCCTCACCCTGTCACCCCCTCACCCTGTCTCCCCCTCACCCTGTCACCCCCCACCCTGTCACCCCCCCACCCTGTCACTCCCTCACCCGGTCACCCCCCCTCACCCTGTCAACCCCCCACCCTGTCTCCCCCTCACCCTGTCACCCCCCCACCCTGTCATCTCCCTACCCTGTCACCCCCCTCACCCTGTCACCCCCCCCCACCCTGTCTCCCCCTCACCCTGTCTCCCCCTCACCCTGTCACCCCCCCACCCTGTCACCCCCCACCCTGTCTCCCCCTCACCCTGTCACCTCCCCCCACCCTGTCACCCCCTCACCCTGTCACCCCCCCACCCTGTCACCCCCCCACCCTGTCACTCCCTCACCCGGTCACCCCCCCTCACCCTGTCAACCCCCCACCCTGTCTCCCCCTCACCCTGTCACCCCCCCACCCTGTCATCTCCCTACCCTGTCACCCCCCTCACCCTGTCACCCCCCCCCACCCTGTCTCCCCCTCACCCTGTCTCCCCCTCACCCTGTCACCCCCCCACCCTGTCACCCCCCACCCTGTCTCCCCCTCACCCTGTCACCTCCCCCCACCCTGTCACCCCCTCACCCTGTCACCCCCCCCACCCTGTCACCCCCCCACCCTGTCCCCCCCCTCACCCTGTCACCCCCCCACCCTGTCACCTCCTCACCCTGTCACCTCCTCACCCTGTCACCCCCCCACCCTGTCACCCCCTCACCCTGTCACCCCCCCACCCTGTCAACCCCCCACCCTGTCTCCCCCTCACCCTGTCACCTCCTCACCCTGTCACCCCCCCACCCTGTCACCCCCCCACCCTGTCTCCCCCTCACCCTGTCACCCCCTCACCCTGTCTCCCCCTCACCCTGTCACCCCCCACCCTGTCACCCCCCCACCCTGTCACTCCCTCACCCGGTCACCCCCCCTCACCCTGTCAACCCCCCACCCTGTCTCCCCCTCACCCTGTCACCCCCCCACCCTGTCATCTCCCTACCCTGTCACCCCCCTCACCCTGTCACCCCCCCCCACCCTGTCTCCCCCTCACCCTGTCTCCCCCTCACCCTGTCACCCCCCCACCCTGTCACCCCCCACCCTGTCTCCCCCTCACCCTGTCACCTCCCCCCACCCTGTCACCCCCTCACCCTGTCACCCCCCCACCCTGTCACCCCCCCACCCTGTCACTCCCTCACCCGGTCACCCCCCCTCACCCTGTCAACCCCCCACCCTGTCTCCCCCTCACCCTGTCACCCCCCCCACCCTGTCATCTCCCTACCCTGTCACCCCCCTCACCCTGTCACCCCCCCCCACCCTGTCTCCCCCTCACCCTGTCTCCCCCTCACCCTGTCACCCCCCCACCCTGTCACCCCCCACCCTGTCTCCCCCTCACCCTGTCACCTCCCCCCACCCTGTCACCCCCTCACCCTGTCACCCCCCCACCCTGTCACCCCCCCACCCTGTCCCCCCCCTCACCCTGTCACCCCCCCACCCTGTCACCTCCTCACCCTGTCACCTCCTCACCCTGTCACCCCCCCACCCTGTCACCCCCTCACCCTGTCACCCCCCCCACCCTGTCACCCCCTCACCCTGTCACCCCCCCACCCTGTCAACCCCCCACCCTGTCTCCCCCTCACCCTGTCACCTCCTCACCCTGTCACCCCCCCACCCTGTCACCCCCCCACCCTG
>JAYKQN010000060.1:272500-365000 GCA_036785175.1 Eupleurogrammus muticus | reverse complement strand
TGTGGACAAAAAAAGACATTTTAGCTTCAATCTGCAGCTTTAGAAACACTGATCAACATTTACACATTTATGACCAAAACGACTAATCCATTATTGGTTTCAACAGTCAATAGGTTAACCAACTGACTCCATTGATGTTTTTCTACATGATTGTTAGGAGAAGTAAAACACACACACAGCTACAGAAAATGTATAAGTACTCCAGTAAAGTATGTCAAAACTGTATTTGCAGTATATATATTTTCCGCTGACTCTCCGCTATGTTTGAGCGTGTGATGGTACATTGTGTACTACGCCTACTACTGCTGCATACTACTCTGATATTTATGTAATTGCATAAGAGTTTATAGCTTTCAGATGTGTGTTTAACAGGGTCTGGGCCGTGGAATGTGCTGCAGCTTCTATAGAATCTAGAGAGGAGTCAAACACACACTGAGCTGCTGCTGAGGCTTTAAATTGATAATTATACACTAGACGTCTGCTGCTGGTTAGTCTCAGAGCCTCAAAACACCACGGAATCTGAGTCTGGACGACTGACACGTGAGCTGAGCTAAGCTAGGCTAGGCTAGGCTAGGCTAGGCTAGGCTAAGATAAGCTAAGGTCATGGAGCTGCAACCCGTTTATTTCAGAATCTATACTTAAATGATTCAATGTGTGTGAGTGTGTGTGTGTGTGTGTGTGTGTCTGTGTCTGTGTCTGTGTGTCTATGTGTCTGTGTGTCTGTGTGTGTGTGTGTGTGTGAAGCTGGTTCACGGTGGAGATCAGGAGAAGAACTGGACCATGAACCAGGATCAGTGACCTCACATACATACACCTACACATAATACTGTAATACTTTACTACACCTATACATAATACTACATTTACTCATAATACTGTAATATAGTAATACTGTAACAGAGTCAGATTTTGTTTAACTATGTGTGTTTAAGTATGTGTGTATTTTATAAAAAGGAAACTTTCTCTAATGTTGTTAATAAACATTTACTACTAATATTTAATCTTTATGCAAATTGACAACCATATTTTACTATTTAAAGTAAAGTCAAGTCCAAGTCATTTCAAGTTCTCAATTACAAAAGTATAGAAGTATTATCTAAAACACGGAGTTAGAAAGTACTGTTTTATCATTATTATAGTAGATTATAGAGCAGCAATGATGATTCAACTAGTGTTGGATCAGTTTCCAACTTTTATGCAATGCTGCCAGATGTTTTAGATGTTATGCAGCCATATACAGATGTTATGTCTCTATACAGATGTTATGAAGCCATATACAGATACAGATGTTATGTCACTATACAGATGTTAACTCTCTATACAGATGTTAACTCTCTATACAGATGTTAACTCTCTATACAGATTTTATGAAGCCATATACAGATACAGATGTTATGTCACTATACAGATTTTATGAAGCCATATACAGATACAGATGTTATGTCACTATACAGATGTTATGAAGCCATATACAGATACAGATGTTATGTCTCTATACAGATGTTATGCAGCCATATACAGATGTTATGTCTCTATACAGATGTTATGAAGCCATATACAGATACAGATGTTATGTCTCTATACAGATGTTATGCAGCCATATACAGATGTTATGTCTCTATACAGATGTTATGAAGCCATATACAGATACAGATGTTATGTCTCTATACAGATGTTATGAAGCCATATACAGATGTTATGTCTCTATACAGATGTTATGAAGCCATATACAGATGTTATGTCTCTATACAGATGTTATGAAGCCATATACAGATGTTATGTCTCTATACAGATGTTATGAAGCCATATACAGATACAGATGTTATGTCTCTATACAGATGTTATGCAGCCATATACAGATGTTATGTCTCTATACAGATGTTATGAAGCCATATACAGATGTTATGTCTCTATACAGATGTTATGCAGCCATATACAGATGTTATGTCTCTATACAGATGTTATGAAGCCATATACAGATACAGATGTTATGTCTCTATACAGATGTTATGAAGCCATATACAGATGTTATGTCTCTATACAGATGTTATGAAGCCATATACAGATACAGATGTTATGTCACTATACAGATGTTAACTCTCTATACAGATGTTAACTCTCTATACAGATGTTAACTCTCTATACAGATTTTATGAAGCCATATACAGATACAGATGTTAACTCTCTATACAGATGTTATGCAGCCATATACAGATGTTATGTCTCTATACAGATGTTATGAAGCCATATACAGATACAGATGTTATGTCTCTATACAGATGTTATGAAGCCATATACAGATGTTATGTCTCTATACAGATGTTATGCAGCCATATACAGATGTTATGTCTCTATACAGATGTTAACTCTCTATACAGATGTTAACTCTCTATACAGATTTTATGAAGCCATATACAGATACAGATGTTATGTCACTATACAGATGTTAACTCTCTATACAGATGTTAACTCTCTATACAGATGTTAACTCTCTATACAGATTTTATGAAGCCATATACAGATACAGATGTTAACTCTCTATACAGATGTTATGTCTCTATACAGATGTTTCCAGTAGAAGTGAAGGAACATAAAGCAGAACATCATCCTGCAGGACGTTGACAAAAACTAGCACTGAGCAGACTTTGAACAACAGGACAAATTAATCCAATTTGGAGTTTGTGTTTGGAGGTGAAACACGGGAGGAAGGAATGTGTTTTTGGGGGAAACCTCCCGTCCACACAGAGCTCTTTCTGTGAAAAGGTCAGATCCTCTTTTTCCTCTCTCCTCTCAACCTTCTCTGACGTCCCCACGTGCCTGAGCAGCCAGACTTTTTTTCTCTGCTTTTTATCCGTTGGCTGAGAATCGTCGCTCAGCCCGAGCTGCCCTTTACCTCGTGTAGAAATAGTTGGAAATCCACCGTTTGAGAGCGTTTAAACTATTTTGACAGCTCCCTCTTTTTTTCCATCACCCCCATGAGCACTGGAAACTGGCTGGTGTGTGTCTGTGTGTGTGTGTGTGCGTGTGTGTGCGTGCGTGTGTGTGTGTGCGTGCGTGTGTGTGTGCGTGTCTTAAATGAACAAGGGTGTGTGTTGCTCCACTTTCCGTAAGCTGACATGAAAGATATTTCACAACTTTCTGTGTGTTTTCTTTGCGAGGGGCCGGCTCTCGCTGCTGATATCGCTGTAACGTTACCTCGTGCCCGTAAAGGACAGAAATCCTGTTTTTCCTTACGCGTCCATAACGTTACGCGCATGGCGCCGCCGCCAGAAAACAGTGGTATTGAATTCAGCCCGAGGCCCGGCGCTGCCGAACGAGTCCCAGGGGCGAGAGGAGGTGAAACACACCACACCGGAGTCAAATAGCACAATTACTGATGAGGAAAGAGAAACTCATTCATGACGGAGTTTATCCTCTGCTCCAGAACATGTGGTGTTTCCACCAAACACATGTGGCCTCGCTCTGTTTGGCTTTAAAGAACAATAGATGAAAGATGATGTTGACAGATGTCTTTTTTTCTTGGCTTAAAACATGAAAACTGTACAAATAACATTTCCAAAGTTACCTACTTGTGAACACTTCCTTCCTTCCACCTAAAAACCTTCTATAGTGAGTCTGTTCAGATTCCTAAAAGCTTGTTAAATACATTTTATACTGTGTTTATATATATATATATATATATATATATATATATAGTATACAGATGTTATGTCTCTATACAGATGTTAAGCAGCCATATACAGCATTATTTAATATAGTATAATTTCTATATTCTGATCCAGATCCCCAGAGGCTGAACCTTTCCTGTTGTCTCCATTGTTCCTGTCTCCAGGTGAGGTTCTGAGCCTGGTGGACGACCTGTTCTCCGGTTTGGGTTCCTCGTGTGTCGTGGCCGGGCGGCGGACCGGAGAACATCTGCACTCGGTTCTGTACTCGGTGGTGTTCAAGTGCCTGGAACCCGACAGCCTGTACAGGTACTGGTTGGCCAGAGAACACAGGTTTTTTAATTGTTCCCAGACTGAAAAAACGAAGCTTCTGTTTGTACAAATACACAAAGTATGAGAAGCATGAGGAGAATGAAGATGATCGCAGTGAGTCCTGAAGTATTCACATACTATAAAGAAGAAAAAATACTCCATTACCAGGAAAAGACTGAAACACCTGAATCAGTATTTGAAGCAAAATTAGAGTATAAAGCATATTATTGTATATTATTGTACAATACAATGTTCTGATTCACTTTGTTGGATTTGTTTTTTCTAAAGTTTTTTGGTGAAATATTGGATCATTTGAACATTTATTGGAATTAAATCATCATCTAAAACTAACAAATAAATATACTGCAACTACAAGTAGCTCCACATTGTACTGAGGTACAGTACTGCAGTAGAAGTACTCGGTTACTTCGCACCTCTGTGCTGTCGTGCAGCTTCAGTCTCATGTGTTCCAGATGTGATCAGGTATTAGTATTAATCACATCTGGATCACACTACGTAAAGTTTTTATTACTCTCAGTCTAAACTGCTGCACCACATTTGTCTCGACCCTTTTTCTGGCCACAGCTTCGATGATTCAGTTTCCTCATTAACGTCGTGTTTCTCCAATAACAAGAACTGAGCCAGGATCAGCGGCTCCACATCCTCTGATTTCCTCTTTTTTCTGATCATTTTTTAATTATAGAAATTAAAAATAAAATAAAAAGTTGATACTATATAGAAAAAGGCTGATTTTAAACATTTATCCCTAAAACACCGTTCACACCATTAACATCATCAGATAAATGACAAACAGTTGCTGCTTCATATCTGACACAAACGAGTAAAACACAACTTTTTCAACCACAACATCTTTCCATAAGTTAACAAAAAGGCAAAAAAACAAACTGGAACTGGACACATGCTGGATTATTCTACATTGAAGATGTGCTGATATTTCCAGAAGGTTCTGGTGTAGTCAGTGAGTGACGTGAACCTGTAGCCGTAAACATGACGACTCGAGGCCTGATCCGACCTCTACAGGTAATAACATGGTCCACAGCTGCTAATTATAGCGTTTAGTTCACACGTTTGTTTTTGTGTATTTTATGACGTGGTTCACTGGCAACGGACAAAAATAGAATAAAAATAATGGATTTATTGGTGAGAAATACATGCAAAAGGACGATTTCTACACATTACTGCTGAGAATAAAGAATTAGATTGGATTCATTAGATTAGATCAGATAATATAAAATTAAATTAGATTAGATTAGATTAGATTAGATTAGATTAGATTAATTAGATTATATTAGATAATATAAAATTAAGTTAGATTAGATTAGATTAGATTAGATTAGGGGACAAGGTAAAAACGGTCATGTGGTTTAATCCTAAAAATTTGGTACCAGATAGTTAAACTCTCTTAAAAAGGTTTCTAACCATCTATAGCATCAACTAGTTTAATATACTAGGTGGAATAACATATATATATATATATATACGTATATTTTATCTTTTTCAGGTTACTCTATTTAATGTTTAGTGTCAAACAACTGCATAAAAATCACAATTAAAAAAAATGAAATGACAAGAAACCAACATGAACACAAACTGGACATTTTGAGAGACCTGAGAAATACTTGTTTTACTTTCTCATGAAGTAGACTAGATTGGATTAGATCAGATTTCCTTTGCTGTATACAAATATACTATAGAATTATTTCCTAGCACATACACTGTAAAGTATGATATCCTTTGTAGGTGTGTGTTTCCTGCTGTTTGTTGGTGTGATGGAGGCTTTTTTGACCTGGGAGCAGAATGTGAAGACAACAGCAGCCCAGCCAAAAGCTGCTAAACATTAATAACTAACTACAGAGACAAGCACAGCATCACACTGTTCCACTTTGATTAATCTAACAATAATATTACGCTTGACACATAAAAGTAGCAGCAGGGAGGAGGAGAGCATTCCCATATTTGGGAAGTTTTCCCTAAGTGTGAATAAACTGAGCATAAAAACAAGGGAATAAAAAAGATGAAACAAATGGAATCAAACAGAAGCGAAGGAGCTGAACAACGTTTTCCTACGAGCTCTGACAGCTGATGAAGACAAATGGAGGAACAGCTATTAGGTTAATCTGTACAAGTCACAAACCTACAACGAGAGGATCATTTCCAACTTTGTAGCAGCGTTATCTTTGTTTAGGCATTCTTCACAGTGTTGTTTTTCTCTGATAAGAGCAGAATTTACGTCTGAATTACGTCTGAGGGCACATCTGTTTGCAGCCAACGACGCTTGTCTTAATCCGGAGCGTGATAAGGCTCCACTGGGATCGGCTTCACACTCCGTCGTCACCGAGGCCGCCACGGCCCGAAATAAAGGAAAGGTTAAGGATACAGGAACACACACTTTGTAGAGGAACACACACTTTGTAGAGGAACACACACTTTGTAGAGGAACACACACTTTGTAGAGGAACACACACTTTGTAGAGGAACACACACTTTCTACAGAAATACACACTTTGTAGAGGAACACACACTTTCTACAGTAACACACACTTTGTAGAGGAACACACACTTTGTAGAGGAACACACACTTTGTACAGGAACACACACTCTACAGGAACACACACTTTGAACAGGAACGCACACTTTCTACAGGAACACACACTTTCTACAGGAACACACACTTTCTTCAGGAACACACACTTTCTACAGGAACACACACTTTCTACAGGAACACACACTTTCTACAGGAACACACACTTTCTACAGGAACACACACTTCTAAATGAGTTATTATTAACGCTGAGCTGATCTGTAGAATCACTCAAAGCTGAGCTATTTTCTCTAATTCACAAAGCAGCGTTTTATTTATTTATTATGCCGTGCCAGCGTGATGCCGCTTAAAGCTGAGGATTTCAAAGTCATAAGGCGATTGGAGGCTGTCACGAATTCTTGAGGCAGCGAGAAACGATTCTGTTTGGCTTTTGATTGATTTGTGGAGCGGCTCAACTGATGTTGGTCCAGAAGCTGCTGTCATGGAAAAGGCATCCCCAGCACGCCAGGATCTCTGCCCTAATTGGTGCTGCCGCTCCTCCGTCCTCCGTCTGTTGCCCTGCTCCGTCCGTCATCTCCGTCCCTCGTCATCGTCCCTCGAACCCTATGTTCTGTCCCTTCTTTGTCTTATTAAATTGGACAATTGTCCCTTAAATGGCAAGATTGGTAGTTTACACCAACAATTTTCTGACATTTTTCTACCTTGTTTTTTAAAACTCTGGTTCACAAAAAAGCCACCTCCAACCAGTGAGATATGTGAATTAATTATAAAGGTGGGATATGATTTATAATTAGAAAAACGGTGTCTTTGTGTGTGTGTGTGTGTGTGTGTGTGCTTGTGTGCTTTTGTGTGGCTGTGTATGAACTAGTTACATTAGTTAACTGTATCAACTAGTTATCTACTTTAATTGAAGGAGGATTTTTTAATTTAAATATTTTAAAAGGTTTTTTACTTGAAGTTGAAAGTAGTGGTACTCATAGTACTGGCTCTGAATACCATAAAATAACAAATGACAGAAAGAAAACATATTTGATTCAATCATGATTGAATCATGATTGAATCAATAGGTATGTCGCCGAAAATAGGCCATACTATAGTATGTCGCCGAAAATAGGTCATACTATACTATGTCGCCCAAAATAGGTCATACTATACTATGTCGCTCAAAATAGTTCATACTATAGTATGTCGCTCAAAAAAGGTCATACTATACTATGTCGCTCAAAATAGGTCATACTATAGTATGTCGCTCAAAAAAGGTCATACTATACTATGTCACTCAAAATAGGTCATACTATACTATGTCGCTCAAAATAGGTCATACTATACTATGTCGCCGAAAATAGGTCATACTATACTATGTCGCTCAAAAAAGGTCATACTATAGTATGTCGCTCAAAAAAGGTCATACTATACTATGTCGCTCAAAATAGGTCATACTATACTATGTCGCTCAAAATAGGTCATAGTATAGTATGTCGCCCAAAATAGGTCATACTATACTATGTCGCCCGAAATAGGTCATACTATACTATGTCGCTCAAAAAAGGTCATGCTATACTATGTCACTCAAAATAGGCCATACTATACTATGTCGCTCAAAAAAGGTCATACTATACTATGTCGCCCAAAATAGGTCATACTATACTATGTGGCTCAAAAAAGGTCATACTATAGTATGTCGCTCAAAAAAGGTCATACTATACTATGTCGCTCAAAAAAGGTCATACTATACTATGTCGCCGAAAATAGGTCATACTATAGTATGTGGCTCAAAATAGGTGATACTATAGTATGTGGCTCAAAATAGGTCATACTATAGTATGTCGCTCAAAATAGGTCATACTATAGTATGTCGCTCAAAATAGGTCATACTATAGTATGTCGCTCAAAAAAGGTCATACTATAGTATGTCGCTCAAAAAAGGTCATACTATAGTATGTCGCTCAAAATAGGTCATACTATAGTATGTCGCTCAAAATAGGTCATACTATAGTATGTCGCTCAAAATAGGTCATACTATAGTATGTCACTCAAAAAAGGTCATACTATACTATATCGCTCAAAATAGGTCATACTATACTATGTCGCTCAAAATAGGTCATAGTATAGTATGTCGCCGAAAATAGGTCATACTATACTATGTCGCTCAAAATAGGTCATAGTATAGTATGTCGCCGAAAATAGGTCATACTATACTATGTCGCTCAAAATAGGTCATACTATACTATGTCGCTCAAAAAAGGTCATACTATACTATGTCGCTCAACATAGGTCATACTATAGTATGTCGCTCAAAAAAGGTCATACTATACTATGTCGCCCGAAATAGGTCATACTATACTATTTCGCTCAAAAAAGGTCATACTATACTATGTCGCTCAAAATAGGTCATACTATAGTATGTCGCTCAAAAAAGGTCATACTATACTATGTCACTCAAAATAGGTCATACTATACTATGTCGCTCAAAATAGGTCATAGTATAGTATGTCGCCGAAAATAGGTCATACTATACTATGTCGCTCAAAAAAGGTCATACTATACTATGTCGCTCAAAATAGGTCATAGTATAGTATGTCGCCGAAAATAGGTCATACTATACTATGTCGCTCAAAAAAGGTCATACTATAGTATGTCGCTCAAAAAAGGTCATACTATACTATGTCGCTCAAAATAGTTCATATTATAGTATGTCGCTCAAAAAAGGTCATACTATACTATGTCACTCAAAATAGGTCATACTATACTATGTTGCTCAAAATAGGCCATACTATACTATGTCGCTCAAAAAAGGTCATACTATACTATGTCGCGCAAAAAAGGTCATACTATACTATGTCGCTCAAAATAGGTCATACTATACTATGTCGCGCAAAAAAGGTCATACTATACTATGTCGCCGAAAATAGGTCATACTATAGTATGTGGCTCAAAATAGGTCATACTATAGTATGTCGCTCAAAATAGGTCATACTATAATATGTCGCTCAAAATAGGTCATACTATAGTATGTCGCTCAAAAAAGGTCATACTATAGTATGTCGCTCAAAAAAGGTCATACTATAGTATGTCGCTCAAAATAGGTCATACTATAGTATGTCGCTCAAAATAGGTCATACTATAGTATGTCGCTCAAAATAGGTCATACTATAGTATGTCACTCAAAAAAGGTCATACTATACTATATCGCTCAAAATAGGTCATACTATACTATGTCGCTCAAAATAGGTCATAGTATAGTATGTCGCCGAAAATAGGTCATACTATACTATGTCGCTCACAATAGGTCATAGTATAGTATGTCGCCGAAAATAGGTCATACTATACTATGTCGCTCAAAAAAGGTCATACTATACTATGTCGCCCGAAATAGGTCATACTATACTATTTCGCTCAAAAAAGGTCATACTATACTATGTCGCTCAAAATAGGTCATACTATACTATGTCGCTCAAAATAGGTCATACTATAGTATGTCGCTCAAAAAAGGTCATACTATACTATGTCACTCAAAATAGGTCATACTATACTATGTCGCTCAAAATAGGTCATACTATAGTATGTCGCTCAAAAAAGGTCATACTATACTATGTCACTCAAAATAGGTCATACTATACTATGTCGCTCAAAATAGGTCATAGTATAGTATGTCGCCGAAAATAGGTCATACTATACTATGTCGCTCAAAAAAGGTCATACTATACTATGTCGCTCAAAAAAGGTCATACTATAGTATGTCGCTCAAAAAAGGTCATACTATACTATGTCGCCCAAAATAGGTCATACTATAGTATGTGGCTCGAAATAGGTCATACTATACTATGTCGCCCAAAATAGGTCATACTATACTATGTCGCTCAAAATAGGTCATAGTATAGTATGTCGCCGAAAATAGGTCATACTATACTATGTCGCTCAAAATAGGTCATACTATAGTATGTCACTCAAAAAAGGTCATACTATACTATATCGCTCAAAATAGGTCATACTATACTATGTCGCTCAAAATAGGTCATACTATACTATGTCGCTCAAAATAGGCCATACTATACTATGTCGCTCAAAAAAGGTCATACTATACTATGTCGCTCAAAATAGGCCATACTATACTATGTCGCTCAAAAAAGGTCATACTATACTATGTCGCCCGAAATAGGTCATACTATACTATGTCGCTCAAAAAAGGTCATGCTATACTATGTCACTCAAAATAGGCCATACTATACTATGTCGCTCAAAAAAGGTCATACTATACTATGTCGCTCAAAATAGGTCATAGTATAGTATGTCGCCCAAAATAGGTCATACTATACTATGTCGCCCGAAATAGGTCATACTATACTATGTCGCTCAAAAAAGGTCATGCTATACTATGTCACTCAAAATAGGCCATACTATACTATGTCGCTCAAAAAAGGTCATACTATACTATGTCGCCCAAAATAGGTCATACTATACTATGTGGCTCAAAAAAGGTCATACTATAGTATGTCGCTCAAAAAAGGTCATACTATACTATGTCGCTCAAAAAAGGTCATACTATACTATGTCAGTCAAAATAGGCCATACTATACTATGTCGCTCAAAAAAGTTCATACTATACTATGTCGCTCAAAATAGGTCATAGTATAGTATGTCGCCCAAAATAGGTCATACTATACTATGTCGCCCAAAATAGGTCATACTATAGTATGTCGCTCAAAATAGGCCATACTATACTATGTCGCCCAAAATAGGTCATACTATACTATGTCGCTCAAAATAGGTCATACTATACTATGTCGCTCAAAATAGGTCATAGTATAGTATGTCGCCGAAAATAGGTCATACTATACTATGTCGCTCAAAATAGGTCATACTATAGTATGTCACTCAAAATAGGTCATACTATACTATGTCGCTCAAAATAGGTCATAGTATAGTATGTCACTCAAAATAGGTCATACTATACTATGTCGCTCAAAATAGGTCATAGTATAGTATGTCGCCCAAAATAGGTCATACTATACTATGTTGCTCAAAATAGGTCATATTATAGTATGTCGCAGAAAATAGGTCATACGATACTATGTCGCAGAAAATAGGTCATATTATAGTATGTCGCAGAAAATAGGTCATACGATACTATGTCGCAGAAAATAGGTCATACTATACTATGTCGCCCAAAATAGGTCATACGATACTATGTCGCAGAAAATAGGTCATACTATACTATGTCGCCCAAAATAGGTCATACTATAGTATGTGGCTCAAAATAGGCCATACTATAGTATGTCGCGCAAAAAAGGTCATACTATACTATGTCGCTCAAAATAGGTCATACTATACTATGTCGCTCAAAATAGGTCATACTATACTATGTCGCGCAAAAAAGGTCATACTATACTATGTCGCTCAAAATAGGTCATACTATACTATGTCGCTCAAAAAAGGTCATACTATACTATGTCGCCGAAAATAGGTCATACTATAGTATGTGGCTCAAAATAGGTCATACTATAGTATGTGGCTCAAAATAGGTCATACTATAGTATGTCGCTCAAAATAGGTCATACTATAGTATGTCGCTCAAAATAGGTCATACTATAGTATGTCGCTCAAAAAAGGTCATACTATAGTATGTCGCTCAAAAAAGGTCATACTATAGTATGTCGCTCAAAATAGGTCATACTATAGTATGTCGCTCAAAAAAGGTCATACTATACTATGTCGCTCAAAATAGGTCATAGTATAGTATGTCGCCGAAAATAGGTCATACTATACTATGTCGCTCAAAATAGGTCATAGTATAGTATGTCGCCGAAAATAGGTCATACTATACTATGTCGCTCAAAATAGGTCATACTATAGTATGTCACTCAAAATAGGTCATACTATACTAGGTCGCAGAAAATAGGTCATACGATACTATGTCGCAGAAAATAGGTCATACTATACTATGTCGCCCAAAATAGGTCATACTATACTATGTTGCTCAAAATAGGCCATACTATACTATGTCGCTCAAAAAAGGTCATACTATACTATGTCGCTCAAAATAGGTCATACTATAGTATGTGGCTCAAAAAAGGTCATACTATACTATGTCGCTCAAAAAAGGTCATACTATACTATGTCCCTCAAAAAAGGTCATACTATACTATGTCGCTCAAAATAGGCCATACTATAGTATGTCGCGCAAAAAAGGTCATACTATACTATGTCGCTCAAAATAGGTCATACTATACTATGTCGCTCAAAATAGGTCATACTATACTATGTCGCGCAAAAAAGGTCATACTATACTATGTCGCTCAAAATAGGTCATACTATACTATGTCGCTCAAAAAAGGTCATACTATACTATGTCGCCGAAAATAGGTCATACTATAGTATGTGGCTCAAAATAGGTCATACTATAGTATGTGGCTCAAAATAGGTCATACTATAGTATGTGGCTCAAAATAGGTCATACTATAGTATGTCGCTCAAAATAGGTCATACTATAGTATGTCGCTCAAAATAGGTCATACTATAGTATGTCGCTCAAAATAGGTCATACTATAGTATGTCGCTCAAAAAAGGTCATACTATAGTATGTCGCTCAAAAAAGGTCATACTATAGTATGTCGCTCAAAAAAGGTCATACTATACTATGTCGCTCAAAAAAGGTCATAATATACTATTTCACTCAAAATACCTCATACTATACTATGTCGCCCAAAATAGGTCATACTATACTATGTCGCCCAAAATATGTCATACTATACTATGTCGCTCAAAAAAGGTCATACTATAATATGTCGCTCAAAAAGGTCATACTATACTATGTCGCCCAAAATAGGTCATACTATACTATGTCCCTCAAAATAGGTCATACTATAATATGTCGCTCAAAAAAGGTCATACTATACTATGTCGCCCAAAATAGGTCATACTATACTGTCGCCCAAAATAGGTCATAATATACTATGTCGCTCAAAAAAGGTCATAATATACTATTTCACTCAAAATACCTCATACTATACTATGTCGCTCAAAAAAGGTCATACTATACTATGTCGCCCAAAATAGGTCATACTATACTATGTCGCCCAAAATAGGTCATACTATACTATGTCGCTCAAAATAGGTCATACTATACTATGTCGCGCAAAAAAGGTCATACTATACTATGTCGCTCAAAATAGGTCATACTATACTATGTCGCTCAAAATAGGTCATACTATACTATGTCGCCCAAAATAGGTCATACTATACTATGTCGCTCAAAAAAGGTCATACTATACTATGTCGCCCAAAATAGGTCATACTATACTATGTCGCTCAAAATAGGTCATACTATAGTATGTGGCTCAAAATAGGTCATACTATAGTATGTGGCTCAAAATAGGTCATACTATAGTATGTCGCTCAAAATAGGTCATACTATAGTATGTCGCTCAAAATAGGTCATACTATAGTATGTCGCTCAAAAAAGGTCATACTATAGTATGTCGCTCAAAAAAGGTCATACTATAGTATGTCGCTCAAAATAGGTCATACTATAGTATGTCGCTCAAAAAAGGTCATACTATACTATGTCGCTCAAAATAGGTCATAGTATAGTATGTCGCCCAAAATAGGTCATACTATACTATGTCGCTCAAAATAGGTCATAGTATAGTATGTCGCCGAAAATAGGTCATACTATACTATTTCGCTCAAAATATGTCATACTATAGTATGTCACTCAAAATAGGTCATACTATACTAGGTCGCTCAAAATAGGTCATACTATACTATGTCGCTCAAAATAGGTCATAGTATAGTATGTCGCAGAAAATAGGTCATACTATAGTATGTGGCTCAAAAAAGGTCATACTATACTATGTCGCTCAAAAAAGGTCATACTATACTATGTCGCTCAAAATAGGCCATACTATAGTATGTCGCGCAAAAAAGGTCATACTATACTATGTCGCTCAAAATAGGTCATACTATACTATGTCGCTCAAAATAGGTCATACTATACTATGTCGCGCAAAAAAGGTCATACTATACTATGTTGCTCAAAATAGGTCATACTATACTATGTCGCTCAAAAAAGGTCATACTATACTATGTCGCCGAAAATAGGTCATACTATAGTATGTGGCTCAAAATAGGTCATACTATAGTATGTGGCTCAAAATAGGTCATACTATAGTATGTCGCTCAAAATAGGTCATACTATAGTATGTCGCTCAAAAAAGGTCATACTATAGTATGTCGCTCAAAAAGGTCATACTATAGTATGTCGCTCAAAAAAGGTCATACTATACTATGTCGCTCAAAAAAGGTCATAATATACTATTTCACTCAAAATACCTCATACTATACTATGTCGCCCAAAATAGGTCATACTATACTATGTCGCCCAAAATAGGTCATACTATACTATGTCGCTCAAAAAAGGTCATACTATAATATGTCGCTCAAAAAGGTCATACTATACTATGTCGCCCAAAATAGGTCATACTATACTATGTCCCTCAAAATAGGTCATACTATAATATGTCGCTCAAAAAAGGTCATACTATACTATGTCGCCCAAAATAGGTCATACTATACTGTCGCCCAAAATAGGTCATAATATACTATGTCGCTCAAAAAAGGTCATAATATACTATTTCACTCAAAATACCTCATACTATACTATGTCGCTCAAAAAAGGTCATACTATACTATGTCGCCCAAAATAGGTCATACTATACTATGTCGCCCAAAATAGGTCATACTATACTATGTCGCTCAAAATAGGTCATACTATACTATGTCGCGCAAAAAAGGTCATACTATACTATGTCGCTCAAAATAGGTCATACTATATTATGTCGCTCAAAATAGGTCATACTATACTATGTCGCCCAAAATAGGTCATACTATACTATGTCGCTCAAAAAAGGTCATACTATACTATGTCGCCCAAAATAGGTCATACTATACTATGTCGCTCAAAATAGGTCATACTATAGTATGTGGCTCAAAATAGGTCATACTATAGTATGTGGCTCAAAATAGGTCATACTATAGTATGTCGCTCAAAATAGGTCATACTATAGTATGTCGCTCAAAATAGGTCATACTATAGTATGTCGCTCAAAAAAGGTCATACTATAGTATGTCGCTCAAAAAAGGTCATACTATAGTATGTCGCTCAAAATAGGTCATACTATAGTATGTCGCTCAAAAAAGGTCATACTATACTATGTCGCTCAAAATAGGTCATAGTATAGTATGTCGCCCAAAATAGGTCATACTATACTATGTCGCTCAAAATAGGTCATAGTATAGTATGTCGCCGAAAATAGGTCATACTATACTATTTCGCTCAAAATATGTCATACTATAGTATGTCACTCAAAATAGGTCATACTATACTAGGTCGCTCAAAATAGGTCATACTATACTATGTCGCTCAAAATAGGTCATAGTATAGTATGTCGCAGAAAATAGGTCATACTATAGTATGTGGCTCAAAAAAGGTCATACTATACTATGTCGCTCAAAAAAGGTCATACTATACTATGTCGCTCAAAATAGGCCATACTATAGTATGTCGCGCAAAAAAGGTCATACTATACTATGTCGCTCAAAATAGGTCATACTATACTATGTCGCTCAAAATAGGTCATACTATACTATGTCGCGCAAAAAAGGTCATACTATACTATGTCGCTCAAAATAGGTCATACTATACTATGTTGCTCAAAAAAGGTCATACTATACTATGTCGCCGAAAATAGGTCATACTATACTATGTCGCTCAAAATAGGTCATACTATAGTATGTCGCTCAAAAAAGGTCATACTATAGTATGTCGCTCAAAAAAGGTCATACTATACTATGTCGCTCAAAAAAGGTCATAATATACTATTTCACTCAAAATACCTCATACTATACTATGTCGCCCAAAATAGGTCATACTATACTATGTCGCCCAAAATAGGTCATACTATACTATGTCCCTCAAAATAGGTCATACTATAATATGTCGCTCAAAAAGGTCATACTATACTATGTCGCCCAAAATAGGTCATACTATACTATGTCCCTCAAAATAGGTCATACTATAATATGTCGCTCAAAAAAGGTCATACTATACTATGTCGCCCAAAATAGGTCATACTATACTGTCGCCCAAAATAGGTCATAATATACTATGTCGCTCAAAAAAGGTCATAATATACTATTTCACTCAAAATACCTCATACTATACTATGTCGCTCAAAAAAGGTCATACTATACTATGTCGCCCAAAATAGGTCATACTATACTATGTCGCCCAAAATAGGTCATACTATACTATGTCGCTCAAAATAGGTCATACTATACTATGTCGCGCAAAAAAGGTCATACTATACTATGTCGCCCAAAATAGGTCATACTATACTATGTCGCCCAAAATAGGTCATACTATACTATGTCGCTCAAAATAGGTCATACTATACTATGTCGCGCAAAAAAGGTCATACTATACTATGTCGCTCAAAATAGGTCATACTATACTATGTCACTCAAAATAGGTCATACTATACTATGTCGCCCAAAATAGGTCATACTATACTATGTCGCTCAAAATAGGTCATAGTATAGTATGTCGCCGAAAATAGGTCATACTATACTATGTCGCTCAAAATAGGTCATAGTATAGTATGTCGCCGAAAATAGGTCATACTATACTATGTCGCTCAAAATAGGTCATAGTATAGTATGTCGCCGAAAATAGGTCATACTATACTATGTCGCTCAAAATAGGTCATAGTATAGTATGTCGCCGAAAATAGGTCATACTATACTATGTCGCTCAAAATAGGTCATACTATAGTATGTCACTCAAAATAGGTCATACTATACTAGGTCGCAGAAAATAGGTCATACGATACTATGTCGCAGAAAATAGGTCATACTATACTATGTCGCCCAAAATAGGTCATACTATACTATGTTGCTCAAAATAGGCCATACTATACTATGTCGCTCAAAAAAGGTCATACTATACTATGTCGCTCAAAATAGGTCATACTATAGTATGTGGCTCAAAAAAGGTCATACTATACTATGTCGCTCAAAAAAGGTCATACTATACTATGTCCCTCAAAAAAGGTCATACTATACTATGTCGCTCAAAATAGGCCATACTATAGTATGTCGCGCAAAAAAGGTCATACTATACTATGTCGCTCAAAATAGGTCATACTATACTATGTCGCTCAAAATAGGTCATACTATACTATGTCGCGCAAAAAAGGTCATACTATACTATGTCGCTCAAAATAGGTCATACTATACTATGTCGCTCAAAAAAGGTCATACTATACTATGTCGCCGAAAATAGGTCATACTATAGTATGTGGCTCAAAATAGGTCATACTATAGTATGTGGCTCAAAATAGGTCATACTATAGTATGTCGCTCAAAATAGGTCATACTATAGTATGTCGCTCAAAATAGGTCATACTATAGTATGTCGCTCAAAAAAGGTCATACTATAGTATGTCGCTCAAAAAAGGTCATACTATAGTATGTCGCTCAAAAAAGGTCATACTATACTATGTCGCTCAAAAAAGGTCATAATATACTATTTCACTCAAAATACCTCATACTATACTATGTCGCCCAAAATAGGTCATACTATACTATGTCGCCCAAAATAGGTCATACTATACTATGTCGCTCAAAAAAGGTCATACTATAATATGTCGCTCAAAAAGGTCATACTATACTATGTCGCCCAAAATAGGTCATACTATACTATGTCCCTCAAAATAGGTCATACTATAATATGTCGCTCAAAAAAGGTCATACTATACTATGTCGCCCAAAATAGGTCATACTATACTGTCGCCCAAAATAGGTCATAATATACTATGTCGCTCAAAAAAGGTCATAATATACTATTTCACTCAAAATACCTCATACTATACTATGTCGCTCAAAAAAGGTCATACTATACTATGTCGCCCAAAATAGGTCATACTATACTATGTCGCCCAAAATAGGTCATACTATACTATGTCGCTCAAAATAGGTCATACTATACTATGTCGCGCAAAAAAGGTCATACTATACTATGTCGCTCAAAATAGGTCATACTATACTATGTCGCTCAAAATAGGTCATACTATACTATGTCGCCCAAAATAGGTCATACTATACTATGTCGCTCAAAAAAGGTCATACTATACTATGTCGCCCAAAATAGGTCATACTATACTATGTCGCTCAAAATAGGTCATACTATAGTATGTGGCTCAAAATAGGTCATACTATAGTATGTGGCTCAAAATAGGTCATACTATAGTATGTCGCTCAAAATAGGTCATACTATAGTATGTCGCTCAAAATAGGTCATACTATAGTATGTCGCTCAAAAAAGGTCATACTATAGTATGTCGCTCAAAAAAGGTCATACTATAGTATGTCGCTCAAAATAGGTCATACTATAGTATGTCGCTCAAAAAAGGTCATACTATACTATGTCGCTCAAAATAGGTCATAGTATAGTATGTCGCCCAAAATAGGTCATACTATACTATGTCGCTCAAAATAGGTCATAGTATAGTATGTCGCCGAAAATAGGTCATACTATACTATTTCGCTCAAAATATGTCATACTATAGTATGTCACTCAAAATAGGTCATACTATACTAGGTCGCTCAAAATAGGTCATACTATACTATGTCGCTCAAAATAGGTCATAGTATAGTATGTCGCAGAAAATAGGTCATACTATAGTATGTGGCTCAAAAAAGGTCATACTATACTATGTCGCTCAAAAAAGGTCATACTATACTATGTCGCTCAAAATAGGCCATACTATAGTATGTCGCGCAAAAAAGGTCATACTATACTATGTCGCTCAAAATAGGTCATACTATACTATGTCGCTCAAAATAGGTCATACTATACTATGTCGCGCAAAAAAGGTCATACTATACTATGTTGCTCAAAATAGGTCATACTATACTATGTCGCTCAAAAAAGGTCATACTATACTATGTCGCCGAAAATAGGTCATACTATAGTATGTGGCTCAAAATAGGTCATACTATAGTATGTGGCTCAAAATAGGTCATACTATAGTATGTCGCTCAAAATAGGTCATACTATAGTATGTCGCTCAAAAAAGGTCATACTATAGTATGTCGCTCAAAAAGGTCATACTATAGTATGTCGCTCAAAAAAGGTCATACTATACTATGTCGCTCAAAAAAGGTCATAATATACTATTTCACTCAAAATACCTCATACTATACTATGTCGCCCAAAATAGGTCATACTATACTATGTCGCCCAAAATAGGTCATACTATACTATGTCGCTCAAAAAAGGTCATACTATAATATGTCGCTCAAAAAGGTCATACTATACTATGTCGCCCAAAATAGGTCATACTATACTATGTCCCTCAAAATAGGTCATACTATAATATGTCGCTCAAAAAAGGTCATACTATACTATGTCGCCCAAAATAGGTCATACTATACTGTCGCCCAAAATAGGTCATAATATACTATGTCGCTCAAAAAAGGTCATAATATACTATTTCACTCAAAATACCTCATACTATACTATGTCGCTCAAAAAAGGTCATACTATACTATGTCGCCCAAAATAGGTCATACTATACTATGTCGCCCAAAATAGGTCATACTATACTATGTCGCTCAAAATAGGTCATACTATACTATGTCGCGCAAAAAAGGTCATACTATACTATGTCGCTCAAAATAGGTCATACTATATTATGTCGCTCAAAATAGGTCATACTATACTATGTCGCCCAAAATAGGTCATACTATACTATGTCGCTCAAAAAAGGTCATACTATACTATGTCGCCCAAAATAGGTCATACTATACTATGTCGCTCAAAATAGGTCATACTATAGTATGTGGCTCAAAATAGGTCATACTATAGTATGTGGCTCAAAATAGGTCATACTATAGTATGTCGCTCAAAATAGGTCATACTATAGTATGTCGCTCAAAATAGGTCATACTATAGTATGTCGCTCAAAAAAGGTCATACTATAGTATGTCGCTCAAAAAAGGTCATACTATAGTATGTCGCTCAAAATAGGTCATACTATAGTATGTCGCTCAAAAAAGGTCATACTATACTATGTCGCTCAAAATAGGTCATAGTATAGTATGTCGCCCAAAATAGGTCATACTATACTATGTCGCTCAAAATAGGTCATAGTATAGTATGTCGCCGAAAATAGGTCATACTATACTATTTCGCTCAAAATATGTCATACTATAGTATGTCACTCAAAATAGGTCATACTATACTAGGTCGCTCAAAATAGGTCATACTATACTATGTCGCTCAAAATAGGTCATAGTATAGTATGTCGCAGAAAATAGGTCATACTATAGTATGTGGCTCAAAAAAGGTCATACTATACTATGTCGCTCAAAAAAGGTCATACTATACTATGTCGCTCAAAATAGGCCATACTATAGTATGTCGCGCAAAAAAGGTCATACTATACTATGTCGCTCAAAATAGGTCATACTATACTATGTCGCTCAAAATAGGTCATACTATACTATGTCGCGCAAAAAAGGTCATACTATACTATGTCGCTCAAAATAGGTCATACTATACTATGTTGCTCAAAAAAGGTCATACTATACTATGTCGCCGAAAATAGGTCATACTATACTATGTCGCTCAAAATAGGTCATACTATAGTATGTCGCTCAAAAAAGGTCATACTATAGTATGTCGCTCAAAAAAGGTCATACTATACTATGTCGCTCAAAAAAGGTCATAATATACTATTTCACTCAAAATACCTCATACTATACTATGTCGCCCAAAATAGGTCATACTATACTATGTCGCCCAAAATAGGTCATACTATACTATGTCCCTCAAAATAGGTCATACTATAATATGTCGCTCAAAAAGGTCATACTATACTATGTCGCCCAAAATAGGTCATACTATACTATGTCCCTCAAAATAGGTCATACTATAATATGTCGCTCAAAAAAGGTCATACTATACTATGTCGCCCAAAATAGGTCATACTATACTGTCGCCCAAAATAGGTCATAATATACTATGTCGCTCAAAAAAGGTCATAATATACTATTTCACTCAAAATACCTCATACTATACTATGTCGCTCAAAAAAGGTCATACTATACTATGTCGCCCAAAATAGGTCATACTATACTATGTCGCCCAAAATAGGTCATACTATACTATGTCGCTCAAAATAGGTCATACTATACTATGTCGCGCAAAAAAGGTCATACTATACTATGTCGCCCAAAATAGGTCATACTATACTATGTCGCCCAAAATAGGTCATACTATACTATGTCGCTCAAAATAGGTCATACTATACTATGTCGCGCAAAAAAGGTCATACTATACTATGTCGCTCAAAATAGGTCATACTATACTATGTCACTCAAAATAGGTCATACTATACTATGTCGCCCAAAATAGGTCATACTATACTATGTCGCTCAAAAAAGGTCATACTATAGTATGTGGCTCAAAATAGGTCATACTATAGTATGTGGCTCAAAATAGGTCATACTATAGTATGTCGCTCAAATTAGGTCATACTATAGTATGTCGCTCAAAATAGGTCATACTATAGTATGTCGCTCAAAATAGGTCATACTATAGTATGTGGCTCAAAATAGGTCATACTATAGTATGTCGCTCAAATTAGGTCATACTATAGTATGTCGCTCAAAATAGGTCATACTATAGTATGTCGCTCAAAAAAGGTCATACTATAGTATGTCGCTCAAAAAAGGTCATACTATAGTATGTCGCTCAAAATAGGTCATACTATAGTATGTCGCTCAAAAAAGGTCATACTATACTATGTCGCTCAAAATAGGTCATAGTATAGTATGTCGCCCAAAATAGGTCATACTATACTATGTCGCTCAAAATAGGTTTAGTATAGTATGTCGCCGAAAATAGGTCATACTATACTATTTCGCTCAAAATATGTCATACTATAGTATGTCACTCAAAATAGGTCATACTATACTAGGTCGCTCAAAATAGGTCATACTATAGTATGTGGCTCAAAAAAGGTCATACTATACTATGTCGCTCAAAAAAGGTCATACTATACTATGTCGCTCAAAATAGGTCATACTATACTATGTCGCTCAAAATAGGTCATACTATACTATGTCGCGCAAAAAAGGTCATACTATACTATGTCGCTCAAAATAGGTCATACTATACTATGTCGCTCAAAAAAGGTCATACTATAATATGTCGCTCAAAATAGGTCATACTATACTATGTCGCCCAAAATAGGTCATACTATACTATGTCGCTCAAAAAAGTTCATACTATACTATGTCGCCCAAAATAGGTCATACTATACTATGTCGCTCAAAAAAGGTCATAATATACTATTTCACTCAAAATACCTCATACTATACTATGTCCCTCAAAAAAGGTCATACTATACTATGTCGCCCAAAATAGGTCATACTATACTATGTCGCTCAAAAAAGGTCAAACTATACTATGTCGCTCAAAAAAGGTCATAATATACTATTTCACTCAAAATACCTCATACTATACTATGTCCCTCAAAAAAGGTCATACTATAATATGTCGCTCAAAATAGGTCATACTATACTATGTCGCCCAAAATAGGTCATACTATACTATGTCGCTCAAAAAAGGTCATACTATACTATGTCGCTCAAAAAAGGTCATACTATACTATGTCGCTCAAAATAGGTCATACTATACTATGTCGCTCAAAATAGGTCATACTATACTATGTCGCGCAAAAAAGGTCATACTATACTATGTCGCTCAAAATAGGTCATACTATACTATGTCGCTCAAAAAAGGTCATACTATAATATGTCGCTCAAAATAGGTCATACTATACTATGTCGCCCAAAATAGGTCATACTATACTATGTCGCTCAAAAAAGTTCATACTATACTATGTCGCCCAAAATAGGTCATACTATACTATGTCGCTCAAAAAAGGTCATAATATACTATTTCACTCAAAATACCTCATACTATACTATGTCCCTCAAAAAAGGTCATACTATACTATGTCGCCCAAAATAGGTCATACTATACTATGTCGCTCAAAAAAGGTCAAACTATACTATGTCGCTCAAAAAAGGTCATAATATACTATTTCACTCAAAATACCTCATACTATACTATGTCCCTCAAAAAAGGTCATACTATAATATGTCGCTCAAAATAGGTCATACTATACTATGTCGCCCAAAATAGGTCATACTATACTATGTCGCTCAAAAAAGGTCATACTATACTATGTCGCCCAAAATAGGTCATACTATACTATGTCGCCCAAAATAGGTCATACTATACTATGTCGCCCAAATTAGGTCATACTATACTATGTCGCTCAAAAAAGGTCATAATATACTATTTCACTCAAAATACCTCATACTATACTATGTCGCTCAAAAAAGGTCATACTATACTATGTCGCCCAAAATAGGTCATACTATACTATGTCGCCCAAAAAAGGTCATACTATACTATGTCGCTCAAAAAAGGTCATACTATAATATGTCGCTCAAAATAGGTCATACTATACTATGTCGCCCAAAATAGGTCATACTATACTATGTCGCCCAAAATAGGTCATACTATACTATGTCCCTCAAAAAAGGTCATACTATATGTCGCTCAAAAAAGGTCATACTATACTATGTCGCCCAAAATAGGTCATACTATACTATGTCGCCCAAAATAGGTTATACTATACTATGTCGCTCAAAAAAGGTCATAATATACTATTTCACTCAAAATACCTCATACTATACTATGTCGCTCAAAAAAGGTCATACTATACTATGTCGCCCAAAATAGGTCATACTATACTATGTCCCTCAAAATAGGTCATACTATACTATGTCGCCCAAAATAGGTCATACTATACTATGTCGCTCAAAAAAGGTCATACTATACTATGTCGCTCAAAAAAGTTCATAATATACTATTTCACTCAAAATACCTCATACTATACTATGTCGCTCAAAAAAGGTCATACTATACTATGTCGCCCAAAATAGGTCATACTATACTATGTCGCCCAAAATAGGTCATACTATACTATGTCGCTCAAAAAAGGTCATACTATACTATGTCGCTCACAAAAGGTCATAATATACTATTTCACTCAAAATACCTCATACTATACTATGTCGCTCAAAAAAGGTCATACTATACTATGTCGCCCAAAATAGGTCATACTATACTATGTCGCCCAAAATAGGTCATACTATACTATGTCGCTCAAAAAAGGTCATACTATACTATGTCGCTCAAAAAAGGTCATAATATACTATTTCACTCAAAATACCTCATACTATACTATGTCGCTCAAAAAAGGTCATACTATACTATGTCGCCCAAAATAGGTCATACTATACTATGTCGCTCAAAAAAGGTCATACTATAATATGTCGCTCAAAATAGGTCATACTATACTATGTCGCCCAAAATAGGTCATACTATACTATGTCGCTCAAAAAAGTTCATACTATACTATGTCGCCCAAAATAGGTCATACTATACTATGTCGCTCAAAAAAGGTCATAATATACTATTTCACTCAAAATACCTCATACTATACTATGTCCCTCAAAAAAGGTCATACTATACTATGTCGCCCAAAATAGGTCATACTATACTATGTCGCTCAAAAAAGGTCAAACTATACTATGTCGCTCAAAAAAGGTCATAATATACTATTTCACTCAAAATACCTCATACTATACTATGTCCCTCAAAAAAGGTCATACTATAATATGTCGCTCAAAATAGGTCATACTATACTATGTCGCCCAAAATAGGTCATACTATAATATGTCGCTCAAAAAAGGTCATACTATACTATGTCGCCCAAAATAGGTCATACTATACTATGTCGCTCAAAAAAGGTCATACTATACTATGTCGCCCAAAATAGGTCATACTATACTATGTCGCCCAAAATAGGTCATACTATACTATGTCGCCCAAATTAGGTCATACTATACTATGTCGCTCAAAAAAGGTCATAATATACTATTTCACTCAAAATACCTCATACTATACTATGTCGCTCAAAAAAGGTCATACTATACTATGTCGCCCAAAATAGGTCATACTATACTATGTCGCCCAAAAAAGGTCATACTATACTATGTCGCTCAAAAAAGGTCATACTATAATATGTCGCTCAAAATAGGTCATACTATACTATGTCGCCCAAAATAGGTCATACTATACTATGTCGCTCAAAAAAGGTCATACTATACTATGTCGCCCAAAAAAGGTCATTCTATACTATGTCGCCCAAAATAGGTCATACGTCGCTCAAAAAAGGTCATAATATACTATTTCACTCAAAATACCTCATACTATACTATGTCGCTCAAAAAAGGTCATACTATACTATGTCGCCCAAAATAGGTCATACTATACTATGTCGCCCAAAATAGGTCATACTATACTATGTCGCTCAAAAAAGGTCATACTATACTATGTCGCTCAAAAAAGGTCATAATATACTATTTCACTCAAAATACCTCATACTATACTATGTCGCTCAAAAAAGGTCATACTATACTATGTCGCCCAAAATAGGTCATACTATACTATGTCGCCCAAAATAGGTCATACTATACTATGTCGCTCAAAAAAGGTCATACTATACTATGTCGCCCAAAATAGGTCATACTATACTATGTCGCTCAAAATAGGTCATACTATACTATGTCGCTCAAAAAAGGTCATACTATACTATGTCGCTCAAAAAAGGTCATAATATACTATTTCACTCAAAATACCTCATACTATACTATGTCGCTCAAAAAAGGTCATACTATACTATGTCGCCCAAAATAGGTCATACTATACTATGTCGCCCAAAAAAGGTCATACTATACTATGTCGCTCAAAAAAGGTCATACTATACTATGTCGCTCAAAAAAGGTCATAATATACTATTTCACTCAAAATACCTCATACTATACTATGTCGCTCAAAAAAGGTCATACTATACTATGTCGCCCAAAAAAGGTCATTCTATACTATGTCGCCCAAAATAGGTCATACGTCGCTCAAAAAAGGTCATAATATACTATTTCACTCAAAATACCTCATACTATACTATGTCGCTCAAAAAAGGTCATACTATACTATGTCGCTCAAAAAAGGTCATAATATACTATTTCACTCAAAATACCTCATACTATACTATGTCGCTCAAAAAAGGTCATACTATAATATGTCGCTCAAAATAGGTCATACTATACTATGTCGCCCAAAATAGGTCATACTATACTATGTCGCCCAAAAAAGGTCATTCTATACTATGTCGCCCAAAATAGGTCATACTATACTATGTCGCTCAAAAAAGGTCATACTATACTATGTCGCCCAAAAAAGGTCATACTATACTATGTCGCTCAAAAAAGGTCATACTATACTATGTCGCCCAAAAAAGGTCATACTATACTATGTCGCTCAAAATACCTCATACTATACTATGTCCCTCAAAAAAGGTCATACTATACTATGTCGCCCAAAAAGGGTCATACTATACTATGTCGCTCAAAAAAGGTCATACTATACTATGTCGCTCAAAAAAGGTCATACTATAATATGTCGCTCAAAATAGGTCATACTATACTATGTCGCTCAAAAAAGGTCATACTATACTATGTCGCTCAAAAAAGGTCATACTATAATATGTCGCTCAAAATACGTCATACTATACTGTCGCCCAAAATAGGTCATACTATACTATGTCGCTCAAAAAAGGTCATACTATACTATGTCGCCCAAAATAGGTCATACTATACTATGTCGCTCAAAATAGGTCATACTATAATATGTCGCTCAAAATAGGTCATACTATACTATGTCGCTCAAAAAAGGTCATACTATACTATGTCGCCCAAAAAAGGTCATACTATAATATGTCGCTCAAAAAAGGTCATACTATACTATGTCGCTCAAAATAGGTCATACTATAATATGTCGCTCAAAAAAGGTCATACTATAATATGTCGCTCAAAAAAGGTCATACTATACTATGCCGCTCAAAATAGGTCATACTACTACTACTACAAAGGCCATTTCTTTATTGTAAAACCATACCATGTTCTTGTGACGTTCTTGTGATGTACTCAGATGTTCTTGGAGAATCACTGCCGAATAACATCAG
This sequence comes from Eupleurogrammus muticus, assembly GCA_036785175.1. NCBI lineage: Eukaryota > Metazoa > Chordata > Actinopteri > Scombriformes > Trichiuridae > Eupleurogrammus > Eupleurogrammus muticus. The sequence continues at coordinate 337,233 of JAYKQN010000060.1, read as the reverse complement.
ACTAAATATGTGAGCAATCTTCAAACAGATCAAACTGCAGCCAAATATTGTTGACAGCTTCCACAGACTTTACTGAAAACAACACAAAACGGTTTAGAACCTTCTCAAAACCTTTTTAAAAACAATAATATCGTCATTTCTTGACTTCTCTTCATTTCTAGAAAGTATCAGCAGTGGAATTCTGTTTTCACTTTGTGTTTGTGGTCTCCTTTTTGTCATTTTGTTGTTCCTGCAGCGGTGAGTTTGTGGAAGCACTGAAATACAATGAGCTACAAACCTTTCCCAATACTTAATTCACTTTAAAATGTCTCCTGCAGGAACAGAAACATGCAAGTGGAGCAAAAGAGAATTCTTTTTATTTCCAGAAACCCTCCCACAACCTTCACCACAGCTTTATTTAAACAGTTGAGTACATTTACATCAAGCATCAACCTGCAGCATTGATCATGAATAAATAAATAAATACAGTAAATACTGCCATCAGAAAGTACTCCTTTTGTAAAATATAACTCTTGTATTCAAACTCTACACACACACATATATATGTGTATATATATATATATATATATACACATATTGTTTGACTAGATAATGATCTACACATTAAACTATAAATAAATAATTTTATTTATTGCATTCTTCATTCCACCTAATGACATTTTTTGACAATACCCCATCTATATTTAGTTTGATTCATTTTCACGTTATTTTAACTCTTTATTGATTAATAGCCACAGGTAGACAGAGTATTTGAATGTGTGTTTGTCGCTGATTTTCAGCGTCTTTAACATTCTGGATGACGTTGTTCCTCGGACACAGATTGGCATTTTCAAAAGGACACGTAAAGGTCATGTGTTTCGTGTCTTCATTACTTTACATTTTCACTGAGTCCTGAACTGTTCTCCAAGGAATCTGATGCTCTAAAAAAAAGAGGAAAAAACAACAAAAAAATCCTGGTGTTTGACATTTTCCGAGACGAACTTTGCCCTCGACGGGTTGCTGGAGTCCAGCCGCTGCCCCTTACTCCTCTCCTCTTCTCCTGTGGTTGTGGCCGTGTATTCAGATATAATTAAAACCCACCATCTATAATCTCACCTCTAAGGACCTCGTCTCCTCGTCTCGACAACAGCTAAATATCATTATCCTCCCACCCATAAACAAACCTCAGTTGACTCTTGTGGACACACGGTTGATGCAACGAGGAATGAGTTGAGTTTTTGCACTTTCCATTTGTAACTGGAGAGTTTAAGGAGAAAAAAAACCTAAATTATGGGATAACAAAAGACCCTTTAAATGGCCCAAACCGCGAAAAAGCTTAAAATAGGAAATTATCTTCCAATAGAATGAGATAATTCTAAAAAATCCATAATTTAAGTAAAATAATTTAATCTAAACACGGGCCTTTACATTGCTTTACTTTTTTGTATTGAGTTCTGAAAAGTGTTCAAAATGTCAATTTAGGATGCACTTGTACAGTAAAAAAAAAATAGTAAATTAATTATGAAATAAAAAAAGACTATTTGGCCGAAATCACATAAAAAAGATTATTTTAAGCCAAATTATCTTGTACTCAGGACCCATAGATTTTAATTTTAAAAAGGCACAATCTGCAACTTTCCGACTTAAAAAAAGAGACAATATATAGTTTGTTTTGAGTGTATTTTATTTTCTGAACATTTGAACACAAATACTTTCATTTTTGTATTGAGACACTTTTATTATCCTCAAAGTTCACAACAATTTTCCAGAAAAATTTTAACTAAAATTACAAAATAAAAAGTCAAAGACAAGATAAGAGTAAAACCAAATTTATTTTTACTGACTCTTATTTCAAGTTTGGAGGAAAAAAAACAAGAACAAGAAAACATATTTCTTGTAATGAGTTTAACTTTCTGCAAAAAATATAATGAACTTTTTCACATTATTACTATGATATTTTTTGAGAATCAGATTCTATGAAATCTAAATCATGAGGTAAAAAGTCATGAAGATGAGATCAAAGTAAATCGTGTTAAATATTTTATTATATATATATATATATATATATATATATATATATATACACATTATCTTTTAATAGAAAAACATAACTCAAGATAATTTTACTTATCTTGGACTAATTGTGCGAAAAACAGATATTTGACCTTTTGTGGACTTCCTCACAGGTAGATTCCCAGGTGTGAAGGGGGCGGAGCCTCCTCAGCGGAGCACCTCAGGGCTGCGTGTCGAAGCCTCTGCTGTTCTGAACGTCACTGCTGACTTTAGCTGATGCAGCTGAGCCTGATGTCGGACAACAAAGAGCAGAAAAAGCCAGATAACAGAGAAAGGGGGGGTGCAAGTACCACCCTGACCCCCGACCTCTGACCTGTCACCTGCTGCTGACTCAGTGCTGAAGCAGACGGAGAATGTTTGACCTCAAACACATGAGGATATTCCAAAAAATACGAAAGCATTTCTCCTCCTGCAGCATCAAAAGACAAAAGACATGAAGATCAAAGGATATAAACGACATGAAGATCAGAGGCTATAAAAGACATGGAGATCAAAGGATATAAACGACATGAAGATCAGAGGCTATAAAAGACATGGAGATCAAAGGATATAAACGACATGAAGAACAAAGGATATAAAAAACATAAAAGACATGAAGATCAAAGGATATAAAAGACATGAAGATCAAAGGATATAAAAGAAATAAAAGACATGAAGATCAAAGGGTATAAAAACAAACGACATGAAGATAAAAGGATATAAAAGAAATAAAAGACATATAGATCAAAGGATATCAAAGACATAAAAGACATGAAGATCAAAGGCTATAAAAGACATGAAGATCAAAGGCTATAAAAGACATGAAGATCAAAGGATATAAAAGACATGAAGATCAAAGGATATTAAAGACATAAAAGACATGAAGATCAAAGGATATAAAAGACATAAAAGACATGAAGATCAAAGGATATAAAAGACATGAAGATCAAAGGATATAAAAGACATAAAAGACATGAAGATCAAAGGATATAAAAGACATAAGAGACATGAAGATCAAAGGATATAAAAGACATAAAAGACATGAAGATCAAAGGCTATAAAAGACATGAAGATCAAAGGATATAAACGACATGAAGATCAAAGGATATAAACGACATGAAGATCAAAGGATATAAAAAACATAAAAGACATGAAGATCTAAGGATATAAAAGAAATAAAAGACATGAAGATCAAAGGATATAAAAGACATAAAAGACATGAAGATCAAAGGATATGAAAGACATTAAGATCAAAGGACATGAAGATCAAAAATCTTTAAGATCTAAACCATTTTCCCTGCTGTGGCCAGAAAGAAGAGATCTGATACAGCAGGACCTGGAGGATCCTGAATGGAGCCTGTTCCTCCTCCTTCTCTATAATACTAATTAATTATCATTTTTACATGTCCATGATCGAATAGTTTCACAGGCCTCGCCATTTAAAGCTTTAAGGAGCTGTTCTGAGTGTTAGGTTGTGTTTCCTGGTATCTGTGATGTCACAACGTGCGTTCTTCCTGTGTTTCAGGTTCACCCTCCATGCAGTGGACAGCCGAGGAGGTCGCTCTGAGTCCAGCTTTGTGTCCGTCAGAACTTCCTGTCCCATGGTGGACGACAGCCGAGCTGAAGGTAATTTGTTTTATGGACTTCACGCTACGGGAGAAAAAAAAAAAAATTACAGAAAACATTTTACAAAAATAAGAGAATAAACTCAATGGAGAAATTTAACTAATTCATCTAGTCATTAATTATTATTGTTCAATTATTCCCATTTACAATAATTCATTCCTTTCATGGACCACAGCAGTGGTTCTCTATTATGTTCTGTCCCCCCATGGAAGAAGAAAACATCCCCCACACATGACTATAAATAGAATAATTAGTCTATATTATACCTCTGCATAACACTGTGTCCTTATTAACGTATTAGAGAATAAAAAAGAAAGAAATATGAACCAACTTACAACAAAGAATAGCTTTATTAACTAACAGAAAAGATTTAAAGTGCATCTGAAATTAAAAATAAAATTAAATCCTTAATTAAACATTTCTGACTGACCATGTCAAACCATATGATACTGAAAAATAAAACTACATAAATGGTCTTATCAGTGATTGTGGTGTAATGTCTTTAATGTCTCTGTCTCCAACATTTCAGACTCAGTAACACACCGGTCTTTCACAGTGAACCAAGCGCTACAGACGCTTCGTCATATTTCCTCGTCTTAGCTTTGGGAGACTTTCGTTTTTCTCTTTATCTCCGTCTCTCTCCGCCTGTCTTCTCATCCTGTTAAATATGTTTTCATGGTGTCACTTGGTGTCTAGGGGGGCACGGATGTAACAGGGGTTAGCGCTGTTGCCTCACAGCAAGAAGGTCGCAGGTTCAAGACCTCCTTGGGCCTGGGTCTGGGACCTTTCTGTGTGGAGTTTGCATGTTCTCCCCGTGTCTGCGTGGGTTTTCACCGGGTACTCCGGCTTCCTCCCACAGTCCAAAAACATGCTCAGGTTAATTGGCAACTCTAAATTGCCCGTAGGTGTGAGTGTGTGAGTAAATGGTGTGTGTGCCCCACGATTGGCTGGCGACCATCTGGGGTGTATCCCTGCCTCTCGCCGTAACGCGCTGGGATAGGCTCCAGCAGACCCCTGCGACCCTAATGAGGAATAAGCAGGTATAGAAAATGACTGACTGACTTGGTGTCTACACTTCATACTCATACTCTGTGCTGTATGCTCCCTGTGAACACTCTGCTGCCCTCTAATGAAGTGGAGGTGCAACTGCACTTTATTCTAGGACAGAAAAAAATAAATAAACAAAAAAAAAAAAGCATGTATCAATCAATCCCATGAAAACCATTAACAATCCCTCTTCTGTTCTGGGGGAAACGACCAGTTTTGATTGGTCTGATTATTTGGTTAATACCTGTTGTTTGTGGGGGGTCAGGGCTTTAACAATCCTGTGTCTCCCCCCAGAAATAGCAGATAAAGTGTACAACCTGTATAACGGCTACACCAGCGGTAAGGAGCAGCAGCTGGCCTACAACACACTGATGGAGACGCCCCCCCCGCTGCTGTACCGCGTCCAGCATCACTACAACAACCACTACGAGAAGTTCGGAGACTTCGTCTGGAGGAGCGAAGACGAGCTGGGCCCGAGGTGACGGGACTATTATCATTACTAGTATTGAAACACAGTACCAGCTGTTCTGATGATGGACAGAGTCAATTTTAATTCTAAAATGTCCAGATTCTCTGGTCCAGCTTCTGTTCTCTGATTATTTCCTGGTTTCTTTATTCTTCTATAATAGTAAACTGATGATCTTTGGGTTGTGGACAAAAAAAAACATTTTAGCTTCAATCTGCAGCTTTGACAAACACTTTAATTACATTGTCTGCCATAGGCCTGTTTACAGGAATTAGTCTTATTAATATTAATCATCAGAAATAAAGAGTTTAATACACAACATCACCTGATCTACTGGAATATTAGTGTCAACTTCACATTTTAAACTACATGACTTTTCCTGCTGTTTGTAGTTTATCATCTAATTTATATCTAAACCAGGAAGTCTGTTCCTCTCTGACCCCAACTGTCACACTTAGTTTGTTCATGGTACTATTTACTTATTTATTTATTTTTACATGATTATTCCATTGTTCTGAATAAAACTTGTGAATAGAGGTTTTTACTGAATATTTTCAGGTGTGTAACGTAAAGCTCAGCTGTAGCAGCTGATTTTATTCAGCACAGAAACATGGTGAGCTTCTTATTTGAGGGGGGGTAAATGTTTAAACTGCTGTGTCCCAGAAACGAATGATCACCTCCTTTGGTCTGACTGATGCTGACTCACCTGTCCCCCCCCAGGAAGGCGGGGCTGGTCCTGAGGCGCCTGGAGAAGATCAGCCCTCTGTGCCGCTCGCTGCTGCGCTCCTCGTTCATCCAGAGCCGCACCGACACCACGGCCTACGTCCACTGCCGCATGGAGGACCGGGGGGGGGCCCGGCGGGGGGCGCTGCACGACGGCCGCGCCGCCTGCACCGAGAAGCTGGTCTCAGCCCAGAGGAACACATACAGCAGCACCAAGCTGCGATGATCCGCCTGCACGTGGTCACCTGACCAGGTGGAGACCAGGTGGAGACCAGGTGGAGACCAGGTGGAGACCAGGTGGAGCCCCAACGACCTCAGAACTCACGTCGGCTCCATTGCTACCAAAAACATATTTTTGTGCGGCCTACTTTTATTATGAGACAGAAGACGACACAAAAAAGAGGAAAACGCCAGCGATGCAAACGTCACCTGAACCTGTAAAATACCTTCAACCGGGCGGCTCAAATACTCTGAATGTAGTACTTTAAGTTCCTTTTTGGTGCTTTCAAGCTTACCTGGACACTTAAAAAGAGAAAAAGGAAAAATAAAAAGCTTATTTGCCTCTACTACCTTCGTTTGAAAGGAGAATTTAAAATGTGTTAAAGCCATTTAATGTTCACTGACGTGTTTGTAAAGCTTTGCTCATTGGTTCCACCTGTTTTCACTGTTCGTTCTGTCCTTCATTCTATTGGCTGCAGCAGCCGTCAGTCACACAGCATCAGCCTCATAAGGAATCAGGACGTTTTCAATGCAAACACAAATATTTAGAAATGCAGCTTGATGTGAAACATCACAAAATCACAACCATGTGGATTTGATCTTAACGAAATGTTGATCAAAATCATATTAAGATGTTTCTTTTATATATAAACTGCATGTTTGTGGTGTTTGGAGACTCCTGACGCAGCTCAATTCTGTGTTTTGTTTTTTAAACCAGAAACAGACAGCTCGCCTTCAAAATAAAAGCTGTGTGTTCTGAACATGTGTGAGTGGACAGTAATTCTACAGAAATCCTCGTGAGGCTGATCTGACACCAACAGGCTGCTGCAGCCTGATGAAATTATGCAGAGAATCATCGTGACACACACACACACACACACACACACACACACATACACACACACACACACACACACACACACACACACACACACACACACACACACACACACACACACACACACACACACACACACACACACACACACACACACACACACACACACACACACACACACACACACACACACTTTCAGGTTTTCCTTGAATTCGCGTGTCGATGTTTTTCTGTTTGATGAATCTCCGACGGTCCTGATAGTCGAAGAGAAGAAGAGAAACCAGTAGAAATCACTTAATAAACCAGTAAACGCTGTTATCTGATGATACGTTAGTGAGACGCAGCGAAAACGAGGATTAGTTAGAAAACAGCAGATTTATTCACCACAGAAACGTGGTGAGGTGTTAATAAATGATCTTATTGTGAGGAACACGTGAAGTTCTGAGTTACAGATTGTTGGATCTCTGAGGTCCATTTAACCCTTTATTTAACCTTTATTTAACCCTTATTTAACCCTTGAAGCCATGGATATTCTATTAATGAAGCTAAACAATGCCTTTTTTCCAAATACTTTCATCTCATGTTATATGACTTGTAATAATAAATTATTATATTGTAAATTTTAAATTGTAAAACAAACATGTGTATTATTATGTGGCTTTGATTGTCTTTTTTCTGAAGAATGTGAAATATTAAAAATGTATATGACCAGAACACTTTTCATTTATCGTTACGAGGGAACGTAAAACTGTGGAAATTCTCACTTTTTAAAATGATGTATGTAAAATACACAATATTTTCTAATTTTTCAAGATGTGTGGAGAAAACTTACCCAATAAAACAACAACTACCTGTTAAAAAGAAATGAAAAGATAAATGAAAGGTAAGTAATGGAACATAAATACAGACATGAACCTTTTTCAAAAGGTGGAAACAGACAATGATTGTGACTAGATTTATTTAAATCTATTTTCATATCATTTCATCAGGTTTAACGTCTGAAACGTGCCGATGGAACGTTTCTGTAAACACGACAGTTCTCCCGATATTATTAGTTTTCCACCTGTTGGTTATTTCCTTCATTCTAATTAAACGAACTTAACTTTGGCAGCTTGAACCGTTTAAACGAATGAAACCAGAAAATAAAAGTTTTCAGGAGGAAGCTCCAGCACATGTTGAACATCCACATCAAATCGATTTATTTATCGTTTCAAAATCAATGATCAGCTCATATTTTATTTATTAACGTGATTCTACAACTTTCTAAATACTCGTTGTTGCTCAACTTTTCACGTCCTGTTCGACTCATTTATTTTCCTGCTATGACGTTGGGTTTTGGGTTTTGGGTCCAGACGATAAAAAAGCGTTTGATGGATCACGTGGATCCTGAGTCCTGGATCCCAGAAGATGAAGCAATGGTCTTCAGAGACCTGGACCCTGCAGCTACAAGCGGGCTGTTGTGGTTCTGACCGAAATGTCTCAACAACCAGTGAATAATCTCCATGAAATCTGCTGCAGACTCTGACGTCCCCCCAGGACCAGATCTGGATCTTTCTGGGACTCTGAGGTTCTGACCTCCAGTCCAGCTGGACCAGGACTCACTGATCGACAGAGTGGACCAGATGGTAAAGACCAGGAGGTCTGAGGAGGTCCAGAAAACCTGGAGAATAAGGGATGAGTTCTGGCCAGGACCAGGGTCCAGGACCAGAGTCCAGGATCTGTTGGAGGTCTGGGGCTGAGGATTGGATCCTTACTGAGGGAGGAGTAGAACCAAGGAGCAGGAGAACAGAAAGGAGCAGACAGGTGTGTGTGTGTCTGTGTGTGTGTGTGTGTGTGTGTGAGTGTGTGTGTGTGTGAGAGTGTCTGTGAGTGTCTGTGTCTGTGTGTGTCTGTGTCTGTGTGTGTGTGTGTGTCTGTGTGTGTGTGTGTGTGTGTCTGTGTGTGTGTGTGTGTCTGTGTGTGTCTGTGTGTGTCTGTGTCTGTGTCTGTGTGTGTGACTGTGTGTGACTGTGTGTGTGTGTGTGTGTGAGTGTGTGTCTGTGTGTGTGTGTGAGTGTGTGTGAGTGTGTGTCTGTGAGTGTCTGTGAGTGTCTGTGTGTCTGTGTGTGTGAGTGTGTGTCTGTGTGTGTGTGTGTGTCTGTGTGTGTGTGTGAGTGTGTGTGTGTGTGTGTGTGTGTGAGTGTGTGTGTGTTCTCCTGACCTCACTGAGGATTAATCCCTCAGCTTCAAACCACCAGCAGAAATAGAAATATTTGGATCAGAATTCATCATCCTGCAGCAGAACCAGACTCGGCTGAAAGCAGCGGTAGAACTCAGGATTTCCCAGGTTGCACCAGGTTACCACAGGTCCCGCTGCACAATACTGACATTGAGCTGGAAGGTGGGCCAACGGACAGCGATCCCATGAACTCCTCTAACTTCTCCCATTAGGTGAAGGTGGGTCTGCTCTGCATGGGAGCTGCTGGGAAGCGTTTTCTTTTTCCACCTCCTCAACAAACTGCTCCTTTAAGCTCAGATCCAGTTTCTTTCCAGTCATGCAACATTAACTGCACTTTAAAAATCAGTAGCTTGATGTTCATTCTCACAAATTAGGCCATTAACGTCATTGGTGTGCCAGGAACAGGCTGCGTTTCCATGCCGATGTATGAATGATGGCGTGAAGGAGGAGTTCCTCTTGTGTGAGCGCTCGGCGTTGGGGGAGCTCACTAGAATGTGTGGGGAGTTAAAAATATCACGTTTTCAGCGGGAGGAGCTAAGTACACTTACTCAAGTACAATTCAGAGGTACTTCTACCCTACTCTACTTACTTTACACTTTATACATGACAGCTGCAAATATTTTACATTAAATAAATATACTATTATCTATATTTTAGGTTGCCAGAATCCATTACAGGTCAACATTTTCCTTGCAATTTGAAAAAAATGTACCTCCTAACACACCATCTTTATGGCTTTTTTGGATTAGTCTATATTTATTTATATACACACATATACATATATATATATATAAATGCACACATTTGATTTTTTTTTAATTTGGATTAAACAAATTCTTCAGTTAGACCCAATCATACAATAGAAATAGAAATATACATAAATATGATCTTGTTGTGATCCAGCTTCCCCACATTACCAAACCAACTACATTACCCACAAACCCTAGCGGTGAGCAGCCAGGAAATAGTGAGTTGTCAACCGGACTTGTCGCTTCAGTTTTACTTAAATCAATTTTATTATCATTTTGATCATAATTTGTTCACTCATCTAAATTCAAACAACAATTTTTTCTTCAATATCCGACTAAAAAAATAATAAAATGAAAAAAATCACTAAATTGTACAATATATTTGTTAAGGTTTGTAATTTATTTTATATGTATATATGTTTTTCCATATATAATCACTCTGGCACATTTATATGTTTTAGTATAATAATCGGTTTCTATCGATGTTTCTATTGTTGGTTGTAATTTGTTTCTTTCATATTTGTCAGTAAAGTTGTTATAAAAAGCGTTTCACTTTTCCAACATTTAAAAACTAGTTTACCAGCGAGTTATTGATCGATTTATTAATAAAGTCCCGTCCCTTCACGCTAGCTAGCATCAAACTGTTAGCATGTTCATAAGAACAAAGTCCGATAAAGAGCGAGTTTAAACAGAGATTATGAATCAGTGCGAATGTTTACTCACGTAAATTATCAGCTTCGTTTGGTCCCAGTTATTCCGTTTATCTTTATTCCGTTTGTGCTTATTCCGGTTTGAATTTTTAGGCTGATGACGTAACTTAATGTTCGACTTCCGTTTCCGAGTTTGGCGCGAATTTGCCCGCGCATGCGCAGTTAGCTGATGAGTGATTTAAACTAAAAAATAAAGTCTGCAATTTTGATGCTGTAAGTACTTTTATATGAGACTGCTGCACTTTTAAATTTAAGCTTTTACTTTTCTTTCAAACATAAATGCAATAAAAACTAAAACTGCGTTAAAGAAATGACAAAAAGAAGCGAGCACACGCCTCCATGTTATGTTCACTTTAACCAGTGTTTTATTTCTACACAATAAATGACAGCAAAATGAACATGATACTCGTCTTCATGACTCTTCCTTATGAAAATATAGTACACATCAGACATGTTTGCCATGTACCAGAGCACCAAAAATATATATAATTGCAACTGTGAAAACAGAAGAAAACATGGACTGAAACACAAAAGTCCAACTGTTGTATATGTGCCTGAAAAAGTGCATAATGTGTTGGAACCAAGGAGAGGAGACGGCGTCTCACGGCTTCTTTACAGTGTCGGTGAAAATCTCAGCAAACTCAGAGGAAAAAAGGGAAAAGACTCAACGATGCACAGAACAAAGAAGTGGAATTAAAGCTGTTGGTGCCAGTTAACAAGACAAGTCTCAATGCTGATGAAGATCAGTCACGTTGGATTATGAAGATCCATTTCACTAGACTCTTAAGACCCAGAAATGATCATCATGACTTTATTCATCTTGACAACAAATAAATAATTTCTGACTCGATGGTTTGAACAGCTGACAACAGTGCTTGTACTGAGCCTTATGAACAAATAACGCTGACAGCGAGTGGCGTGGTGAAGCATCACAGGGCGTTTCTTCTGTCTGCAGGTGATACTTTGACACAATGCACAAACATATTCACGGTTCATCTCTTTGTATAATAGTTATGATAAAAATCATCCAAGAGCTACTCCCAAACAGTTAGTACATTGTTTGCAAATACAATCATCATATAATATTATTATTTACATCTTAAAATATATTTGTTGAGCAATTGGGTACGAAACATCGCAGTAATACCACTAGATATCCACGTAATATGTAAATACACTTTTTTTGTACTTCCCACTTAGAAAAAAAGGACGATTCACCTTTTTTATTTATTGAGGGGGTTAGGAAACAGACATATGGACCACTCTGTAACCAGAGGCCTGTGAGAGGTACTTCATGTGTTACAATACACAAAGAAAATGTCTTACAACAAGATGGCACGTCAGTATTTTTCTCTACAATTATCTGAGCCACAAAACATCAGGACTCCAGACCCTTCCTGACCCCCCCCCATCGCTTCAGAACAAGTCGGACGCCACAACGCCGCCGTTAGACGAGCGTTCACAAACGTTAACGAGCATTAACAGACGTTAACGAGCATTAACGAGCATCAACAGACACTAACGAGCGTCAACAGACGTTAACGAGCTTTAACAGACGTTAACGAGCGTTAACAGACGTTAACAGACGTTAACAGACGTTAACAGACGTTAACGAGCAGCATTGAGTTGGTTCTACACCAACCGGGGCGATCAGCTGGAGGTGAGGAGATGTTCTAACGTCCTGTCCCGGTTCCCCCCCCCCCGTGACGCCTCACCTGACAGTGACAGATGAGGCAGTGTGTGGAGGCGTGGGGTTCTACGGGGGGGGCTGCCTCCCCCAGGAGAAACTCTGACTCACTGGCCTCAGCTGGTTGCCCCCTCCAGCCTCCGTGAGTACACGTTTTCACACCTGGACAAATACCTCCACCGCCAGGAAAAGCAGCCCCCCCCCCTCCTATCTGGGGCGCCTCCTGACCTCCTGACCTTCTGTTCCTTCATTTCTTTCATTCTGACCCCCCCCCCCTACAGCCCCCCCCTCCTGCCTTTTCAACATTTGCTGTTTATGGATCTTTGACCATTTTATATTTGGTTCTTTTTCACAACTCTTTATGTACGGCTGCATTTACAACAAAAAAAGAACAAATGAAGAAAAATAAAACTTTACATTCTGGTTTGAAAGGAAAGAAACTGCACTCAGTAACATACACATGTGGTGAGTCCTCATTGGACGACGTGCAGACCAATGAGACGTTGGCGCTTGTGGCCTGACGCGTTCGTCCGATCGATGACGGCGACAATTCAACAGATTCAACGTGATGACAGAGACAAAAATGACAGTTTTGACTCATAATGTTTTGTAAGAACAACGTAAAAAATAACTTACATGGACATTAAATATAACTTAAAAAAGTATAACACTCTCAATAAATAGTTCTACTATTTACACCATTGTTATGAGACACAAAATGTCACTAAAATACCAAAAATATAGAAGCAGCAAACATTACAGGCATGAGGTACAGCAAGGGATCCTGATGACTACAGTAGACGTGTGTCCTCATCCAAGATGTCCTTCCATGAATCTGACCGTCTATGGCTTATGTACCTTCTGTGTTAACGTTAGTCACTGGTTCCCTTTCTGATGGAAGCGATAACAACCCTTGTTGTTCCAGACATCGACTGAGGAGAAAAGTTGAATTATTGAAGTGTGTGACGCTGGAAGGGAATCTGTCAGTTTTAAAGTCATTGATTCATTTTGCGTTGAAATCATGTTTCTGGATTTTTTTTCAAAGTTCAAAAAATCAGAATCACTATTTATTCAAGGGGCTGGATTCAGAACAAAGATCCTAAAAGTGAGAAAAGAAATTTGAATTCATTTCTTGTTGGTTTCACTGCAGCTGAAACGCGTTTCAGCATCTTCAATGTTTAATGTTATTTATTAAAGGCTTCTTACATTTGTCCAGAGATGATTTGCTTGGTGTTTTGCCCTTTTTTTACTAGTGATTTAGTTCCACTGTGAATTGATCGTGGATTTGTGAATATGAACAAATGAAAATGAAAAATCTGAAGCCATGAATTCACAGGCTCCAAATTCAACTTCAATCCAACTTAATTTCAACGTAAAACGGTGTCAGAAACTCTGTGTTTTTTAGATTTCAGAGACAGATTCACGTCCATACACAGACGAGGATCCAGCGACAGATGCGGATTCATCCGCTGGAACAGCTGGAACAGATGTTGAACCACAGCTCAGTCCAGTAACAGTTCTATGTGAAGCAGCAGTATCTGGATTACTAACATTACATATCATTTGATAATATCACATATTACATATTTTAACCAGGGCTATATATATATTTTCATATAAAGTGTTAAATGCAGTTTGACGTCCTCACAAAGTCTTCATTTCTTCATTTAAACCGTCTCATCCACATCTGCTGGTTTACACCTTCAACCTCAGATGATGAGACACAAACATCTGGCAAAAGAAAACACAGATACGCAGTGGAGCCAGATGTGAGGTGGTGAGAACCGACAGAACCGACAGGAGGTGGGAGGAGCATGAAACACTAATGACAGGAAAAGCTAAGAGCAACACAGGGAGTGGATGAGCGATTATCATACGGTTTTGTTTCAGATCAACGTTCTGACATTAGCAGCTTCTAAACGTTTTTGAGATATAATTTTCTTCTTACATGGCAACTAAAAAGTGCAGTAACTGAGGTCAATAATACAAACACTGATTAAATATGACATCTCGTAAAAATGAAATACATGAAAAAAAAAAAACATTTCTCAACGCTCCCGTCCATCAAGAACATAATATAGGAATATTTACATGATCGATGTTTTTGGTTTGTATTTGGTGGAAAATAATACCTTCCCCTTTCTGTGGATGCGGTGGTTTATTCTACGGTGACACTGATCTCGCGTCGCTGCTCATTCAGCTGTTTATGATGACAATAATCTGGATAATCCAGAACGCTATAGCAACCTAATCTGAGTCCAGGGATGGTGGCGACTGTCACCATGACGACAGCCCTGCCCAATCAGAGCAGCTTCCTTATTGATTACATGTGCGTGAGTGTGTCTGTGATGAAGGGTGTGAGAATGCAGAGCTGGTAGCAGCCACAACAATACTGGAAAGTGCTGAACAGCCAAGTGCACTTTTTACTGCAGAGGAACCACCAGGATCCTGAAACGTACATCCAGACGTCATTACAGGTTCTGCAGCAAGTAGACGAGCGTGGGGGGGGGCGGGTTGTGCGTGTTTGTTTGTCAGGTTGTTTCCACCGAAACCGTCAGGAAAACACGGAGCTGCACAAAGTTCACGAGGCTCAACTTTCCCCAAACTGAGAAGCTGCTGAAGCTCTGAGCTTTAACTATGGATGGAGACTTCCTGTTTAGCCCCAACAGAACATTAACATTCTGGGATGGTGGAGATGAAGCAGGAGACACAGAGTTTAGGAGAAGATGCTGAGCTCAGATCAGGACTGATGTTCAAGTCTGAGTCTGACAGGAACATCCTCACCATGCGTCTCCACGCTACCAGTAAAAGCTTTTTCATTTATCGTGTCGCGGTTCAGATTCAGTCAGAATTACTTTAGGTTTTTGCTTTTACTTTGGTTGCTAGGGTACTGTGTAGTACTCTGTAATACTCTGTAGTACTCTGTAATACTTTGTAGTACTCTGTAATACTCTGTAGTACTCTGTAGTACTCTGTGCACAGATTTAAGGAATTTGTTCAGTATCAGAAGCTTAAATACAGAGTCAACATCTTAATGATGAACTTAACAGACTTTAAGGGAAAATCTAAACCTTGCAAGCTTTGTGCAGTGAAACAACCAGCATATAGCGTCTGTACTGTGTCTGTAGCGTCTGTACCGTGTCTGTAGTGTCTGTACTGTGTCTGTACTGTGTCTGTAGTGTCTGTACTGTGTCTGTACTGTGTCTGTAGTGTCTGTGCTGTGCTGTGTCTGTAGTGTCTGTACTGTGTCTGTAGTGTCTGTACTGTGTCTGTAGTGTCTGTACTGTGTCTGTACTGTGTCTGTAGTGTATGTGCTGTGCTGTGTCTGTAGTGTCTGTACTGTGTCTGTAGTGTCTGTACTGTATCTGTAGCGTCTGTATTGTGTCTGTAGTGTCTGTACTGTGCCTGTACTGTGTCTGTACTGTGTCTGTACTGTGTCTGTACTGTGTCTGTAGTGTCTGTGCTGTGTCTGTAGTGTCTGTACTGTGTCTGTAGTGTCTGTACTGTGTCTGTAGTGTCTGTACTGTGTCTGTACTGTGTCTGTAGTGTCTGTGCTGTGCTGTGTCTGTAGTGTCTGTACTGTGTCTGTAGTGTCTGTACTGTATCTGTAGCGTCTGTATTGTGTCTGTAGTGTCTGTACTGTGTCTGTAGTGTCTGTACTGTGCTGTGTCTGTAGCGTCTGTACTGTGTCTGTACTGTGCTGTGTCTGTAGCGTCTGTACTGTCTGTACTGTGCTGTGTCTGTAGTGTCTTTACTGTGTCTGTAGCGTCTGTACTGTGTCTGTAGCGTCTGTACTGTGTCTGTAGTGTCTACTCTCTCTGTACTGTGTCTGTACTGTGCTGTGTCTGTAGCGCCTGTACTGTCTGTACTGTGTCTGTAGTGTCTACTCTCTCTGTACTGTGTCTGTATGGTTTATTGTGTCTGTGCTGTGTCTGTAGCGTCTGTACTGTGTCTGTAGCGTCTGTACTGTGTCTGTAGTGTCTACTCTCTCTGTACTGTGTCTGTATGGTTTATTGTGTCTGTGCTGTGTCTGTAGTGTCTGTGCTGTGTCTGTGGTGTGTTTGCTGTGTCTGTACTGTCTGTAGTGTCTGTGCTGTGTCTGTAGTGTCTGTGTTGTGTCTGTAGTGTCTGCTGTGTCTGTAGTGTCTGTTGTGTCTGTAGTGTCTGTACTGTGTCTGTAGCGTCTGTACTGTGTCTGTAGCGTCTGTACTGTGTCTGTAGTGTCTACTCTTTCTGTACTGTGTCTGTACTGTGCTGTGTCTGTAGCGTCTGTACTGTCTGTACTGTGCTGTGTCTGTAGTGTCTTTACTGTGTCTGTAGCGTCTGTACTGTGTCTGTAGCGTCTGTACTGTGTCTGTACTGTCTACTCTCTCTGTACTGTGTCTGTATGGTTTATTGTGTCTGTGCTGTGTCTGTAGTGTCTGTGCTGTGTCTGTGGTGTGTTTGCTGTGTCTGTACTGTCTGTAGTGTCTGTGCTGTGTCTGTAGTGTCTGTGTTGTGTCTGTAGTGTCTGCTGTGTCTGTAGTGTCTGTTGTGTCTGTAGTGTCTGTACTGTGTCTGTAAATTCTGTACTCTGTCTGTGCTATGTCTGTAGTGTCTGTGCTGTGTCTGTAGTGTCTGCTGTGTCTGTGCTGTGTCTGTAGTGTCTGCTGTGTCTGTAGTGTCTGCTGTGTCTGTAGTGTCTGTACTGTGTCTGTAAATTCTGTAATCTGTCTGTGCTATGTCTGTAGTGTCTGTGCTGTGTCTGTAGTGTCTGCTGTGTCTGTAGTGTCTGTGCTGTGTCTGTAGTGTCTGTAGTGTCTGCAGTATCTGTAGTGTCTGCTGTGTCTGTAGTGTCTGCTGTGTCTGTAGTGTCTGTAGTGTCTGCAGTATCTGTAGTGTCTGCTGTGTCTGTAGTGTCTGCTGTGTCTGTAGTGTCTGTGCTGTGTCTGTAGTGTCTGTAGTGTCTGCAGTATCTGTAGTGTCTGCTGTGTCTGTAGTGTCTGCTGTGTCTGTAGTGTCTGCTGTGTCTGTAGTGTCTGTAGTGTCTGCAGTATCTGTAGTGTCTGCTGTGTCTGTAGTGTCTGCTGTGTCTGTAGTGTCTGTGCTGTGTCTGTAGTGTCTGTAGTGTCTGCAGTATCTGTAGTGTCTGCTGTGTCTGTAGTGTCTGCAGTATCTGTAGTGTCTGCTGTGTCTGTAGTGTCTGTAGTGTCTGTGCTGTGTCTGTAGTGTCTGCTGTGTCTGTAGTGCTTGCTGTGTCTGCTGTGTCTGTAGTGTCTGTAGTGTCTGTAGTGTCTGTAGTGTCTGCTGTGTCTGTAGTGTCTGTAGTGTCTGTAGTGTCTGCTGTGTCTGCTGTGTCTGCTGTGTCTGTAGTGTCTGCTGTGTCTGTAGTGTCTGTAGTGTCTGCTGTGTCTGTAGTGTCTGCAGTGTCTGCTGTGTCTGTAGTGTCTGTAGTGTCTGTAGTGTCTGTAGTGTCTGCTGTGTCTGTAGTGTCTGTAGTGTCTGTAGTGTCTGTAGTGTCTGCTGTGTCTGCTGTGTCTGCTGTGTCTGTAGTGTCTGTAGTGTCTGTAGTTGCTCCAGCTACATTCTGATCAGAGCTGTGGTCGTCTTACTTTCATTTTCAGCAGGTTGAATCGGTGCTTGAGGTACAAGGAGCTGAAAGTGAAAGTAAAGATGTTTGAGGTGTTTCTGAAACATTCGTCAGGTCGTGGTCGTGTTGGGGCCGTTTAGCACAGAGGAGCAGGGAGGTTCTTTGTTTTCTCCATGTGAACTGATGTGAACAGGCCGTGTGAGGAACAGGAAGCAGTGACGTGGAGATGGAGAGTAGCAGCAAACAGCAGCAGAAGCCATGCTCATGTGTTGGAATTAGGATTAATGTGTTGAATGTGTGGCTGCATCATTCCCCACCAAACCTGTAGCATCTACTGAAAACAGACAGAAATACAGAACGTCGACCAGTTAGAAACTGGAATGACATAAAAGCTGTTGGACACGCCCTCAAAGTGTCGACGGGTCATTTTGACATTTGTTTCCTTCATATTTGCGAATGATAGAGCCAACAACGGGATCCCCCACTCACACACCAGGATTTACCTTTGGTTCAACCATGTGATTGTAGAGCAACGTCACTGATGTAGACACTGAAGCCAGCACATCACTGAACTAAAGGCATGCTACCTACACTTGGTTATATTTGTGTTCTTTTTTTTCTTTTTCTCTCAAAGAAATGTCAGTTTCATGTATTTTTTGCCTCCTTGCTATTTATGTTTTCACTGATGTATTGCAGGGTTTACTTTCCTTGGTAGCTGAGAAATGGGAGTTTTCCGTGGAGTCACATGATCGTCTTTTCTATATCTCTGTGTGATGATCAGCTGGTCGGGGGTTGCAGTATGGATGGAGAGGTATGCCTGTTAAGCAGCATGTGCAGGAAACTGGAGGCCAAGAGGAGGAGGAGCAGGAGGAGCAGGAGGAGGCTGCCTCAGCCACTCTGGTGGGGAGGTCCCGCGACGCTGAGCTGACCCCCGGCAGCCGGTCACCCCAGGGAATGGACGTGTTTATCCTTCCTGTTCTCGATGGCGTTGGGGTCCCGGCAGGAGCACTCGTCTCTGATGTCACAGGACATGGGGAACGGGATCACCTGGACACACAGGTCACATGGTCACAACCTGATGCATCACCTGACATCACACTGAGATGTGTGCGTCTTTATCAGATGTTTATTGATTGTGAGAACAAACAACAACATGGACTGAACCTCCAACATCCTGACATCCTCAGTCTAATGTTCATTTACAACTGAGCACCAATCACTTAACATCATGCTGCTGCATTTATCCCATCTGTCTTATTTCCAGTAGACGTGTCCATCACTGAGCTTTACCCAGCTGTTACTGACAAAACAAAAACTAATTAAATCTATTCATCACTTATCAGAATGGTTGATTTTAATCTAAAACTTAGTAGAGGAATTGCTCCATAAATAATGACACCTCCAAAAATAAAATTAGCTAAAAACATTTAAAAACTAAATTACAATTTTTAAGCAAAAAGTAAAAAAGAAAATACAATTGTGTCCACACACTCACACACACACCCACACCCACACACACACACACACACACACACACACACACACACACACAGGAAACCAGCAGCAGTTTGTGAATCAGGCACTGAGCAGACAGAAAGTCTGAGGAATGACACGGGGGAGCGGCTGCTCTTTGAAACGGGTATAAACTAAGTTGTTTGTGTCGGGGGGAGGGAAGCGTGTGTGTGTGTGTGTGCATGTGTGTATGTGTGTGGAGGGGGTCCTAATGGGAGGGCCAGGTGGGGGGTGGGCAGTGCCCTGACTCCTTTACTTTATGAGTCCAGACCAGGACGCACGTCAGAGCAGCTGGGAGTTTCTGCTGGTCCCACCTGACCTCTATTCACCTCTAGTCACTATCTCTCAGCTTCACACTCTCATTGTCTCCTCTCTGTGGAGCCCCTCCATCCAGAGGGAGGTGGTGGGGGGCAGGTCTGATGTGGTTTCCTCTGACCTTGACCTCCAGGGTGGCTGGTCCAGCTGCAGCATCTGGGTTTGGGGGAGACACACCCCCACTGGTTGCTGCAACAGGAAAGCTGCTGTAAGGACTGCAGACCCCGTCAGACCCAGTTAGACCCGTCAGACCCCGTCAGACCCAGTCAGACCCGTCAGACCCCGTCAGACCTGTCAGACCCCGTCAGACCTGTCAGACCCCGTCAGACCCAGTTAGACCCCGTCAGACCTGTCACACCCGTCAGACCCAGTTAGACCCCGTCAGACCCCGTCAGACCCAGTTAGACCCAGTCAGACCACCTTAGACCCAGTCAGGTCGCTATCAGACCAGGTTTCCCCCAGAACGTCGACCAATTATCTATGAAACCCACATTATTATCTGGGCACCAACCCGACAACCAGCGGTGAAAAGACCTCATGCGACTAAACATGAGATCACTAGTCATGTTCGGCAGGGGGCCAGAGAAAACTACAGTGTCCGACATGGTCTTTGCATAGGTACATACCGACTCCACATTAATCTTCGTTACCTCTGACTGACGAGCACGGGCGTCGTTACCGCCAACGTGGATAATAATCCTTTCAAACCTAGGCCTAGTCCTAGCTAACAGCTTCAGGTTGGATTCGATGTCGCCTGCTCTGGCCCCCGGGATACAGCTAACTGTGCACCCTGGTGTTGCTAGCTTCACGTATCGGACTACAGAGCTGCCAATTACCAGAGTTTGTTTCTCAGCGGGTATTTCGCTGAGTGGGAGAAATCTGTTCGATACGTGAACAGTGTTGTTGGTACCCAGACCCAGTTAGACCCCGTCAGACTCCGTCAGACCCCGTTAGACCCCGTCAGACCTAGTCAGACCCTGTTAGACCCCGTCAGACCCAGTTAGACCCCGTCAGACCCAGTTAGACCCCGTCAGACCCTGTCAGACCCAGTTAGACCCCGTCAGACCCAGTTAGACCCCGTCAGACCGAGTCAGACCCCGTTAGACCCCGTCAGACCCCGTCAGACCCCCTCCATCAGTCCCAGGAACAGACAGGGAGGGGGCAAGGTAAGTGGGGGCATGCCAGGGGGCGGGGCACTGTGGGGGGTGGGCACTGTGAGGGGTGGGCACTGTGGGGGCGGGGCACTGTAGGGGCGGGGTTACTCTGTACCAACCAGCACACTGTGATGACCCGTTCACATGTGACGCCATGTTAGGAGGAAAGCTGTTTTTGGTCTAAAATTTTTATTTAGTTTTAATTCTATTTTTGGTCATTTTTATTATTTTGCAACATTTCCTCTATAACAGAGCTCCAACCAATTAGTCAATTATTCAATTAAGTATCACAGTACAAACTAATCTTTACAACATAATTACATACACATACACTAATTTAGAGTCAATGTGAATCCTGCTGTTTCTTTAGCTGCTTCCTGTAACTAACCAATCAGAGCAGAGTGGGCTCATTGGGGGCGGGGCCTTATAGAGAAAGGAACTCAGCATCAGCACAGACCAGCACAGACCAGCACAGACCAGCACAGACCAGCACAGACCAGCAGAGACCAGCACAGACCACCACAGACCAGCACAGACCAGCAGAGACCACCACAGACCAGCAGAGATCAGCAGAGACCAGCACAGACCAGCACAGACCACCAGCAGAGACCAGCACGGACCAGCACAGACCAGCACAGACCACCAGAGACCAGAACAGACTAGCAGAGACCAGCAGAGACCAGCACAGACCAGCAGAGACCACTACAGACCAGCAGAGACCAGCACAGACCACCAAAGACCACCAGAGACCACCGGCATAGACCAGCACAGACCAGCACAGACCAGCAGAGACCACCACAGACCAGCAGAGACCACCAGAGACCACCAGCAGAGACCAGCACAGACCAGCAGAGACCACCACAGACCAGCAGAGACCACCACAGACCAGCAGAGACCACCAGCAGAGACCAACACAGACCAGCACAGACCAGCAGAGACCACCAGCAGAGACCAGCACAGACCAGCAGAGACCAGCACAGACCAGCAGAGACCACCAGAGACCAGCACAGACCACCAGAAACCAGCACAGACTAGCAGAGACCAGCACAGACCAGCAGAGACCAGCAGAGACCAGCACAGACCAGCAGAGACTAGCACAGACCAGCACAGACCAGCAGAGACCAGCACAGACTAGCACAGACCAGCAGAGACCGGCACAGACCAGCACCACAGACCAGCAGAGACCAGCAGGGACCCCCACAGACCAGCACAGACCAGCACAGACCAGCAGAGATCAGCAGAGACCACCAGCAGAGACCAGCACAGACCACCAGAGACCAGCACAGACCAGCACAGACCACCACAGACCAGCAGAAACCAGCACAGACCACCAGAAACCAGCAGAGACCAGCAGAGACCACCACAGACCAGCAGAGATCAGCAGAGACCAGCACAGACCAGCAGAGACTAGCACAGACCAGCACAGACCAGCAGAGACCAGCACAGACTAGCACAGACCAGCAGAGACCGGCACAGACCAGCACCACAGACCAGCAGAGACCAGCAGGGACCCCCACAGACCAGCACAGACCAGCAGAGATCAGCAGAGACCACCAGCAGAGACCAGCACAGACCACCAGAGACCAGCACAGACCACCAGAGACCAGCACAGACCAGCACAGACCACCACAGACCAGCAGAAACCAGCACAGACCACCAGAAACCAGCAGAGACCAACAGAGACCACCACAGACCAGCAGAGACCAGCAGAGACCACTGGAGACCACCAGCAGAGACCAGCACAGACCAGCAGAGACCACCACAGACCACCAGAGACCAGCACAGACCACCAGAGACCAGCACAGACTAGCAGAGACCAGTGCAGACCAGCATAGACCAGCAGAGACCAGCACAGACCAGCAGAGACCAGCACAGACCAGCACAGACCAGCAGAGACCAGCACAGACTAGCACAGACCAGCAGAGACCGGCACAGACCAGCACCACAGACCAGCAGAGACCAGCAGGGACCACCACAGACCAGCACAGACCAGCACAGACCAGCAGAGATCAGCAGAGACCACCAGCAGAGACCAGCACAGACCACCAGAGACCAGCACAGACCAGCACAGACCACCAGAGACCAGCAGAGACCAGCACAGACCAGCAGAGACCACCACAGACCACCACAGACCAGCACAGACCACCAGAGACCAGCACAGACCAGCAGAGACCACCAGCAGAGACCAGCACAGACCAGCACAGACCACCATAGACCAGCACAGACTAGCAGAGACCAGCACAGACCAGCACAGACCAGCGGGGACCAGCACAGACCAGCAGAGACCAGCACAGACTAGCACAGACCAGCAGAGACCAGCACAGACCAGCAGAGACCGGCACAGACCAGCACAGACCACCAGAGACCAGCAGAGACCAGCACAGACCAGCAGAGACCACCACAGACCACCAGAGACCAGCACAGACCACCAGAGACCAGCACAGACCACCAGAGACCACCAGCAGAGACCACCAGCAGAGACCAGCACAGACCAGCACAGACCACCATAGACCAGCACAGACTAGCAGAGACCAGCACAGACCAGCACAGACCAGCACAGACCAGCGGGGACCAGCACAGACCAGCAGAGACCAGCACAGACTAGCACAGACCAGCAGAGACCAGCACAGACCAGCAGAGACCGGCACAGACCAGCACCACAGACCAGCAGAGACCAGCAGGGACCACCACAGACCTGCACAGACCAGCAGAGACCAGCAGAGACCGCCCCCCCACACACTGTTTGTGAGGGTCATAGACTCTATAGACTCTATAATTGCTGCCCTCTGCCACTGCTGCAAGGATCGAGCATCCAAAGGAATTTCTTCCAACCAGGGGGGGCAACCCTCACAAAGCCCCCCCACATCCAGTCAGCAGCTTGTAACTATTAGGGGGTCCTGTGGTGACCTTAGTGCAGCCAGTCCTGCACCTTCAAAGCTCCTGGGGAGGAATAATACACAGCAAGTCATCCAGAACTCCTTAATACACAAATCTACCAAAACACAGGGGGGGCTGAGGGAGAGAAACAGGGAGACGGGGGGGGGGGGGGGGGGGGGGGGGTTAACCAGCTTTTCACAATAAGGGCGGGAAGTGGATTTACTCTTGTTACTGTAATGAAGGACCAGAATTACTCAATGACAGAAGTCGTGTACTTTACATTTAAAACGAACAAGAAAGAAGTAGTTTTATATAAATATGCTTTTGTAATAAAAAGGGAGATGATTCAACATTTAAATAAGTTATTTTTTATGTTTACAAAGTAGATATTACAGGACTTAAACTTTTACTTTGGTAAAACGTCCTTCTCTCATAAACTACATATTTTACACTATTCACTGTTCACAATAGTGCTTTTCTGTTCAGGATAAAACTCTGAAACTTGAAGAATAAGAATCTGGAAGACTTTAATATTTGATAATAACCTAATTCATGCATAAGCCTTTAAGCTGGTTTGGAAACAGGAGAAATTGCTCAATAGTTGAATCTGGAAGAAATTTTATTTTGTTCCAAAAACGAGTTTTTTTCACATTCACATAAGTACTGAATCCTTTAATACGTGAGCGGTGTCTGATGTTGGGAAACAGAAATAAAGAAATAAACCTCAGGACAAGCTTCTTCTGATGTTTGTGTCTCAGTGGATAAAACATAATGAAGGAATTAACCTTTGACTTAAGACATAATTAAACAAATATGACAAATAAACCTTTTCTAAATGGACTAAAAGATCCATGCTTCTATGTGAAATATTAATTTAAAATTAGTTTCATCTCTTTGATAACAGATGATGGCTGTGTGTGTGAGTGTGTGTGTGCGTGTGTGTGTGTGTGTGTGTGTGTGTGTGTGTGTGTGTGTGTGTGTGTGTGTGTGTGTGTGTTATAGAGGAGCTAACATCATTGTTCTCACGTGTTGTGTCACAACACACCAGAGACTGTTGCTACACTGAGATTCCCACTGATTCACCAGACCTGCACATAACAACCTGTGTGTGTGTGTGTGTGTGTGTGTGTGTGTGTGTGTGAGTGAGTGTGTGTGTGTGTGTGTGTGTGTGTTTGTAAGACTGAATGAGAATGAGAAGGGATAGTGTGAATGAGAGAGAGTGTGAATGAGCAGAAAAAAGATGAATGAGAGGACGAGTTGGCTCAGGCTCTTTTTTTCCCAGAGTTTGTCTGGTTTCTGTTTTTTATGTTTTTTATGAGCAGCAGCAGAGTTAAAGTCACAGTGTTGGGTTTCAGTAAGCCCCCCCCCAGGGGCGGGCACGTTTGACCTTGGGGAACATGCTTTTTATTTGTTTATCTATTTTTTTCTGTCCTAGAATAAAGTGCAGTTGCACCTCCACTCCATCAGGGGGCAGCAGAGTGTTCACAGGGAGGATACAGCACAGAGTATGAGTATGAAGTGTAGACACCAAGTGACACCATGAAAACATATTTAACAGGGATGAGAAGACAGGCGGAGAGAGACGGAGATAAAGAGACAAACGAAAGTCTCCCAAAGCTAAGACGAGGAAATATGACGAAGCGTCTGTAGCGCTTGGTTCACTGTGAAAGACCGGTGTGTTACTGAGTCTGAAATGTTGGAGACAAAGACATTAAAGACATTACACCACAATCACTGATAAGACCATTTATGTAGTTTTATTTTTCAGTATCATATGGTTTGACATGGTCAGTAAAAAATGTTAAATTAAGGATTTTTCTGTTTCAGTTAATAAAGCTATTCTTTGTTGGAAGTTGGTCCATATTTCTTTTTTTTATTCTCTTATACGTTAATAAGGACACAGTGTTATGCAGAGGTACATATAACAATTTATAGACTAATGATTCTATTTATAGTCATGGGGGGGGGGTGTTTCCTTCTTCCATGGGGGGGCAGAACATAATAGCTGTAAACGCAGCTTTTTGCTGTTTACTCTGCTTGTGAACAGGTAAACCTGTCACCAAACCAAATCAAGAATGTCTCGCACATCTTTAACAACTCGTTTTAATTTTCACTGATTCAGAACAAAAAATAATTATGTATGTATTTATTTATTTATTTATTTTACAACAAGTTAACAATAAATATTCAAGCTGCTGAATTTGAAATTCACATCCTACAGTTCTCGATTATCGTTGGTTTCCAAACATACGTTTAAACAATAATTGACTTTAGGTTATAAGATCTGAAGCAACTTAACATATATATTTTCATATTTTCTAAACCTCTGAATTTGTGATGGTTGAAAATGAAAAGGCAAAATGAGTTAGTTTTGTCTGGTCCTGTTTCCTGACAGCGGTCGTGTGTGTTCATTTCTGGGATTTGACTGAGTGATGTTAATCAGTGGTTCTGGTCCAGAGGATTAAATCACTGACGGCTAACCCACTGCTCTTCACTTCCACAAACAACAAGCTCCAAAACACCAAAAAAGAAGTGATTGTCTCTCTGCACAAATGTGAAGAACATGAGTGAAAATGAGGCCAGGAAATATGAGTCAATATATTAATAAGAGCTGTTGAAGGATTTGTTTTTCAAAACTTATGTTCAACACTAATATTTTTGTAAACGTTCGAAAAACCAAAAGGACCAAAAAACCAAAAGTGGGTTTATGTCTTTTTCAGCCCAAAGCCCGTTTATTCCCACTACAGATGTAAATCTCTAAAAACACATCATAAATATATACTGTAATTTAATTTTCATTCATTTTATTGCTTGTTATTTCTCCACAAGATTTACTGACAATCGTAAAGATATCTAGAACATCCCCAGCCTATTAATTTAAATACACTATAGGGTTTGAAGACAGGTGTTTTTCATTGGTCAGATATACGTTTACGACCTGAGCCAAAACTCACTAAGTGACTGATTTTCATAATCACACACTCATATAGCTCAGCAACTTTATAAATATACTATTAGAATGTTCAATAGAATTATTCCTCTGAGTTGACCTGGTAACAAGTTCAGCAAGAAAAGCTTTGGACTGGAAAATCTGATAAAATGTTTTTTTGGATTCTGTTGGTCCAGACAAATGATTTGTTTTATCAGTTCTTACAAACTTTCAGCAATCGTCACTGAATCTGTGTCAGATGATTTTTTTTTATCAAATCAGGCAGAGATTCCATTTCAGGTTGTTGATGTTTTAAACAGTTTCATTGAAGCTTTAAAGATGAGCTCAGATCCTGTGGGCGGAGCCTGTAGAACGGACACCAATCATATCACCTGAACACTTTGTGCTATTGGAGCCAAGTTTGGTGAACATGTGTAGATGTGATGTCACAGAGAGCAGGGCAGTGGATCACAGAGCAGAGACTGGATCAGTCGATCACAGAGCAGAGATCAATCTGTCTATATATCTATGTGTGTATATCTATGTGTATATATATATATATCTATGTGTGTATATATCTATGTGTATATATCTATGTGTATATATATGTGTTTATATCTATGTGTATATATATGTGTGTGTATATATATGTGTGTGTATATATATCTATGTGTATATATATGTGTGTATATCTATGTGTATATATATGTGTGTGTATATATATGTGTGTATATATATGTGTATATATCTATATGTGTATATATCTATGTGTATATATATGTGTTTATATCTATGTGTATATATATGTGTGTGTATATATATGTGTGTGTATATATATCTATGTGTATATATATGTGTGTATATCTATGTGTATATATATGTGTGTGTATATATATGTGTGTGTATATATCTATGTGTGTATATATCTATGTGTGTATATATCTGTGTGTGTATATATCTGTGTGTATACATCTGTGTGTGTATACATCTGTGTGTGTATATATCTGTGTGTGTATATATCTATGTGTGTATATCTATGTGTGT
This sequence comes from Eupleurogrammus muticus, assembly GCA_036785175.1. Lineage (NCBI taxonomy): Eukaryota > Metazoa > Chordata > Actinopteri > Scombriformes > Trichiuridae > Eupleurogrammus > Eupleurogrammus muticus. The sequence continues at coordinate 309,519 of JAYKQN010000060.1, read as the reverse complement.
ATATATCTATGTGTGTGTATATGTGTGTGTGTATATATCTATGTGTGTATATATCTATGTGTGTGTATATGTGTGTGTGTGTATATCTATGTGTGTATATATCTATGTGTGTGTGTATATATCTATGTGTGTGTATATCTATGTGTGTGTATCTATGTGTGTGTATACATCTATGTGTGTATATGTGTGTGTGTGTATATCTATGTGTGTATATATCTATGTGTGTATATCTATGTGTGTATATATCTATGTGTGTGTATCTATGTGTGTGTATACATCTATGTGTGTATGTGTGTGTATGTGGGGGCAGTGTTTAGCTGACATAGACATGACCCTGCACCAGTAAAACAAATGTTAGGACCAGCTCAGCCCAAACAACAAAATCATCTTCAGGATTAAAACTCTCCTAAAACACTAAGCTCCATCAGAGGAAACCAGCGGCTGCCTGCTCCATTGTTCCTGCAGACTGAGATAAATCACTTACAGATTCCTGCTAACATATACGGTGTCATTTTGTTTTGTTTTAAAGTCTTTATGCAACCCTGTCCTTGGTCGCCAGCCACGCATGTGTTCAGCTGCAGGAAAATCAGAATCAGGTGCAAAATAACCTGTTTCTGTTTTGACTGGTTTGATCAGATCGAGATGACTGAGGTTTGCCCAAGAGGAATAAACAACTAAACACAAACGCTGAGTACCAGAACCAAAATATGGAGAAATAACAAAAATATCTATATCTACAACATGAGGTTGTCTGGCTGATAATTAAAGGTAATATTCAGGATAACGTGAGCTGCTCTGGTCCAGGCTTCACTAGAACCCACAATCAAACGTCTTGCTTTCATATCAGTTTCCCCAATCAGCTTCATTCCTCTAGTGTTTCCTCTCTGTTTCTCACCCACAGTAACCTCCATCGACCCTTGCTCCTGGCAGCTGATAAATCAAATTATCATTGGCTATTTCAGAGCAATTTTTCCTATCTTTCCGAATCGTTTCCAGGGGAACGTAGAAGTGGAAAACACCGGCCAGACGGCTTCCTCCCACTGTCGGGGCAGCATGCCTTCCAGTAGGATTTAGAGGCTGGAGTTCCTGAGCCCAGGTGATCCACTTACTGGGCCACCCACTGAACATCTCATTGTTTGAGCTGGGGATGTCCTGATGGAGCTTTCTGGCTCAGGTCCGAGTCCTTCAATATTGAGTCGGAGTCTGTAAATTTACTTAAACCTTGATTTAAGTCAGCCTCCCCGTGTCCATATGGAAATGTGTTTTTCCTGTTTGAACTGGAAGGTTCGTCCCAATGTTGGACTGGTCCTGCACCTAAAACCTGTTTTCACATTCATCTAGACAGTGAAAGTTTCACTGTGATCAACCTTCATCAGGATCGGTTTACAGAAGGTGTTCACACATCTACATAGAGGAGATAACGTAGAGTTTAAACATCTACTCACTTAACTTCAGGAGAATCAGGATTCTGTTAAACAACATTTAACAGAATCCTGTTCTGTTAAATTGTTTTTTTAATCTGAATGAGAGTTGTATATTGTAGTTGTCTTAACCTCATATTTTGTGAACTCAAACAGCTGAAATACTTTAAAAACCTCCATTACTCATAAGCTCATCAGAAAATAGAATCTTCTATTATGAAGAATAACATGAGAACCTCTGCCCTAAAGGATAAGGCTGCAATTTTCCATACATTTTCCTATTTTCAACAAATCTCACATGCAGAGCCAAACCAACAATGAACTGATTCTACCCACAGCCTGATATATCGTTCTCTGGCTCCGACAGCAATGAGCCAACTCCACATGTTTGGGAACTGTAGTTTGTTTGGAATTGGCTCTGAAGACTAATAACAACAATGTCTGTCCAGCTTCATGCGTAAGGCACCACAGGAACCATGTGTTTCCAGAGCTTCACTGGGTTGTTGCTGCTGGTCATACACATCTGGACCAGAGGTGTCACTCCTGGTGTATTAACCACAGAACGGCATCCAGTATTATATATGTATATATTAATATATAAAGACGATGGTGGATAATAGAACCTAAAACTCTGGATGTGAACCGCAGGTGCTGTCACACCATAAAACATCATTACATTATACATAATTAATAGTCATAGAGACAGAAGGCGCCTTGTTCCTAATAACAAACTAAAGGTTGAATATTCTCAGGATAAAAAGTACAATTTTTGGTTGAAATGACACAGATGTTAAAATATGTTTTACTCGAATGATTAAAGCACAAAAAACTGTTCTGAACTTCTCACAAGATAAATGAACTGTTGACGTATCACAAACGTACACTGCATTGTTTGTTTTTTCTTATTTTGGAGGGAGTCTTGGACCAGTTTAACCCATTTTTAACCAAAATACCAAAACCATCAAAGGCTGTTGCTGTTTAAACTCCTGATTTCTTCAGACACCAAACACACGACGTCCAGCTCCAGTGATGCTGGATAAGAACCAGAGTCCAACACACCCACCCAGACCCACCCTGTAGCTGCAGTAATTCAGCAGTCGACCCCCCCCCCCCCGGGGGCTGTCAGTAAAACTGAGTTATGCAAGTTCTAGCCGAGCCCCCTGGACTGGACCGGAGCCAGCAGAGTAGAGATGAGATGGAGCATCAACAGCAGCGAAACCACTCGGGCAGCGAGGTCGCGTCCCGGCGGGTCGCGTCCCGGCGGGTCGCGTCCCGGCGGGTCGTACTGGCTCTACTGCTGCTATTGAACTCAGGATGAAAAACCTCACATGTGAAACTGGAGTTATGAATGAAGGACAAAAACTAATCATGGACCTCTGAACCTGATCCCAGCACGAGGCGGCTAATATACGTTCATAGCCGGGCAGCGCCGAGGCCCAGATACATGACCAACTGGTCCTGGGTCCTTCACCCCCGTCTGGTCTGATCTGAGCCGCCACACACCAGCCTCCACTGCAGCTACTGGGACACCACTGGCCAGTTTCACCGAAGAAGACTCTCATAATTTTAATGAAACTTAAACTGGTTGGTATAAACAGCACAGAAACCAGTTCACTTTGACATTTTGAATTTCTCTGAATAAAATGCACAAAACCCAAATATATGCAAATACAGTCCTGTTTATGCAGTGAGGATTTCAGCATAGAACAGGAAGCTGTTTGCATGACACAGTTGAGGATCCAGACTGGAATCTGTGACATCACAACCCTTTCTGTCACTGAGACAAAGCGTCAGAGAGAAGAAGAACAGGACCAGAACAGAATCTGATGGTTCCAGGTGCTAAGATGTTCCTCTGTGATTCTGCTCAGTACAACACTGGAGAATCAGGACTGAGGGTCAGAGGTCATGAGCGTCTGACCAGATGCACCGTGCTGCTGTTGTGGTGAATGTCCACATCATCTCATGATCTCCATGTGTTGGTTGAATGTTTGACGGATGCTTCTGTTCTTTTGACAGAAGGTCAACTGCTGGCTTGTGTGAGTTTTCTGTCAACAATAATAATAATAATAATAATAATAATAATAATAATATCATCAGAGCTAATAACAGAAGCTGCTCCACCAGCAGGACGGATGCTGTAGTGAAGCAGATCACCTGGGTCTTCACCACAAAGACCATGAAAGTGAAATAAATAAACGCTGTGGATCGTCCTCTGGAAGACAGCGACATGTCTGCATGTCCCCAAGAGGAAGTGAAGAGTCTCCAGACAGACGCACCGACACAGCCAGTATAAACGCAGCCAGACATACGGATGAATACGCCAGGAGAAGAAGAAAAGTCCCCGGCCAGATCCTCAGAAACAGGCCAGAGAAGCAGATGCTGCAGCACAGAAGCTGCGAGATGCGTCCAATCAGAGCCGCCAGCAGCTGGAAACAGCTGCACCAAGTTCCTCCTGAATAACAGACTTACTACCAGAAACTTTCTGACATGCACAGCTTAATGCTGGAGTGTGACACACACACAGGCTACACTTCATCTATAAATATATATACATGTTGGAATGGAGTAAACAAACCTTCATCAGTTAAACTGAGCACTCACCTTCTGCAGCAGATAACTGCATGAATCCAGGCACAGGAAGACAAATTTAGATGTTGTTCTACATGCGAGGAAACTGAATACCTCAGACAAAACAAAGGCCATTGATGAAGTCTGAAAACTCCCACTCTCTTGGACGTGGGATCAGTAATCTGTCTAGCAGTAATCTGAGGCTGGAGAGAAGAACCTCCTCAGAAGATGGTCCAGAAACGTTGAAATACAGCGGCGGTCATTTGTTGTCTCCATTATACTTACCTTGTATGGTAGACACGATTATTTATAAATGTAAAGGCTTGATGAATGCAACAAGCAGCCACAACATGCTGAAAGAGTAAAAACCCACATGGGATTTATCCCTAACATCACAGAACTCAGACCTTCACTGAGGCCGATGCTCAGTCTTCTGTCTGACAGATGATGTGCAGCACATCAACATCTGGATGCAGAAATACAACCAGATAACTGCTGCTACGTGTTTTAGAGCAAATCCAACATCAGAACAGTTTAATCTTGGTTCAATTCTTAAAACAAGATTAAATTGAAACATCTATTAGATAAGCAGACATCATAAAAGGTGAAATAAAAAATATTATGAAACGTATGGAAGCTCATTTTACTTAAAAGAAAAAGATATTTTAATGTATTTCTAATTAATATTAGACTAATTGTACCAAACTAAACGATACTTTCATTTTTGCAGTGTACACTTAGGTAAATGCAAAGTTTCCTGTATAAATACATCACAAAGGTTAAAATGTGAGTGATGTTAGTAAATCATCTGGATTCTGACACTTACAGTTACATTAAAGGTCAATTCAGCTCAGTAATAAGCCGATAAACAATCAAACATTATTGATATGAGGCAGAACCAAAAACTAATCAATAATATGTTTTTGGCAGAAACAGAAAAACACGCCAACAGGAAGCAGGAAGTGGCAGTGGCTGGACTTCCTGTTGTTACTACGGCAACAGGCAGGAGCCCCCAACAACCACTAAAACTCTACAACTGTAAAACCAGTGGAATCTGAGACCTACTGGATCAGCGTAGGTCCAGTTCTCCCCAGAACAGAACAGAACAGAACTGACCTGTGATTCTGTTCTCAGATAAACAGACAGCATCAAACAGCATAACACTGGTGTGGTGAAGGTTCTAACACAACGTGTTGACCAGGACCACAACCAGAACTCACCGTTCTGTCCATCACCGTGGACTGGCAGCAGTCGCCTCCGTCGTAGTTACAGAACGCTCTGTTGTTGACGGCATCGCAGTAGTTGTCTCGCATGAAGGGCTGCAGACAGAGAGGAAGAAAGAGAGAGACAGGATGTTAGTTAGAGAAAACACAGAGGCAAATATCCATCAGTCAGCTTCATCTCACCACTATAAGGCACATTAAAGCAAAGACTGGATCAGTGGATCACAGAGCAAAGAACCAGTGGGATTAGCGTTCCTATGGTCACCATTCACTAAAAGCAGTAAAGCAGCAGAAGAAATGAAAATTGAACATTTCTGTCTTGGTGCTTTTGTTTCGGTGCCATTTCTCCATCCAGACCAGGACTACGGTAGCACAGCAACTTCCAGCGGATTATAACGCATCATTTAGAGGAAAGTGACTCTGATGGTGAAGAAAGTGAAGCTGACATGTTTGATGGAGATTTAGCTGCTGTTGGAATCAGAAACAGAGGATGAGGACTTTGATGTAGACATCTATCTATGTGTGTATATATCTATGTGTATATATCTATGTGTGTATATATCTATGTGTATATATCTATGTGTGTATATATCTATGAGTATATATCTATGTGTATATATATCTATGTGTATATATCTATGTGTATATATCTATGTGTATATATCTATGTGTATATATATATATGTGTGTGTATATCTATGTGTGTGTATATCTATGTGTGTATATATCTATGTGTATATATCTATGTGTATATATCTATGTGTATATATATATATGTGTGTATTTATCTATGTGTGTGTATATCTATGTGTGTGTATATCTATGTGTGTATATATCTATGTGTGTATATATCTATGTGTGTATATATCTATGTGTGTATATCTATGTGTGTATATCTATGTGTGTATATATCTATGTGTGTATATATCTATGTGTATATATCTATGTGTGTATATATCTATATGTGTATATATCTATGTGTGTATATCTATGTGTGTATATATCTGTGTATATATCTATGTGTGTATATCTATGTGTGTATATATCTATGTGTGTATATATCTATGTGTATATATCTATGTGTATATATCTATGTGTGTATATATCTATGTGTATATATCTATGTGTATATATCTATGTGTGTATATCTATGTGTGTATATATCTGTGTATATATCTATGTGTGTATATCTATGTGTGTATATATCTATGTGTGTATATATCTATGTGTATATATCTATGTGTGTATATATCTATGTGTATATATCTATGTGTATATATCTATGTGTGTATATCTATGTGTGTATATATCTGTGTATATATCTATGTGTGTATATCTATGTGTGTATATATCTATGTGTGTATATATCTATGTGTATATATCTATGTGTGTATATATCTATGTGTGTATATATCTATGTGTGTATATATCTATGTGTATATATCTATGTGTATATATATCTATGTGTATATATATCTATGTGTATATATATATATGTGTATATATCTATGTGTGTATATATCTATGTGTATATATCTATGTGTGTATATATCTATGTGTGTATATATCTATGTGTATATATCTATGTGTATATATCTATGTGTGTATATATCTATGTGTATATATCTATGTGTATATATATCTATGTGTATATATATCTATGTGTATATATATCTATGTGTATATATCTATGTGTGTATATCTATGTGTGTATATATCTGTGTATATATCTATGTGTGTATATCTATGTGTGTATATATCTATGTGTGTATATATCTATGTGTATATATCTATGTGTGTATATATCTATGTGTGTATATATCTATGTGTGTATATATCTATGTGTGTATATATCTATGTGTGTATATCTATGTGTGTATATATCTATGTGTATATATCTATGTGTGTATATCTATGTGTGTATATATCTATGTGTGTATATATCTATGTGTATATATCTATGTGTGTATATATCTATGTGTGTATATATCTATGTGTGTATATCTATGTGTGTATATATCTGTGTATATATCTATGTGTGTATATCTATGTGTGTATATATCTATGTGTGTATATATCTATGTGTATATATCTATGTGTGTATATATCTATGTGTGTATATATCTATGTGTGTATATATCTATGTGTATATATCTATGTGTATATATATCTATGTGTATATATATCTATGTGTATATATATATATGTGTATATATCTATGTGTGTATATATCTATGTGTATATATCTATGTGTGTATATATCTATGTGTGTATATATCTATGTGTATATATCTATGTGTATATATCTATGTGTATATATCTATGTGTGTATATATCTATGTGTATATATCTATGTGTATATATATCTATGTGTATATATATCTATGTGTATATATATATATGTGTATATATCTATGTGTGTATATATCTATGTGTATATATCTATGTGTGTATATATCTATATGTGTATATATCTATGTGTGTATATCTATGTGTGTATATATCTGTGTATATATCTATGTGTGTATATCTATGTGTGTATATATCTATGTGTGTATATATCTATGTGTGTATATTAACCCTCCCCTATAGTTAGGTTCCCTATGTGTGTGTTAAATACAGTAATGACACACAGAACTCAGACTGATCCTTATGGTCATGAAGATACGGTAATTGATAAACGTGATTTAGCGACGGAGCCTTTTGTCCTGGTGTTAGTTTTCTTTCCCCTCAGAAGTCTGTGGATAACTTTGCTGATGAATCTGATACATTAAATTTCCCTCATCTTTCAATGTGACTTTTTAAGCCCTCGGTGGGCCAGACCCGTAAATCACAGTGAGGACACCATAAACTATCCGCTGCACAAAACACTCCAATAAGGTGATTTATAGGGCTGCCCCCGCCCTCGCTGCTCGGGTTACCAATCAGGTTATCCAACTGGCCTGAAGCGAGCGCTGACATCATCGCTCCGTGCAGCCCAGTGGAATTCCTTCACATGTGAACACAACGTTTTCAGAGCAGAGACGGTTTTAGCCACACGACCCGGGGCCGACCTGGAAGTACGCTAGGACTTGTAAATTCAGAGATTGTGACAAGAGTTGGTCCAAGTGCTGCAAATATCTGCCAGCGTGTTGTCTGTTTAAACTCTGAACTAAAAATAAAACCCGAGGAGGTAAAAATAACTGTGCCTGGACGTTGATGTGTTTAAAGTCGTGTAAAGTCCATCTGTGTTTTCATTCGGGTTCTTTAACTTTGCATTTCTGAATGTTCACCATGAAAAGTAAAGAAACTGGATTATTACACCTTTTTTTACAGTGTGGAAATTTATTGTATTTGGCGAATTTATGGCAAATTATGTGATTAAAAGCAAGAAGCAAAGACCAGAGTGTCGTATGTTCGACGACATATATGAAATGATATAGAGACATTACCTCACATCCTTTGATGCAGTGCAGGAACTCTGGGTGAGGATACCACTTCAGCCTCATGGTGCACACGATACTCTGGAAGACACAGGACACGTGAACAGATGATGCTGTCTGCCTCTGTATTTATCAGTGGTCACGGGTAGACCAGGGTTCCATTCCCGGCTCCTGCTCCATGTCCATGTGATACTGAACCCTGATCAGCCCCCGATGAATGGTCAGCTTCCTGGTGTGTTTCCTGTCGACAGCCACCACCACCAGTGTATGGATGTGTGTGGAAGAGTGAATGAACAGTGTAAAATGACTAAAGTATTATACAAAGACAGACCATTTACCAAATATACAATCACCAGTCCAACCAGTCACCAACCATTCAGTAACGGATCTTTAACCAGTTCTAGAATCACTGAGTTGCTAAAGTCACTCTGCAACTTCTAGAAACACACACACGCACGTGCACACACACGCACACACACACAAACACACTTCCCCTAAATTGACCTTTTCTCACCTCACAACAAAGCTGAAAAATGTATTTTGACAAAGTATAACCTGGTTTTAAAAAAGGGTGTTTTTCATTACTAAGTCAGAGCCCCTGGAGGGAAAAATGCACAAGACACACACACACACACACACACACACACACACACACACACTAAAGGTAGAGCAGAAACGTTCTCAAATATCTCTGCAGAATGTGTGGAATCCTGTCCTGTTCTCCCACTGAGTTTAATTCAACTGCAGCAAACAACTGATGCTCAGTCTGCAGCAGCTGCACGAGTGTGTGTGTGTGTGTGTGTGCGCGTGTGTGTGTGTGGTTCAGAGTATAATTGTGTTGTTACCAGACGTGCAAAGAGCAGCCGAACCCTGATTCTTTTCTCAGGATCTTAGGCTTTTTTTCTTTTTGCTGCTAACTCAGGTATTTTTCATTTCAGCTTCATCAGCAAATCAATGCAACAACAATAAAGATGCAAGTAGAAGGTGGAGAATCTATGTAGGGCACACACACTGTGTACTCTGTACTGTGTGTGTGTGCTACTGTTCATTATATTGATTATCTGTGTCACTAATAAACAAACGTGAGGGTATTCTATTGTTGTTTTTATTTTAATACAGGAGTCTCATCCCATCATCTTAACTCTACAGTTGTGTTTCTGGAGCCTTAGAACTGCACTAGTAATTATTAGTGATACATACCATGATGCATATTTTATATGATAGATTATGAAGCAGTACTACAGTAGTACTAGTAATCTACTCAAAGTATTTAGTGTGGAGTTGAACGATCAAAGGTTGTAGAGACGCGTGACTCGAAACTGAAAGATATTTGAGATCAGTAACTACAATACATGTAGTAGCATCACTCAATACTCAAAGTACCAAATTGTACTTGAGTACTGTGTTTCTATAAAGGTGATTTTTTTCTTAGAGAAGGAACATTGTGCAGCTTCTGTTCTGTATCGCCTGTCTGCTCAGCCCTGATGATGTCACCCCCCCCCCCCCCCGGTGAGGCAGTAAATCATGATAATCCATGATCGTGGCCTGGCCTCACCCCTCACTACGTATGGATCCTCACCCGCCGAATCCTCCCTGGGGCGCTGATTCCACATGAAAATATAGAAATATAAAAATAGATCCGTATCTCCACCACAGACGAGGTCGTGTCTTATAGAAAATGACTAATTCCACAGCAGAAGCCGACAGGGTAATTTCACTGGGTGCAGAACGGGTGGAGACAGAGGGACAGTAAAAGGAGGAGAGAATCAGCAGAGAATTCTAAGTGGGTCACACTAAAAACCAAAATACAACTGGTCTAAAGGCAATAAATCACATGGTTGTTACGGGGGGCGACATCACCTCCAACTCAGCAAAGTGGAGTAGGAGACAAGTTTGGGGACAGGACAGCTGCTGCTGTTTGTAGGAGCTGCTGTTTGTAGGAGCTGTTGTTTGTAGGAGAGCTGCTGTTTGTAGGAGAGCTGCTGTTTGTAGGAGCTGCTGTTTGTAGGAGCTGTTGTTTGTAGGAGAGCTGCTGTTTGTAGGAGCTGTTGTTTGTAGGAGAGCTGCTGTTTGTAGGAGAGCTGCTGTTTGTAGGAGCTGCTGTTTGTAGGAGAGCTGCTGTTTGTAGGAGCTGCTGTTTGTAGGAGCTGTTGTTTGTAGGAGCTGCTGTTTGTAGGAGCTGCTGTTTGTAGGAGCTGTTGTTTGTAGGAGCTGCTGTTTGTAGGAGAGCTGCTGTTTGTAGGAGCTGCTGTTTGTAGGAGCTGTTGTTTGTAGGAGAGCTGCTGTTTGTAGGAGAGCTGCTGTTTGTAGGAGCTGCTGTTTGTAGGAGCTGTTGTTTGTAGGAGCTGCTGTTTGTAGGAGAGCTGCTGTTTGTAGGAGCTGCTGTTTGTAGGAGCTGCTGTTTGTAGGAGCTGCTGTTTGTAGGAGCTGCTGTTTGTAGGAGCTGTTGTTTGTAGGAGCTGTTGTTTGTAGGAGCTGCTGTTTGTAGGAGCTGCTGTTTGTAGGAGCTGTTGTTTGTAGGAGCTGTTGTTTGTAGGAGCTGTTGTTTGTAGGAGCTGTTGTTTGTAGGAGCTGCTGTTTGTAGGAGCTGTTGTTTGTAGGAGCTGTTGTTTGTAGGAGCTGTTGTTTGTAAGAGCTGCTGTTTGTAGGAGCTGTTGTTTGTAGGAAATGTTGTTTGTAGGAGCTGCTGTTTGTAGGAGCTGCTGTGGTGGCTTACCAGTAGTTTGTGCATTAAACTACAGCGTGTGGTAGTTCGTACATTAAACTGAACAGCTGATTATTATCATCTTAACGTCAGAAGATTAAATGAAAAGGAGGCTCCACGCTGTTGTTTTCTGTTCTATTTCGATATTTCTGGTTATTTATTTAGTGGTGGTCAGTGCTCAGAATGAAGAATGACTGTAATGTGCTATTTCCACTATATAATTTAAGTATTAAATGACAGGGCGTAGTTCATACTGAACACTGATATGCATGTTACTATCTTCTCCTGTGCTGTTTTCCTTGAACATCCTATGAAGGCCCAGTGTTCACAGGACTCATTAAAGCACTTTAATCTGCAAACACTTCACATGCAGCTGGAAGTGAATCAGGTAAATCACCGGCTAAAGGTTTTTGAATAAAGTTCTATCATGTCATAAAGTGTCATCATAATTTAATCAGATTCATCAGTCACTGTTAAATAAAAGCTGCTGATCTGTTTCAGTCTGTGTTTATTCAACTGATTCAGAAGTAGAGTCAGGTTCACGTCAACGTTCACAGAATAAATGTTGAGCTCAGCAGGTGAAGTCAGATCTCTGATATTCATGCCATGGTGTGTGTGTGTGTGTGTGTGTGTGTGTCCTTGCATCACCTCGTATGTATCAACACACAACACAAGGAAAAACAACCCTGGGACATGCAACACGACCTGCAGCTTCACCTCCTCTGATCCCCACAGCCAACAGAGTCAAATTACCACTCAGCACAATCATATCAATTACACTAATCCATGGAAACATCATTTGGTTCCTCAAGAAGCTGCTGACTCAGCGCGACTGCTGTTAGCAGCAGCAGCAGCAGCAGCAGTGTTAGCAGCAGCAGCAGCAGCAGCATTAACAGCAGCATCAGTGTTAGCAGCAGCAGCATCAGTGTTAGCAGCAGCAGCAGCATCAGTGTTAGCAGCATCAGTGTTAGCAGCAGCAGTGTTAGCAGCAGCAGCAGCAGCATTAACAGCAGCAGCAGTGTTAGCAGCAGCAGCATTAACAGCAGCAGCAGCAGCAGCATCGGTGTTAGCAGCAGCAGCAGTGTTAGCAGCAGCAGCAGCAGCAGCATTAACAGCAGCAGCAGCAGTGTTAGCAGCAGCAGCAGCAGCAGCAGCAGCAGTGTTAGCAGCAGCAGCAGCAGCAGTGTTAACAGCAGCAGCAGCATCAGTGTTAGCAGCAGCAGCAGTGTTAGCAGCAGCAGCAGTGTTAGCAGCAGCAGCAGTGTTAGCAGCAGCAGCAGTGTTAGCAGCAGCAGCAGCGTGTTCCTGAACGCCTCGTCTCTCCTGGTGGTCCCGTGACATCACAAACAAACTAACTGGTGTTAATCTGTGCTGATCTCCTCCTGTGATTATTATACAGTGGTGTATGTTTTAGACACAGTTATGTCATACAGTTAAAGAGATGAACTCCATTTTACTTTATATATTACAGAATTGTAGTTTATCTTTCCTCAGGATTATTCTACAGTATTTAATTGATGTTTTATAGCCCAGCCATCATCCATGAACTAGCAGAGTTTTGGTTCCTAGTTTCTCCATCCTGGTATTTGTGGAGGCTGAATCAGGACACGGTGGAGGTGAAGGCGTCTGGGGTCGTGTTTGTGTGCAGCGACGCCTCACGTCCTTTCAGCAGCAGGGTCGACATGTTCTTGTGCTCCCAATCAGAAATAGCCTGTGGATGTTTGAACGGTTGCCGGGTTCTAACACAAATATTTGGACGGCACCAGGCACAAAAGACACAGGGCACAAAGCTGGCGTGTTGCATTGTGGGCGACGGAGCCAGGATGTAGACGGGACACGCGAAATTCCTCCCAGAAGAGTCCGCGGATCGCGGAGCCTCGTGAAGTGCGTCTGTCAGCGAGCACACAACACTCACCTTGACTTTCAGAGGGTTCCTCCAGTGCTCCTTCAGGACGCTCTCTGCTGTCATGTTGCTAGGGAGGATCACCACGTCGTTGTTGCTCTCCCTGCACGTCAGATCACACTCCTCACCTGTGTGTGTGTGTGTGTGTGTGTGTGTGTGTGAGGGGAGAGACACCGACAACTGAAACCAACGTACCACAGACATCAAAGAGCTTTCAGATGAAATGATTGGGATATTGTGTGATATTCAAAGGTTAGACACTAATTAAACTCATTAAAATGACTTAAAAGATCCTTCAGGGTTTTATTTGTTCCATTCAGTTGGCAGCATCACGACATTTGGTCAAAGTTCAACCGTAGCTGTTATATAAAGTGTAAAATTAAACTTGTAAAAGGCCTCCTCTTAGCACTTTGGGTCCTGTTAAAACCACAATGACTGGATCTGTTTCAGTATAAAACATAACAAGTGGAAAAGTATTATTTTAATACAATTAATACAATATCATGTTACTGTGATTTTATTATTATTTTATCAAAAAAGATGAAAATCTGATATTATCATCAATAGTGATTATTGATAGTCTATAGCTGATATTATCATCAATAGTGATTATTGATAGTCTATAGCTGATATTATCAATAATAGTGATTATTGATAGTCTATAGCTGATATTATCATCAATATTGATTATTGATAGTCTATAGCTGATATCATCATCAATAGTGATTATTGATGGTTGTAGGTGATGGGGGTACCCACCCATGCCGTGTCCTCTCTTGCAGGAGTACTGGAGGCTGTAGTGCAGATTCTGGGGTAACGAACACTGGCCTTTGCTGTGTGGACATAAGCGGAACGAGCCGGTCCAGTTCCCGTCCTTCCTGCAGCGGATCGTACTGGAACCTGCTGTAGAGCCCTGAGAACACACACAGCAACACATCAGCAACACACACACACACACACACACACACACACACAGACCAAGGACATGGCATCCTGTTGCAAAGCAGGAAATAGGATCCATTTTTCTCATCAGGCTGAACCCACAACAGAACAGATTAAAAGGTGTATACTTTTCAGAAGGACTTTTCTGGAGATCAATAACAATCTGATTAGCGTGGCGTCAAATTGAGTCGGGCTGAGGGAGAGAAAACAGGCACAGACAAGAAGTGTCTGAGAAAGAGGGAGGATGAGGAGGGTTTGATGGGAAAAGTCGTTTTTCACTCGTTAGCATCTTATGATCAGCTAACATGCTAACATGCTAACGTGCTAATATTTGTTTTATGTTGCTGGAAAAAAAACATTTCTTTGTTTATTCAACTTTTTCCCCCAAAGGTTTAGTCAAAAGATTAACCAATATTACATAACAATCGAACACATCGTGAGCTGTTTTATTTAGTTCACTAATCCTCATTTTGCTGACAGACCTTGAACACATCATCTGATCCTCCATTAAACTCATTTGTGTGTTTTATGATGTTAAATGAAGCTTTGACAGAAACCAGAAAACTGATCAACATGATGAGGAGAGGGAAAAGACGAACGCAGACAAACGCAGACAAACAGGGGAAGCCAGAGAGGAAGGAGCCGACAGACCTGCTGGCAGGGGGCGTGCAGCAGCCTCACCGTGTGGGCGGAGCCTCCCGTGGCGGCGGCATTACCGGCGGCGTCGGAGCAGTTGAGCTTACAGACGCTGTCGAAGCGGAAACCGTCGCTGCAGTGGTACGAGCCGTGGAAGATGGGGGGGGGCGGGTCGCAGGTCACAGGCTCACACGCCCCCTCCAGCCAGCTGCCGTCCTCCGTGCACTGACGCTTGAACGCACGCCTGGACGCAAACATGGCGGGGTTAGTAACCATGGAAACACAGAGCTCCACACTAAAAACTGACTTGATGATACTCAGTTTAACCCAGTGCTTCTCAAATACTGAGGCTCCGTCAAGGGGGGGCCATGCTTCTTTTTATTTTTTTGTTTTTTTATTTATTTTTTTCTGTCCTAGAATAAAGTGCAGTTGCACCTCCACTCCATTAGGGGGCAGCAGAGTGTTCCCAGGGAGCATACAGCACAGAGTATGAGTATGAAGTGTAGACACCAAGTGACACCATGAAAACATATTTAACAGGGATGAGAAGACAGGCGGAGAGAGACGGAGATAAAGAGACAAACGAAAGTCTCCCAAAGCTAAGACGAGGAAATATGACGAAGCGTCTGTAGCGCTTGGTTCACTGTGAAAGACCGGTGTGTTACTGAGTCTGAAATGTTGGAGACAAAGACATTAAAGACATTACACCACAATCACTGATAAGACCATTTATGTAGTTTTATTTTTCAGTATCATATGGTTTGACATGGTCAGTAAAAAATGTTTAATTAAAGATTTAATTTTATTTTTAATTTCAGATGCACTTTAAGTCTTTTCTGTTAGTTAATAAAGCTATTCTTTGTTGTAAGTTGGTCCATATTTCTTTCTTTTTTATTCTCTTATACGTTAATAAGGACACAGTGTTATGCAGAGGTACTTATAACAATTTATAGACAGATGATTCTGTTTATAGTCATGGAGGGGGGCGAGTGTTTTTTTACTAAATGTTTCCTTCATCACTTCTATTGTTAACAGCTTTTACTTTTTTGGTAAAACAGGCAAAAACAACAGTAGGAGCTGTTTATTACATTTTGTAATATTTAAAACATTGCTTTTGTTATTTGAGGTAATTTAGTACTTGTTAAGGTTTTTATTTTGAATTACCATGAGGAGGCAGCAGCAGGTGAATTATTTTTACGATTCCTATTAAAGGGAAACAGGATGAAGACCTCTCCATCATCAGTATCTCACCTCTTGGGCTTGTTGGTGACGTGGTAGCCCGGCTTACACTTGTACTTGCAGAGCGTGCCCACCTTCAGGCCGGTCTCGTTGCAGCGTTTGGTCTGCAGCACGGCGTTGGGGACGGGCGGCGGCGCCGGGCAGCGAAGCTCACACAGAGCTTCAGGGAAGGACCACAGGCCGTCCTCCAGACACGTCAGCGTGTTGTTGGTGCCTGGAAATAAACGAGGAGGAGAATCTGAGATCTGAGAGAGGAGACAGAAACTACCACCTAAACACCACATGCTTGACTCCAGGAGAGGTGAAGAAAAGGTTAAAAATAACATCTGTAAGAACAGGAGGAAAAAACTCCCAATTTAAGGGTTAAAGGTCTAAATATAAATTAATATTATAATATATATATATATATATATATATATATATATATATATATATATATATATACACACATATATACACACATAGAGCAGGAGCTAAACTGAGTTTGGTTGTGCTTTATTTAAGTATTGATTACAAAGTACTAACATTTTTTAATCATCATGGTAAAACACACGATAAAACGAGCACACAGGTTTGTGTATTTAAAAATAGAGCGGGGTAATGTCATCAATCAAACCATCAAAGTCCTCATCCTCTGTTTCTGATTCCAACAGCAGCTAAATCTCCATCAAACATGCCAGCTTCACTTTCTTCACCATCAGAGTCACTTTCCTCTAAATGATGCGTTATAATCCGCTGGAAGTTGCTGTGCTACCGTAGTCCTGGTCTGGATGGAGAAATGGACAGAAACGAAAGCACAAAGACAGAAATGTTCAGTTTTCATTTCTTCTGCTGCTTTACTGCTTTTAGTGAATGGTGACCATAGGAACGCTTCTCCCACTGGTTCTTTGCTCTGTGATCCACTGATCCAGTCTTTGCTCTGTGATCCACTGACCCGGTCTCTGCTCTGTGATCCACCGATCCGGTCTCTACTCTGTGATCCACCGATCCGGTCTTTGCTCTGTGATCCGCCGATCCGGTCTCTGCTCTGTGATCCACCGATCCGGTCTTTGCTCTGTGATCCACTGATCCGGTCTTTGCTCTGTGATCCACTGATCCGGTCTCTGCTCTGTGATCCACTGATCCAGTCTCTGCTCTGTGATCCACTGATCCAGTCTCTGCTCTGTGATCCACTGATCCAGTATCTGCTCTGTGATCCACTGATCCAGTCTCTGCTCTGTGATCCACTGATCCAGTATCTGCTCTGTGATCCACTGATCCAGTCTCTGCTCTGTGATCCACTGATCCAGTCTCTGCTCTGTGATCCACTGATCCAGTCTTTGCTCTGTGATCCACTGATCCAGTCTCTGCTCTGTGATCCACTGATCCAGTCTCTGCTCTGTGATCCACTGATCCAGTCTTTCCTCCAACTCGTACCACCTGTCTTATGTCTTAAACTCAGCTGTGTAGCTGATTTCCTTCAGTTTAAACTGTGCTTTATCAGCGTGTCTCTTTACCACTTTCAGGTTGTTAAAACAACCATGTTCTGCATAACGCACATCCCCGTTATTTTATCTACAATCCATGCCCACACTTCCTCTACATACACACATAGGGAGCACCAACATTTAGAAGAAAATATCAGACTTTAATGAGGCCTTATAGAATAAAATAGGGTAATTAATAATCAGGCCTAACGTTGGTTAGAAGTTGTAACCAACAAGTAGAAATAATATTGATATGTTGAACCTGGACGATGAAAACACTCAGTAAATATCACTGAAGGATTAAAACAACTCTGCTGATTAAAGTCCAGAATGTGAAAGTTGTGATTCCAGTGAAGTAACAAGTGAGTAAAAGTGTTTAACTCTGGTGTGAAAAGTTTCTCTGTGTGTTTGACTTCAGACGAGGTGAAGAAAAGGAGAATATTCACAAGTCCCCTAAGAAGGAAAAGTCATCTGTGAAACAGGTGGAAAAAATACTCTGCATGATCATTTTTCTAAAGAAGTTCCTTTTTTGTGGAGGAAAACAGGTGGAAAAAAAGATTTGGCACTTTTTTTCCTTTTTTTAGGAACATGATCCTTAAACTTTTTTTCCCACCTGTTTCACAGATGAAATAAACTGTAAGGAACTCAGAGCGATTATCCTGGCAAACACATGAGAGAAACCTGTTCAGTTCAGACTTGGACAAACGTCGCCAGGATGTTTTATTCCTTCCTTTTCTCGCTGAGCTTCTGTAATAAACTGAAGCAGCCTCGACGCCTGAACTATCACTGGGATCTTTTCATCAGTCACATCCAACATTTAACACTGGAGCAGCAGGTTACGCTGGAACAAACACACCTCCTCATCAAACTCACACTTATCCATCACATTCACTCTATTGAGAGACCATTCATCCATTGATCATTATTGATCAAAGCTGCAGATTGAAGCTAAAATGTCAAATCTATTACCTGAATATCACAATAGTTGGTGAATAATGTGATAGTTGTAAACTATTTGATAGAATTTACCCAAAGTGTCAATTAAAGCAAAAACAGAACGTGTTTCTGAAGCTGATTCTAAAAAAACTACTTAAATATAATGAGCAGCGTTTCATCATTCATCAGTCATACATACAGCAGATTCAGAGAGAACAGAGAGGAGTGTGTGTGTGTGTGTGTGTGTGCTCCCCTCACCTATGAGCTGGGCGTGTTCCCGGCACTGGAAGGTGATCTTCTTCCCGTACGTGGTGCCTTCAGGGAACCTGAAGTGCGCTGGGTGGACGTGGTACTTGTCGGGCAGGCCGCAGTCCACCGGCTCACAGGAAACCTGCTTGTTCCACTTCCCGTTGGCACACGTCATGGTCACGGAGGAGTCGGACTGCGAAGGAGACGGATTGATGCCGGGCTCGCGTTAACGTGACAGATTGATGCCCTGCTCTCATAACCAGAACTATAACTGCGTCCTATAAATGTTTTACCTCTGAGGAACGCCAAGAGCCGTTCAGGACTTTATCAGCCTGTTAGACCCGGCAACAAAACAGCTTCCTACAAACATAATAAACCACACGCATAAAAACTTCCCCACAAACCTAATTTACTAAATTAGGTTTTAAAAATGCTAATAACTTCCCAAAAAAGGAATAAATCACTGATATGATATAAATCTACAGTTTATAGCTGCTCAGAGTGCAGAGGAACGCTGAGTTTATGTTGCTGTGGATATGTTCAATGTTTCACACGCTTCACGTCGATGCTGTTAGAGCTGATCCTGGTTTACTCTGGAGAACCAGAACCTACCTGATCATCAGTTTACTGTTATAGAAGAATAAAGAGACCAGAACATAATCAGAGAACAGAAGCTGAACCAGAGAATCTGGACATTTTAGAATTAAAAAATGAATCAAATCCATGAATTGTTCGAAAAATAGTTGGAATAATGTGATAGTGAAATTGACTCAAATCCCTTGCTTCAGAATTCAGGAAACAATAATTCAACCATATTATCAACTATCAATCAAATGTAAGAATTAATCAAATAGTCTTTCACAGGGTTGAAATTCAGAAGAATATTCCACAAACCTAATTTACAAATTAGGCCTAATAACTAACAAAATACTAATGACTTCCTAAAAAAATGAATGAATCCCTAGACCTGGTTCCAGATACCTTAAATCTATTTAAAACACATGTCAACAAGTTTTATATTCGAGGTGAATTAAATATTAATAAAAATTCATTTTATGCATCTTGTGGAAAAAAAACGAGTTTCAAATGACAAGAAACCAACACGAACCAAAAATGTCTTCTATTCTCTTCTAAATGTTGGTGCTCCCTATGTCTGTATGTAGGGAAGTGTGGGCATGGATTGTAGATAAAATAACGGGGATGTGCGTTATGCAGAACATGGTTGTTTTAACAACCTGAAAATGGTAAAGAGACACGCTGATAAAGCACAGTTTAAACTGAAGGAAATCAGCTACACAGCTGAGTTTAAGACATAGGACAGGTGGTACGAGTTGGAGGAAAGACTGGATCAGTGGATCACAGAGCAGAGACTGGATCAGTGGATCACAGAGCAGAGACTGGATCAGTGGATCACAGAGCAGAGACTGGATCAGTGGATCACAGAGCAGAGACTGGATCAGTGGATCACAGAGCACAGACTGGATCAGCGGATCACAGAGCAGAGACTGGATCAGCGGATCACAGAGCACAGACTGGATCAGTGGATTACGGAGCAGAGACTGGATCAGTGGATCACAGAGCAGAGACTGAATACGTGGATCACAGAGCACAGACTGGATCAGTGGATCACAGAGCACAGACTGGATCAGTGGATCACAGAGCAGAGACTGAATTAGTGGATCACAGAGCACAGACTGGATCAGTGGATCACAGCAGAGACTGGATCAGTGGATCACAGAGCAGAGACTGGATCAGTGGATCACAGAGCAAAGACTGGATCAGTGGATCACAGAGCAGAGACTGGATCAGTGGATCACAGAGCAAAGATTGGTTTAGTGGATCACAGAGCAGAGACTGGATCAGCGGATCACAGAGCAGAGACTGGATCACTGAGCAAAGACCGGATCAGTGGATCACAGAGCAAAGACTGGATCAGTGGATCACAGAGAAAAGACTGGATCAGTGGATCACAGAGCAGAGACTGGATCAGTGGATCACAGAACAGAGACTGGATAAGTGGATCACAGAGCAGAGACTGGATCAGTGGATCACAGAGCAGAGACTGGATCAGTGGATCACAGACTGGATCAGTGGATCACAGAGTAGAGACTGAACCAGTGGATCACAGAGCAAAGACTGGATCAGTGGGTCACAGAGCAGAGACTGGATCAGTGGATCACAGAGCAGAGACTGGATCAGTGGATCACAGAGCAAAGACTGGATCAGTGGATCACAGCAGAGAATGGATCAGTGGATCACAGAGCAGCGTCTGAATCAGTGGATCACAGAGCAGAGACTGGATCAGTGGATCACAGAGAAAAGACTGGATCAGTGGATCACAGAGCAGAGACTGGATCAGTGGATCACAGAGAAAAGACTGGATCAGTGGATCACAGAACAGAGACTGGATCAGTGGATCACAGAGCAGAGACTGGATCAGTGGATCACAGACTGGATCAGTGGATCACAGAGCAGAGTCTGAATCAGTGGATCACAGAGCAGAGACTGGATCAATGGATCACAGAGCACAGACTGGATCAGTGGATCACGGAGCAGAGACTGAATTAGTGGATCACAGAGCACAGACTGGATCAGTGGATCACAGACTGGATCAGTGGATCACAGAGCAGAGACTGGATCTATGTGTATATATCTATGTGTGTATATCTGTGTGTATATATCTATGTGTATATCTATGTGTATATATCTATGTGTATATATCTATGTGTGTATATCTATGTGTATATTAACCCTCCCCTATAGTTGGTTCCTTATGTGTGTGTTAAATACAGTAATGACACACAGAACTCAGACTGAGCCTTAAGTACGGGGCCTCATGGTCCTGTAAGTATCTGTGGTTTACATTGATTGATGATCAACAGGACAAACACCAGGTTCCGTCCCGGTTGGACTCCAGACATCCAGCAAAGCACCGATTCATCCACCTCCACCTGAGAGGAGAACACCCTCCACCCAGCCTTCCCTGGTTCACAGAAACGTAAACTGTGAGTTTCCTCTGAGACGCGGCTGATATACGAGTTGTCAGCTGCTAATGTCTCCAGCAGCCTTTTCTCCCACGGCTTCTGCAGGTTTCTGATCAAGTGTTTTTTTAATTAAACCTCCGTGAATGTAAAAGTCATCACGGCTGCGGGAAATCACGTTTTGTGGGAAAGTGAGATTACATTTGTGGGATTATGACATATTCAGAGCTGCAGATGTGGTTTATTACCATCCTGTGATGTTTTATGACTGAGCCTGACCCAGACCAGGATCAGGACCAGGACTAGGACCAGGACCAGGACCAGGACCAGAATCAGGATCAGGATCAGCTCAATAACTGCTGATAGCAGCCGGGGGGTCACGTCATGCCACTCAGAAAACTGATATCCAACAACTGCACAATCAGCCTAACACAAAACCGATTCTGAGAAACACACACACACACACACACACACACACACACACACACACACACACACACACACACACACACACAAAGAGAGGGAATCTTCCACAACTGGAACACCACCCTCTGTGAATTTATGAGCGTTCTTCCTGTCGTCCCTGTGTGGTCATGTTACTGAGAACACGGATATATTCAGGGAAACGTATGAAAAAAAATCTAATTTATAATCACACAACTGATCGATTTTTCTGAGAAACCAAGAAAAAGGGAGAAAAGGTCGATGGGCTGTGAACAAACAGTAAAACGACACCAGCTCTGCAGGATCAGGCCACGACGTCTCTGTCTCTTTACTGTTGCTAATTAGTTTAAAGGGAAAACACAGAGAGTAACTGAGTACTACGACTCAAGTACTTAACTGCAGTACTTATACACCCTCAAGCCGCCAACAAACTCTCTTTACTAACGTACATTTTCCATTTTTAAGCTCCTTTATGCTTTCACCAGGTTTATTCCTAGAGGTGAACAAAGTACTCTACTTTACTGCAGTAAAAGTACAAATACTGTTAAATTGAGAATTTTATTTATATATTATATTTATAGTTTCATCAGCTAAATGTAGTTAAATTATCACGAGATACTTTGACAATTTGTAGAATAAAGACGATGGAATATCAAAGTACATTCATATACTTTAATATAAAGTTCATTTAAATGCTGGTATAGATACTTTTACTTTTTACTAGCAGCGTTCTGATAGTTTTACTCCAATAAAGGATGGTAGTACTACGTCCACACAGTCCCATCCAGTATTCGTTCCTAATGACCAGTGATGAACACTAGAATGTTGAGGACGTTAGTTCCTGGAAACCGAAACCCAAAATGTTTCCAAAATGTTCAAAACGACTTTCTCCGCTTTTTTCCTCTTTCTTCCCAGAACATTTTCCCGATCTTAGCTCGATTTCCTTTTAACAAATAGCTCTGATTCCTGTAAATTATTTGGCTTGTGGGATGATATTTGCAGAGATGAGACCAGAATGTGGAGCCGTGCATCGTCCAAACCTCAACTGTTTTCATCCTCCTCCGTTAAATCGCAGCGTGTAACACAACAGGAATGCTGCGCTCCACGCCGCCAACAACCCAACAACAAAGCTGCTCGGGCTGCAGCGCTGCCACTTCCAGAGCAGAAAGAGGGAAACCTGTGTTTCTTGGTGTTGTTTTTACTGTGAACTGAACTCCGTCCTTATTTCTCCTCACTTTAATTATCTTTGTAGAGAGAGGCCACACAAGCTGGACTCAGTTAGATCACGTATCTGTTGCTTCATCTCTCTCTGCCCATGTTCTTCAATCTGTTCATCTTGATCCCATTAACGTGTTTTCAGGACCATAAGGCTCCGTACTAAAGACTCAGTCTGAGTTCTGTCATTACTGTATTTAACACACACATAAGGAACCAAACTATAGGGGAGGGTTAATATACACACATAGATATACACACATAGATATATACACATAGATATATACACACAGATATATACACACATAGATATATACACATAGATATACACACACATAGATATATACACATAGATATATACACATAGATATATACACACATAGATATATACACACATAGATATATACACACATAGATATATACACATAGATATATACACACATAGATATACACACATAGATATATACACACAGATATATACACACATAGATATATACACATAGATATACACACACATAGATATATACACATAGATATATACACATAGATATATACACACATAGATATATACACACATAGATATATACACATAGATATATACACACATAGATATACACATAGATATATACACATAGATATATACACACATAGATATATACACATAGATATACACACATAGATATATACACACATAGATATATACACATAGATATATACACACATAGATATACACACATAGATATATACACACAGATATATACACACATAGATATATACACATAGATATACACACACATAGATATATACACATAGATATATACACATAGATATATACACACATAGATATATACACACATAGATATATACACATAGATATATACACACATAGATATACACATAGATATATACACATAGATATATACACATAGATATATACACACATAGATATATACACACATAGATATATACACATAGATATATACACACATAGATATACACATAGATATATACACATAGATATATACACATAGAGCTGGAGCTATGGGGTAATGTCATCAATCAAACCATCAAAGTCCTCATCCTCTGTTTCTGATTCCAACAGCAGCTAAATCTCCATCAAACATGCCAGCTTCACTTTCTTCACCATCAGAGTCACTTTCCTCTAAATGATGCGTTATAATCCGCTGGAAGTTGCTGTGCTACCGTAGTCCTGGTCTGGATGGAGAAACGAAAAGCACCAAGACAGACCTACTCGAAAACGTCAAATTTTCATTTTTTCTGCTGCTTTACTGCTTTTAGTAAATGGTGACCGTCGGAACGCTTCTCCCACTCGTTCTTTTCTCGGTGATCCACTGGTCCAGTCTTTGCTCTGTGATCCACTGATCCAGTCTCTGCTCTGTGATCCACTGATCCAGTCTTTGCTCTGTGATCCACTGATCCAGTCTCTGCTCTGTGATCCACTGATCCAGTCTTTGCTCAGTGATCCACTGATCCAGTCTTTACTCTGAGATCCACTGATCCAGTCTTTGCTCTGTGATCCACTGATCCAGTCTCTGCTCTGTGATCCACTGATCCAGTCTCTGCTCTGTGATCCACTGATCCAGTCTTTGCTCTGTGATCCACTGATTCAGACTCTGCTCTGTGATCCACTGATCCAGTCTGTGATCCACTGATCCAGTCTCTGCTCTGTGATCCACTGATCCAGTCTCTGTTCTGTGATCCACTGATCCAGTCTTTTCTCTGTGATCCACTGATCCAGTCTTTGCTCTGTGATCCACTGATCCGGTCTTTGCTCAGTGATCCAGTCTCTGCTCTGTGATCCGCTGATCCAGTCTCTGCTCTGTGATCCACTAAACCAATCTTTGCTCTGTGATCCACTGATCCAGTCTTTGCTCTGTGATCCACTGATCCAGTCTCTGCTCTGTGATCCACTGATCCAGTCTTTGCTCTGTGATCCACTGATCCAGTCTGTGCTCTGTGATCCACTGATCCAGTCTCTGCTCTGTGATCCACTGATCCAGTCTTTTCTCTGTGATCCACTGATCCAGTCTTTGCTCTGTGATCCACTGATCCGGTCTTTGCTCAGTGATCCAGTCTCTGCTCTGTGATCCGCTGATCCAGTCTCTGCTCTGTGATCCACTAAACCAATCTTTGCTCTGTGATCCACTGATCCAGTCTTTGCTCTGTGATCCACTGATCCAGTCTCTGCTCTGTGATCCACTGATCCAGTCTTTGCTCTGTGATCCACTGATCCAGTCTCTGCTCTGTGATCCACTGATCCAGTCTCTGCTCTGTGATCCACTGATCCAGTCTTTCCTCCAACTCGTACCACCTGTCTTATGTCTTAAACTCAGCTGTGTAGCTGATTTCCTTCAGTTTAAACTGTGCTTTATCAGCGTGTCTCTTTACCATTTTCAGGTTGTTAAAACAACGATGTTCTGCATAACGCACATCCCCGTTATTTTATCTACAATCCATGCCCACACTTCCCCTACATACAGACATAGGGAGCACCAACATTTTGGAGAAAATGCAAGACTTTAATGTGCCCTTATAGTTGTGGAAATACAGTACATGTTCAAACACTATCAAGTTCCCTCTAAATAAATAAGCTGCTTCCCACTGGGCACGCAGCAGGAAACGTATGCATCACATGTGGAAAACAACCAGTGAATGATGATCGAGCTGAAGGTCTATTAATGTTAATGTGCAGATGGTAAATATGTGTGTGTGTGTGTCCTAAACCTACACACACACACACATCAGGAGTCACAGAGTCAGGAGATGGATGCAGAAACATGTGATTTTACACACGAAATAAAGATTATTTAGCTGAAGATTGAACCTAAAATGTCTTTTTTGTCCAGTTAAATAATCAGAGAGGAGAAACTGAAACCAGAGAATTTTTATACATTTTCTTCTTTAAAATGTCTCAAATCCACTAATTGATTGTTGTTGTTGGAGATTGATGTGATAGTGGGAAACTAATCAATCAATCAAAAATTGAATTAATCAAAACATTATTTTACCAAAAATAATTCAAATAAAACAAACTTAATCTTTAGAGCTGCTCAGTTGATTCATTGATTGACAGAAGATCAATCAGCAGCTCTTTTATTTTCTTTTTTTTCGTCGTGAACAAAAAGATAATATTTGTGGTTTTGGGCTGTTGCTCAGACGCGTTTAAAATAAAGATGTGACGAGACCTCAGGAGAACTGATTTAAAGGGTCACAGGCTGAAAGGTTGGAACCACTGCTTTTACTTCATACTGTAGGAGCCTGTGTGTGTGTGTGTGTGTGTGTGAATCTGTGGGAATTTTCCTTCCTTTAAAAAATTTACAGCTGACTATTTCTCTTCCAGTAGCGGCTTTAACAACCTTTGGCTGCCGGGCTAATTCGGAGCAGGCAGAGGAAAAGAGGAACCGGCCGACGGGTCGGCTCCTCCTCAGACGTCCAGCTCCCTTCCACTTGGACGCGGCTCAAACACACCGGCACATGCAGGACGTATAGCAAAAGCACACGGCGTGATTTATTATTGTCTCGTCCTCATGGAAAAGCCTTTAAGAAGCTGTTTGGAGGAGAGGAGTCGACTTTACTGGGAAGCTGAGAACTTTTATTTGCCCTGGAAACAAGCAGAGTTTCTGGAAGAGGAGCTCCATGCCTCAGAAAGTGTGCAGGACTCTGCTGGGTGTTACTGAGAACCTCGCAGTACTCACAAGTACTCTGTGTACGCCCAATACTGGGAGTTATTGCATAGACAAGTAAAAAAAATCACATCAGCCAGGAGGGAGACGGATTTAACATTAATGAAATGTGCATTTCTCAGAGAAACAAGGATCAAATGTCACAAGGAGAACTGATGAACTACAAGTACTCACAGGAAGTAGTAAAACTACTGACAGCGAGTACCAATACTTCGCACAGCAAGTACAAATACTACTTACAGCGAATAAAAGAAGTACTACAATGCAAGGAGTACTAGCACTCACTGTGAGAATCGAATGCTAGTACTTCTTGCAGTGATGTTAATACTGTTCTGTGCTGACATGTGACAGCCATAGGTCAGCTGGGGTCACTAGGGGTCATTGGGGGTTATTAAAGGTTACTGAGGGTCATTAGGGGTCACTAGGGGTCATTGGGGGCACTATGGGGCATTGGGGGTTACTAAGGGTCATCAGGGGGCACTATGGGGCATTGGGGGCACTATGGGGCATTGGGGGTTACTAAGGGTCATCAGGGGTCACTATGGGTCATTGGGGGTATTAAAGGTCACTGGGGTCATTGGGGGTTATTAAGGGTTACTGAGGGTCATCAGGGGGGCACTAGGGGTCATCAGGGGTCACTATGGGTCATTAAGGGTCATTAGGGGTCACTATGGCTCATTGGGGGTATTAAAGGTCACTGGGGGTCATTGGGGGTTATTAAGGGTTACTGAGGGTCATTGGGGGTATTAAGGGTTACTGAGGGTCATCAGGATTCATTAGGGTCATTGTTTGGAGCCTGCATGTTTGATGAGGACAGTAAAAGCAGCTCTTTTAGAGCTGAGCATATCTGCAGACAGCATCATGGAGCAGGTGCTGCGTCGTCATCATGTCTCTGATGAGAGGAGACAGGAGGGAGCTTCAATGCTCTATCAGCCTCCGTGAGGAGACGCTGACTGAAACAGGACCACAACCAACTCTCTGTGTTTTAAACACGTTTGTTGTTTTTGAAACTCCAGAATGCTCTTTTTCTGCAGAGTTTGCACATATCGGCCCATGTGAGGGAGCAGCTGGACCCTGTGGATCTGCCTGAGTGATTTATGGTTTATCTCCGGCCTGTTGACTCATCTGAACTTTGTTTTACTCTTCTGATCCAGCTCAAATGTCCTCTGTGTTTCTTTCAAATCTGGATTTGTTCATTTTCTCCTTGTTTGTCCAGTTTTGCACGAATCAGATTCTGTTCTGCTGATTATAAAGATCAGTGAGTCCAGTTTATTTCATGACGTGAACTGAGTCTAATTATTATGTGAATGGGAGAATGATTTATGGAGCTGAATACATGCTGCAAGCAGAGCTGGAAACTTCTATACTTTTTGAAGTACTTTGCTTGATGAATTCCATGTGATGACACTTTATACTCCACATGTATCTGAAGCTTTAGTTCCTTTCAGATACTGTAGATTTTAATATTCTACTATCTATATTTTTTAAATTCCCTCTTTTTGTTTTTGCAGTAAAGTATCTAGTACTTCATCAGCTGGTCCTCAACAACAGCTACACAAATTCTCCTGATGAATATCTGCTGTATGAATGTTTTGTGAAATGACACATTCCATCACTTTAATCATCAGACTAAGGAATTTACTTTACTGCTGCATTAACTGATGTGTGTTAATAATTCTGGTCTGACCAGCAGGAGCCACTAGGAGCCACCCAATCACTAAAACTAGCATTGTGTAGAGTTCCTAAAAGGGATCCACCCAAGATTGAATGAGTTTATCCTTGGACAATTCCATATTTGACAGGATCATCCCCTGTAGTTTATCTGGTTATAGATAAACAAACAGAAAACTAAAGGAAGGTGAAACGCATCAGCCAGTGTTTGTTGTCCTGTTTCTGCCTCATCCTTCACGCTGAACTGCAGAAAGCTAATCTGATATCAGAGCAGCAGAAGTGAGCGGATCCTCCGGTAACGTGAATGGATGAGGAGTTTCTCATAAACAGCAGGTCCTCTGAACACCCTTGAACTGTCACTCATCGTTTGTGGGAAACGTTCGCAGCCCAAAAAACTGCCATTCAGCAGCAGCCGCTCGCTGCTCGCTCCCTCCTGCCCCCCCCCCACCACCCCCCCCACGCTGCCTCTCCCTTTCTGAAAAGCATAATTTATCACTAAATGAATTGGCATTGATGAATAGCCACATAGTGCACTGTCAATCAAAGTGTAATGCAATTAGAAGTCTGTGCAGACTCAATGGCGGACGCTCTGATGGTGTTTGTTGTGTTTGAGTGCACAGACACACACTTGGGCTTATTGCTGTGTGTGTGTGTGTGTGTGTGTGTGTGTGTGTGTGTGTGTGTGTGTGTGTGTGTGTGTGAAGAAGAACAAACTGTTCACACCAAACACACACTAAAACTCTTCTTCTCCTTCTCTCTTCTTTCTTTTTGTGTCTATTACTAAAACATTTCAACATGTGAAAATATCTTTTTGTGGTAAAAACAAGAATGAAAACCTTAAATAAGCAGAACTCTTTGTGAATGGAAGAAGATTATTGAAGATAATGCTACTCAGTTTTACACAGTAAAATAAATCCTCTGCTGTGTAACTACCATCGATCTTTAGACGTTAGACGGTGTGTAGAACAGTACAAATAGAACACGGCCACTTTATGGAAGAGGTTATGAACCTTTAAATAAAGCCAGGTCCACCCAGCAGCCTCATTACACATTTATATTAAGTTATTATCCATCTGATTCAGCACTTTGTTGTTTTCAAGATCATTTTACTCAAGATTGGAGTAATTATAGTAAAAACAAGATATTTTCCCATGATATAGTTTCAGTTTTGCAGTAGACACACACACACACACACACACACACACACACACACACACACACACACACACTGGGCATATTTTCCGGGACTCAGGTCCACATAAAAGTGAGTTTACCTTGTTGTGTGAAGCTGCTCCCTCTCTGGGAGCATTAATAGATGTTGCAGGCTGCTTTACAGACCACAGAGCAGGATAAAGCGTTTATGTGCATTTACAGCAGCTTGGACTCAGTCCAGCAGCTTTACGATGTGGTGTCAACTGGCCTGTTTGTTTATTTACTCCTGGTGTGCAGCGTGTGTGTGTGTGTGTGTCCTGATTGAGATTAAGACACTTGGCTGTGTAGCTGCCTACAGTAATACAGTGTGTCTGTGTGTGTGTGTGTGAGCAGCAAATCTCTGCCCTTTAACGGTGACTTCAATGTGTGCAGAATGAGCAGCGATGGAGGAGGGAGGAGTGAGGAGTGAGGTGGGGGGGGGGGGGCAGCGAGCAGACGCTGTGTATGATGTCATCGTCCCAGTGGAGAAGCAGAAAGTGACTGTTTGAGGTGATGGTGCAGCAGCCAGAGACCAAACACTATTATGTCTGTGCTGGTACACAGTACGTGTGTGTGTGTGTGTGTGTGTGTGTGTGTGTGTGTGTGTAGCTAGCCGTTAAGAAGGGGGGGGCGTCTCAGTGCAGCTCTCATCTACCTGGACGCTGATGATGTCATCTTCCCTGGAGGCTCGCCGGGCCACGCCCAGTTTCTGCAGGTGACACGATGAACGCAGAGAGGAGTGCGTGTGTGTGTGCATGTGTGTGTGCATGTGCGTGTGTGTGTGTGTGTGTGCATGTGCGTGTGTGTGCATGTGTGTGTGTGCATGTGCGTGTGTGCATGTGCGTGTGTGTGTGTGTGTGCATGTGTGTGTGTGCATGTGTGTGTGTGTGCATGTGTGTGTGTGCATGTGCGTGTGTGCATGTGCGTGTGCGTGTGTGTGTGTGTGCGTGCTTCTCGGTTGCGTTGCTGCATGTTTACACACATGTGACGTTGAGATGCTTTTGCACCTAAAGTGAGAGCCGGCAGCAGAGATCTGTTCACGAGTCGATTTAGATGTTTAGGACGGGAATTTTTGTCACTGAGGTTTTGATTAGTTACTGCTACACACACACACACACACACACACACAGATCTTAAAAGGCAGTTTTGGGTTTTTGACATTTCTAATTGAGCAGCTCTGACACAGATCAACCATTTTATTCCTAAATATATTATGAAGATTTATGATGAGATATATATTATGATCAATATTTCAATCCTACAGAGAGGGAGGAAATGGATTTTTTGACTGTTGATAGTATTTTTTGATTGGGGATAAAACTTTTGCCTCTGAGCTGTGAACATAATGGAACTGGAATATTGGACCTGTTGTAGATGTTGGTGAACCAGCTCATGTTTACTCACATGAAGCCGCTGTTCATATTAAAGACACATTTCAGGAGAAGTGTAACAGAAAACAACTGTGTTCATGTTAGAAGTGATCTGGGGAAGTTTCTCACTCCTAGTGTTTATTTATGCATCATGTGCTTCACGTGTGTCTGAACGTGTGTGTGTGTACACGTGTGTGTGTGTTCACCTGGCTCTTGATGATGTCATCGTCCTGGTGGATCTGCAGGACGTAGCCAGAGTTGCAGGAGATGGTGCAGCGGTCTCCGTTGAAGAAGTGGCGGCCGGAGCTGCTGCACTTCAGCTCTGCATTGCGGATTAAAGGTTCCTGGCAGTCGATGGCTTCACACGAATAATGTACACAACTGTGGGGGGGTTATGGTGGGGGGGGGGGGGGGGCATGGTGGGAGGGGGGGGGGGGACATGGTGGGGGGGCATGGTGGGGGAGAGAGAAAAAAAACAGCAGCAGATCCTAAATAAATTTAATGTA
This sequence comes from Eupleurogrammus muticus, assembly GCA_036785175.1. Classification (NCBI taxonomy): domain Eukaryota; kingdom Metazoa; phylum Chordata; class Actinopteri; order Scombriformes; family Trichiuridae; genus Eupleurogrammus; species Eupleurogrammus muticus. The sequence goes on along the minus strand of JAYKQN010000060.1, from coordinate 277,728 downwards.
TGAAACACAGCAGCCATCTCCTCATCCATCAACAATCACACCAATAAACATCAGCACAGAGAGGGGAGTGTGTGTGTGTGTGTGTGTGTGTGTGTGTGTGTCTCTGTGTGTGTCTGTGTCTGTGTGTGTGTAGTTGTAGTGTAGTCGTAGTGTTGTGTAGTTGTAGTGTAGTCGTAGTGTTGTTGTGTAGTCGTAGTGTTGTTGTGTAGCCGTGTTGTTGTGTAGTTGTAGTGTTGTTGTGTAGTTGTAGTGTAGTCGTAGTGTTGTTGTGTAGTTGTAGTGTAATGTAGTGTTGTTGTGTAGTTGTAGTGTAGTCGTAGTGTTGTTGTGTAGTTGTAGTGTTGTTGCGTAGTTGTAGTGTAGTCGTAGTGTTGTTGTGTAGTCGTAGTGTTGTTGTGTAGCCGTGTTGTTGTGTAGTTGTAGTGTTGTTGTGTAGTTGTAGTGTAGTCGTAGTGTTGTTGTGTAGTTGTAGTGTAATGTAGTGTTGTTGTGTAGTTGTAGTGTAGTCGTAGTGTTGTTGTGTAGTTGTAGTGTAGTCGTAGTGTTGTTGTGTAGTTGTAGTGTGGTCGTAGTGTTGTTGTGTAGTTGTAGCGTTGTTGCGTAGTTGTAGTGTAGTCGTAGTGTTGTTGTGTAGTCGTAGTGTTGTTGTGTAGCCGTGTTGTTGTGTAGTTGTAGTGTTGTTGTGTAGTTGTAGTGTTGCGTAGCCATTGTGCTGTTGTATAATTGTAATGTTGTTATGACGTTTTAGTGTAGTCATAGTGTTGTAGTGTAATTGTAATGTTGTTGTGTAGTTGTAGTATTGTGTAGCTGTAGTGTTGCGTAGTGCCGTTGTGTAGTTGTAGTAGTGTTGTGTAGTTGTAGTGTAGTGTAGTTGTTGTGTAGTTGTGTTGTTGTTGTGTAGTATTATTATTGTTGTGTAGTTGTAGTACTGTTGTGTAGTTGCAGTACCGTTGTGTAGTACCGTTGTGTAGTACTGTTGTGTAGTACAGTTGTGTAGTACAGTTGTGTAGTACCGTTGTGTAGTACCGTTGTGTAGTACCGTTGTGTAGTTGCAGTACCGTTGTGTAGTACGGTTGTGTAGTACGGTTGTGTAGTACGGTTGTGTAGTACTGTTGTGTAGTACCGTTGTGTAGTTGCAGTACCGTTGTGTAGTACTGTTGTGTAGTACTGTTGTGTAGTACTGTTGTGTAGTTGCAGTACCGTTGTGTAGTACGGTTGTGTAGTATGATTGTGTAGTACGGTTGTGTATTACTGTTGTGTAGTACGGTTGTGTAGTGCCGCTGTGTAGTACGATTGTGTAGTTGCAGTACCGTTGTGTAGTACCGCTGTGTAGTACCGCTGTGTAGTACGGTTGTGTAGTACGGTTGTGTATTACGGTTGTGTAGTACCGCTGTGTAGTACGGTTGTGTAGTACGGTTGTGTAGTACCGCTGTGAGTACCGCTGTGTAGTACCGTTGTGTAGTACCGCTGTGAGTACCGCTGTGAGTACCGCTGTGAGTACCGCTGTGTAGTACGGTTGTGTAGTACCGCTGTGTAGTACCGTTGTGTAGTACCGCTGTGTAGTACCGTTGTGTAGTACCGCTGTGAGTACCGCTGTGTAGTACCGCTGTGTACTGGTGCTGGTTCTGATGCAGCAGCTTTAATAACGGTGGAATGCTCCGTGCCTCAGGCAGCTTTTTACAAGCGGCCACATTCTACAGGATAAAGTTCCCTCATGAATCCACAGACAGAGAAGCAGAGAAAGCTGCTGTTTCACTACTGAACACGTTTTACTGATTTACTATCAAAAACTCTGTTTGTGATGCAAAATGTCTCATTTCTACAGGTGAACAGACTTTAACGAACAGGAAATATGAAACAGCCACAGCTGATTTCTGACATTAAGATAAATGCTTTTTGTTTTACAAGTTGAAATATGCAAACAGGGCTTTATTTAAGTAAATATGAGCCAGAACAGAAATGTGAACATTGGATGAAATTTCAAAGTTCTGGTTTCATGTTGTTGACATATTAGAGTCAGAGGTTTGTACCCAGGGAGTTTAGATATGTGTTTATAGCACCCTTTAACTTCATGTTTTTATAAATAAAATGTTCTATAAACAGGTTTTAAATGTTATTTGAACAAACTGCTCTGCACAAACTGTCAGAACATTCAGAAATAAAAAGTGTAAAGTTTTGTTTAAGTTCTGGCTCAGAGAAAAAAAAATAATTTGAGAAAAAGTCAGAGCTTGTGTTGGAATGTGATTGGTTGCTGGTAGACAGGAAGTGACCTTATTTAGACGTATGCAGCAGGAAGTGACCTGGTGTGACTTCACAGAGTCTACACGTGTGTGTTGCTGTGTGATGATGAAAGGAATCAGTGATACTGCTGACACCAGCAAACACTGAGAAAACTGAAGTGTCCACTAGCGAAGCTACAATAAACTACAGTATATGCACAACTATAAGGCCACATTAAATTCTTATATTCTCTTCAAAATGTTGGTGCTCCCTATGTCTGTATGTAGGGGAAGTGTGGGCATGGATTGTAGATAAAATAACAGGGATGTCATCTATGTGTATATATCTATGTGTGTATATATCTATGTGTGTGTATATATATGTGTGTATATATCTATGTGTGTATATATCTATGTGTGTATATCTATGTGTGTATATATCTATGTGTGTATATATCTATGTGTGTATATATCTATGTGTGTATATATCTATGTGTGTGTATATATCTATGTGTGTATATATCTATGTGTGTATATATCTATGTGTGTATATATCTATGTGTATATATCTATGTGTGTGTATATATCTATGTGTGTATATATCTATGTGTGTATATATCTATGTGTATATATCTATGTGTATATATCTATGTGTGTATATATCTATGTGTGTATATATCTATGTGTATATATCTATGTGTATATCTATGTGTATATATCTATGTGTGTGTGTATATATCTATGTGTATATATCTATGTGTGTATATATCTATGTGTGTATATATCTATGTGTGTGTATATATCTATGTGTGTATATATCTATGTGTTTATATATCTATGTGTGTATATATCTATGTGTGTATATATCTATGTGTGTATATATCTATGTGTGTGTATATATCTATGTGTGTATATATCTATGTGTGTATATATCTATGTGTATATATCTATGTGTATATATCTATGTGTATATATCTATGTGTGTATATATCTATGTGTGTATATATCTATGTGTGTGTATATATCTATGTGTGTGTATATATCTATGTGTGTATATATCTATGTGTGTATATATCTATGTGTGTATATATCTATGTGTATATATCTATGTGTGTGTATATATCTATGTGTGTATATATCTATGTGTGTATATATCTATGTGTATATATCTATGTGTATATATCTATGTGTGTATATATCTATGTGTGTATATATCTATGTGTATATATCTATGTGTATATCTATGTGTATATATCTATGTGTGTGTGTATATATCTATGTGTATATATCTATGTGTGTATATATCTATGTGTGTATATATCTATGTGTGTGTATATATCTATGTGTGTATATATCTATGTGTTTATATATCTATGTGTGTATATATCTATGTGTGTATATATCTATGTGTGTATATCTATGTGTATATATCTATGTGTGTGTATATATCTATGTGTGTATATATCTATGTGTGTATATATCTATGTGTATATATCTATGTGTATATATCTATGTGTATATATCTATGTGTGTATATATCTATGTGTGTATATATCTATGTGTATATATCTATGTGTATATCTATGTGTATATATCTATGTGTGTGTGTATATATCTATGTGTATATATCTATGTGTGTATATATCTATGTGTATATATCTATGTGTATATCTATGTGTATATATCTATGTGTGTGTGTGTATATATCTATGTGTGTATATATCTATGTGTGTATATATCTATGTGTATATATCTATGTGTGTGTGTGTATATATCTATGTGTGTATATATCTATGTGTATATATCTATGTGTATATCTATGTGTATATATCTATGTGTGTGTGTGTATATATCTATGTGTGTATATATCTATGTGTATATATCTATGTGTGTGTATATATATGTGTATATATCTATGTGTGTATATATCTATGTGTGTATATATCTATGTGTGTGTATATATATGTGTATATATCTATGTGTATATATCTATGTGTGTATATATCTATATGTGTATATATCTGTGTGTGTATATCTATGTGTGTGTATATCTATGTGTATATATCTATGTGTGTATATATCTATGTGTATATATCTATGTGTGTGTATATCTATGTGTATATATCTATGTGTGTATATATCTATGTGTATATATCTATGTGTGTGTATATCTATGTGTATATATCTATGTGTGTATATATCTATGTGTATATATCTATGTGTATATATCTATGTGTGTGTATATCTATGTGTATATATCTATGTGTGTATATATCTATGTGTATATATCTATGTGTGTATATATCTATGAGTATATATCTATGTGTATATATCTATGTGTGTGTATATCTATGTGTATATATCTATGTGTGTATATATCTATGTGTGTATATATCTATGTGTATATATCTATGTGTATATATCTATGTGTGTGTATATCTATGTGTATATATCTGTGTGTGTATATCTATGTGTATATATCTATGTGTATATATCTATGTGTGTATATATCTGTGTGTGTATATATCTGTGTGTATATATCTATGTGTGTATATATCTGTGTGTGTATATCTATGTGTGTATATATCTGTGTGTGTATATATCTGTGTGTATATATCTATGTGTATATATCTATGTGTGTGTATATCTATGTGTATATATCTATGTGTGTATATCTATGTGTGTATATATCTATGTGTATATATCTATGTGTGTATATCTATGTGTGTATATATCTACTTGTGTGTAAATCAGGCAAAAACAAAAACAGAACCAGATAAAGGAGCACACATACATGTGCAGAGGAGCGTGGATCATAAAACACATGTTAATAGATCCTGTTGTTAAAAGCTCAGGGTAAAGGGATGTGGTGTTTGTGGGGCTCGATTGACCTCAGGGAACATGCTGTTTTATTTTTTTTTACTGTCCTAGAATAAAATGCAATTGCACCTCCACTCCATTAGGGGGCAGCAGAGTGTGAGCAGGGAGCATACAGCACAGAGTATGAGT
>JAYKQN010000060.1:257500-267500 GCA_036785175.1 Eupleurogrammus muticus | reverse complement strand
GAAATACGGTTTCTTGGATAAAAGAAGAAGTAGTGTAAGAATAAGATGTAATGTAGGTGATAGATCAACTCTGACATTTTTAGAATGCTCATAATGATTGATAGGACATAATAACGCTGCTTTATGGGGATGGAGATGATAAATGATAAAGTGTGTGTATAAATCTGATCTGTAGAACAACGGCTCAGTTTAACATCATATTCTGTGATCCGGTCCCAGCGGGCTGGTGGAGGACCGTCCCACCACAGGAAAATATGGAGGTTCTGAGTTTTGGTGAAGGAGACGACCACGGAAACATTCCTGACGATCAACACGCAAAACAAAGGCAACACGAGCTCTGGCTGCACCAGGAGTTACAGCTAATCGTGCAAAACGAGAGCGAGGATTTAACGATTTAGGTCCAGTTTGAGGCGTTTTCACCAAAGAAAATTTAGTTCCTCAAAACAAACAAGGAGACGACAGAGAGAGAATGTTTCAGAGAGATCGATGTGTTTAAAACAAATATGAAGGGAGGAGAGGAGTGAAGAATCTTTCTACATGTGGAATATTCATAACTAATAAGGTATAAAATATCAGTATTTTACTGCAGCACCTTTATATCATTCTAATAATGAATTAATTAGCATTATTATTATTATTATTATTATTATTATTATTAAGATGATTAAAAATGAACATTTCTGAAAATATAGTTTTTGCATCAGGTCTGTCAGTTTAATAAATGTGTTAGTGAGTTGATATGATTCCAAAAAACACGTTTTAATGGAATAATCCCAGTATATTTATTCGTTTGCTTTATGCAATTAAGTATTTTTGTTTTCATTTTTTTCTGTTTTAGCACTTCACCAGTTTCTATCCAATCAGAAGCCACGCTGGTGGACAGCTTTAAAGGTACAGTGTGTAGTTTCTGGCGACACCTAGTGGTGACTCTGCAGACTACATCGAGCTGATACATGCTTAGTTTGGCTGTTTTGGGCTCCCATAGAAACTTGGTGGATCTAATGACAATTTACACCTGTCCAGGTATTTATTAATCAAACACTTAATATTATATTACACAACCAGCCTGATATTATTAATAATGATGTATTTACCCCATAATGTTAATTCTGTCGTTATTGGGGCTTTGCTGATGTAGAGAAGATCAGAGCTTTAAACAGGCTGAGGGTGGAGGACAGACACCAAGGACAGAGCTCCTCCCAACCCTGAGCTGGTGAAATGAGACACCGGTAACATGAGAGTTCTGCAGGAGCAGCGTCCACCGTGGAAAAGTGTCCAGAGCAGCGATCCGTCCAGATATCTGTCCCTGGATCTGTCGACGTGACCTTTCTGCTGCTGAGGAGGCACAAACCAGAAGATGCAGGTGACAAACACCTGAGATCTGTCAGCAGCACACGGTTTACGCCTGTGTGCTGTCGGGTTCAGTATCAGAGTCTGATTAAAGGTGATGAGATAATTACGCAGCTTCTTCCCTGGAAAGTTCAAACCTCGTCTCCCAGAACAAGAAGAAACAGCAGCACAGGTCCTCTACTGCAGTAAACGTATTCATATGACAATGTCCAAGCATGTCCAGCAGAGACCTCAGAGCCCCCCAGCAGGTTCTGGGTCTTCCCTGGGACCAGCTTCAACTTCTTCACCTTGAAGGACCGATGCAGATCCACATCACCTGGTCCCTCCTGTCCCCCTCCCTCCATCCTCCCCTCACTGGACTAGACCCTGAAATACTTCAACTCCTCCACTCGAGTCAGGATCTCATCCTCGACCCTGAATGCTGAATGCCTTTTCCAAGTCTATAAGGCACATGGTTCCTCCCTCCAGGACCATGCTAAGGGTACAGATCTCTTCTAGTCTTTACGAAAAAGGGAACCACCACCCCGGTCTGCCAACCAGAAAAGCCCCACAACATCCAGAGCCTGAAGGATCTCCTGGAGGATCTCATCCACCCTCTGGGACTGGCCACGAGGAGGTCTCTGACTACCCCCATGATCTCAGCCCCAGAGACAGGTGATTACCACTGGGTCCTCAGACTCTGTTTCCTCAATAGAAGACTAGTGGGATTGAGGAGGTCTTCAAAGTACCCCCCACCAACCCAGAACGTCCTGAGTTGGTGGGTCAACAGGCCCTACCTCCCGAGGCTCTGGGTGGTGGTCCAGAACCTCGTCAGAGCCATCCAGAACTTGTTGTGCTGCGTTCAGAGGTTAAATGTTTATCCATCTTTAACACGTTAGATCTGAAAGTTTCTGACATTATCAAAGGAGATCTGTGGATCAGAACCAGTAGGGAGGGAACCGTTCCTGAACTTCTCAGACATGTTTGGATCCATTTACAGCACACTACTCGTTAATTAACCTTTACCTGTGAAATAATAGCAGAGAAGTTTCATCCGCATCTAAAAAACCTTCGTGAGCATCACAGATCGCAGATAAAAATTCCTGTGGCTCCTATGATCAGCTGTTATTTGAGGACCAGGGTGAAGAAGGTCTCAGAAGAAGGCTGGAGCATTGACACACACACACACACACACACACAGCAGAGAGGGATGGGAGCCCAGAATCATGATAGCAGCCACTTTATCACAGGTTAAGTACCAAAACCTGATCCTTTTTACACAGAATCTGTGAGTACGCTGTGGCAGCAGAACAAACATCCAGTTTTATCTGAATACGTAGGAAGCTGTTACCAACAAACTCAGGTCAACGTCTCTGCAATGTTCCTGCAGGAGAAAATCCTGATCTAGTGGATCTGTGTAGGATCTGTCCTCTGGCCACCCTGCTGTACACATGATGTAAATGTATTAAAGGAACAGCACAGATGCACCTGATAGACCCTTCAACCTTAAAGCTATAAAACTAAGAGTTTGACTAAAACTAGAAGATCAGCAGCATCCGGGGATTTTAAAACAGGAGACAGTAAACATGGACCATTCTAGCTATTACCTGTTCTCTACCCTCTGTCGACCTGTAGGAGGCGCTGTGACCATCCCCCAGCAGAAACAACAGGGAGAACAAGCTCCGCCTCCTGGTGGCTCGTTAGCGATTAATTAACGAGTTCTATGTCATTCCATAGACTGCTCAAAGTAAGTCTTATTAACTGAGAATATCTTCTTTTTGGTAAAATAGTCTAATTTGTTTTTCTTGATTGTGGTCAAAATTGTACTGACTGTAAGTACAAGTACTAAAGTAAATGTACTTCGTTACTTTCAGCTTTTCTACTAAATATACGTGTTGAGATGTCGAGTTTGGAAAAATCTTCTTGCCTCGAGTTCAACTTCTACAGTCAAACACACACACACACACACACACACACACACACACACACACACACAGTTACAAACACAGTCTTAATTTGTCCCAGCTGGTGAGTCAGAGCAGCAACACACACACACACACACACACACTAGTAAAGTACCTCAGAACTGTACTCAAGTGCAGTATTTGCGTAAACGTACTTTCCACCTTTGGTATTCAGAACATTTTCAGGGTTTTTATTGTTATTTCTCATTTATACGTGTGGTTATAAAATGACTGAAAGCGCTAAAAACGTCCGTCACTTTTTCCAAACGTGACGTCTTCAAACGTTTCGACCCAGCAGGAATTTATTCAGTTTACTATCAAAGGGGAATAAAGAAACCAGCAAGTATCCGTCCTGGTCTTCCTCGGGCCATGCCGGATCCAAGCGGAGCCGCATGCTATTAATCGACAATTTCCTGGCAACGCCACCGATTTACATCCCATCAGAAGCAGAAGCAACGACTGATCCGCCCCAACATCAGCGGAGTATTTAACCAATGGGGACTGAAGTGAAGCGCTTCACGTTCTCTGTCGTAGGGTTTGGTCTGAGGTGTGACAGTAAACACAGAAACTGGCCTCATGTTCACAGAGAACCACTTACAAACCACACACCTTCAACAGGTCACACATTAACCCACATTTCATGTCCACTAGTCATCTGAGTACGAGTCATTCCTAAAGGGGACGGTTAAAAACTCCTTATTTAACTTATATCAGGTGCAAATATTGGTACATGAGGTCAGATTCATTCGTGGACTCCAATGATCTGCAGCTGCTGTTTAGGAAACTCGTGATTTTAAACTCAAAAGGAAAAAAGTCCAAGAAACTTTAAAGTTAACGTGGCTGACGTGTTGTTTTTTTATAGGTTTTATATACCATCCATTGGACGTGTTCCTTCCAAAGGGGGGGGGGACAGAAAATAACTGAGAAGCACTGGTTTAAATAAACAAATCAACACTGACAAACAGGAGATATTAACAGGTCCATTGATTCCAATAAAAATGTAATTCTGACTTATTTAACAGGTTTAGTCATTTGTTAATTAATGGGCTTCATCACACAGTATGAAAATATCAGAGAACCCCATGATGGGTTGAAGGCGTGGAGGCTTCTATAAACGTTGTTGAGACGTGGATCTGTGTTCCTGCTGTGTTCAGACACCAGGACGCCATCATGACAAGATAATGTCTCACACACTGTCTGAGCTGTCAGCCCACATTCCCCCAGTCCCCCTCCGTCTACAACAATTTACAAGTTCCAATTTCCCCAAAATAATTCCAGGCCCATCGCCGTAAATCTCAGCATTGTGAGCGGCGTCGCTCCTTCGCTCACGCCGGCAGTGAAGTACGAAGCTCGTCTCTTTAGAGTCGACGTAGAAGTCGCAGGAACCGCTGAGCGTTTACGGATCCTCTGAGGTGTCTGCCTCTGGATTCATGACGTCCTGGACACGGTCTGGTCAGAACAACCTGTTTACTCCTTAAAACGGTGAAAACACTTTCTGATCAAATGAACAATGAGTTTTTAAATTATCATCTGATCATCAAAAATAGTTTTTAATTTTAATAACCATAATTACAGACGCAGGTTTCTAGATGATAAGAACACATTCTCTTCTGTTTTTATCTTTAAAAGAATAATTCATTCAATTCAATTTAAAAAAACAGGAATTTAAGTTTAAATTACACTGCTGTAATTATAAATATCAAATTAAACTAATTAAATTAATTAGGCTGCAACTTACAACTATTTTTATGAATTAATAACTAACCCAAAGATCATCAGTTTACTATTATAGAAGAATAAAGAAACCAGGAAATAATCAGAGAACAGAAGCTGAACCAGAGAATCTGGACGTTTTATCATTAAAATGACTGGAGTCAGTTCATTGATGACTAGAAGTCTTTCCTGACGTGACTCCTCCACGCTCTGACCATGCCATGCACACCGATGTCACCGCTAACACAGGGAAGCTGCAGCTCAGCATCTGTGAGGCAGAAACAGGCAGAAACTGCTGCGAGTTTCCGAGCACAATCCCATGGTTTACTGGAATGCTGCTGAGCGCCTGGCGTGTGAGGTAATGTCCTGTCACCCGGCCCCACCCATACCCGCTCCGACCCGGCGTCCCATTGGTCGGCGGCTGATGACGGGCGACTTCCACGGCCTACTGCGAGCGGGGCAGTAAAAGTCAGCGAGTGAGGCAATTATGCAGTTTACCTATCCCCATCTCATCAGCAGTGACTGGGTGGCAGCGGCTCAGACCACAGACTAATGTATGGGGGGGGGCTTCAATGGCAGCAAGTTGAAAACAGATGGGTCTGCGGAGAGTATAAATGTCCCTCAGCCTGTGGCCCCCTACGCTCAATATAAAACCAGGCCAAAACCCTGCGTATTAACAGCTTGAAAATGTTACGGGGGGGTCATCAGTGCCACGAAAAAAACACGGCAGCCACAACGAGGTTTCCACATGGCACGGCCACAATAATAATTGAAACGGGAAAAGTAAAAGGGAAAAAGGAACGCCATCCCAGAGGTTTCTCTTTAACGTTACCACACGCTTATGTCACTGGCTCGCCGCCTGACGAGGGCTGTGGTCGAGGAGAGGAGCTCAGCTTCCTGTTGCTGCTGGGCGTGTGTGTGTGTGTGTGTGTGTGTGTGTGTGTGCAGGTCTGCCTGTGTTTGTTGGAGCTACATTACTCCTGGATTCCACAGCACACGTAAGTCAAACGAAACGGCAGCAGCACGGCTGTGCTCGACTGGAACGTTCCACTAGAGCTCCAGAAACGTTTCAGAAGGGTTCTAGAATGGTTCCTAGAAGCGTGAACTCTCCAGCGCCACCTGTGAAAATTTCCAGATTCCTCTGAACATCACAGATAGAGAAACAGAAGAACTCCGTCTGCCTGATGTTCAACATCTGGTTTTTGTTCTTCTACTGTGGGTCAGAAGGTGGAAATCTGCACTCAGTGTTTTATTTTGAAAATCAAATGGTTGAGTTTCCTGTTTATCTGATGACCCTTTGGAGGGGCCAGCACCATAGGTTGGAAACCACTGGTTTGAAACCAGCTAAGTGCAGATAAACTAGGAAACCAGCTCCACCTCAGGCTGACAAACGTTGGTGCTGCACATTCATAGTGTGCTGCTGTCACATATAACCGTATGAATAAAGTTATATCTGACAGCAGCACATTAATAGTGTGCTGCTGTCAGATATAACCGTATGAATAAAGTTATATCTGACAGCAGCACATTAATAGTGTGCTGCTCTCACATATAACCGTATGAATAAAGTTATATCTGACAGCAGCACATTAATAGTGTATAACTATAGATATAACTGATGAATACAGTATGTATAAATACTTTACCACTGATAGTACTTGTCCCCTGAAGGACACTAACAGCTCATTTTCTCCTTCCTCTATCGGTAGCTTCACCTGAGTAAAGTTTCTTCCAGCTCTGACTCACCTACAGATGCGTGAATAATTGAGCTCCATATGTTTGTTTAACACGTGGAGGTGTGTGAACGTCTCTATGGGGGGTCTAAGCGTACAGGATGGGGTGTTGTCCTGCTGCTGCTGCATAATTAAGGGCAGCGTTCTCCAGCCCAGCCCGGGGTTGCGTCAGTAGTTGCCCAGGCAGCAAGAGTCTCTGGAGAAATCACCTGGCTGCTGTTTGATCTTAAGAGGTGGAACACACACACACTCACACACACACACTCACACACACTCACACACACAGGTTAGTTGCTAGGGCCAGTTCTCCTCTCCAATCTCCCAGAGCGGGTGGAGCTGGCTCACCATATTCCATGGTGTGGTGGTGGGGAACATTATGTTCTGCTCCACAAAGACAGCAGTAGTACATTTCAGTCCCCTATGGACCTGCCCTACAATCCTGCAAGGAGTCGCACCGAGAGAGTGTGTGTGTGTGTGTGTGTGAACCTGATCAGGAGAGAAGAGAGAATCTTACACAGCGATCATCTGCAAAATACTCGAGAAGTAAAAGAGAATCAGCAAAGTTTTAGAGGTAGTCACTCTGCAGACTGTTTTATTAATAGAGTATCACACCATGGTGTGAATCCTCAGGTCGATATGAGAGCATTCTAATGCTTTAGTTTATCAGTATGGAGCGATTGGAAGTGTTTCACCCTGAGCATCAAACACAGCGTTGTTGTTGGTGTGGTTTTTATGGTGTATACTGCTCTGATTGGTCGTTCAGCTGCCAATCAAATCACAGGACACAGAAGTGTGGTTTCTCCTCATTTCTTAGTCCACGAGCTGAAGACACGACACGGCACTAATTCTAGCTTTAAAAAGGTGCTAGACCCAGAGCAGTGTGAAATAAAGCGAGCTGTGTTTATGGCTCCTATAAACCACACTGTCAGTGTTTGTCTGAATGAGCCAGAAGCTCGTATAATCAGTGGGGGACAAAGGTCTCAAAAAGTAGAAATACTGTCGACAAGTAGTAAAAATACTCATCATGCAGACTGTGGTATTTTATTATGGGATATTATTATTATATACTAAATGTGAATTTCTTATGAGGCGGATTTACTCGTGTTTTTTTCATCATTTATTCTTCATCATGTTAACAATTTACTGGACATACACGTGTTTCAGTCCCTTTCTGTGTCTCTGTTTGTCTGTTTTTAAAATATTTTTCATAGAATAACCTGTGTGACCACACACACACACACACACACACACACACACACACACACACACACACACACACACACACACACACACACACACACACACACACACACACACACACAGCACTTGAGATTTCGTGCAGATACACAATCTCTCTCTCTCCTCGAGTGCCTTCTTGTGCTGTTGTCGCTTTCTTGCATCCGCAAAGATTCCTATCACTGCTGCCCACCTCGCTCCCTCTGAGACACACACACACACACACACAGATAGAATCAACACTGTCTTTAGACATCAAACGGAACTGAAACACAAAGCGATGCAGGACTTGTTTAGCTGTATCAGAAGGAAACGATCCTCGACCCAACACACTGAGAACATGAAACACAGTTTGACTTCAGCTTTGTCCTGTATCAGCAACAACATCTGCAGCAGGAACACGGAACGTGATTAAAGGACCAGAGATGGAGCGAGCGGTCTGCAGACAACAGATCCACGAAGCTCGTTTTAAAGTTTATCACTTTGACTGAGGGTTTAAAACACCAAATAATCCAACATGTTCCTCTTTGTTTGTCAATCCAGTGATTTCATCATTTATTATGATCAATAAATAACATCATGATTACTTAGTTAGAAATGCAATGAACTCCTTTTAACCTTCGTGATATTAATCCTGAGTTGATGGAATGACTTTATAAATGACAATAAAATAGAAGAACTATTTCACACTTTAGATTCCACATCGCTCACTGTTGAACTTACCAACCCAACATTGAGCCAAATCACAGAAACTCGTCCCAAAGTGACACACACACACACACACACACACACACACACACACACACACACACACACACACACACACACACACGTCCCAACGAGAACCCACAAATACTCGTGTTGTAACGTCACAGCAGGTTCTGCTAAAATATAATGAGTGACAGGGAGGGGCGGAGCCTCGTTACCACGGCAACAGGCGGAGTGTCATTACCACGGCGACAGGCGGAGCCTCGTTACCACGACGACAGGCGGAGCGTCGTTACCACGGCGACAGGGCGTCCTGCTGCTGTTAGCAGCGTCTCAGCTCATTCACTCAGGGACTCTCAGTTCCTTCAGTAGAAATCAGGACGTGTCGCGACGCGTTCAATCATCACATGATCAAACAGCTTATTAAAGAAGCGTCTCCATGGCAACCAACTGACTGATATTACCAGCATGATACAGTAATAGAGTATTATAGGACAGAATAATTAGTTCTCTCCTGAACTTCTGGGTTCTCATTAGATTCAGTCTCAGTGATTATTGATTTATTATTTATTCATTTATTCTCCTTTGAATAAAGAAAATTTTACGAAACAGCAGCAGACGTTAAAACGTCCATCAGATTGAACACAAGTTAAGATGAAAATGAAGGTTTGAACTTTGAGTGTTTGTCATCTACAAACACCTCACACGTCTGAGTGTTACCAGACACACTGCAACGGTTCATTTCAATACGCGTTCATCAAATCAGAACATTGTTTGTTCTTCTTTCCCATCAATCACCTGCTTCAGACCAATAATCAAAGATAAGACAGAAGATCAGAGGGAAGCGTTGACCTTCATGTTCCTCCATCACAGCCTGGTGTGCTGGTAACCAGGTGATGTCATCACATGTGACCCGCGGAGACGGCGTGTTCTCCACGGTCAAACAGCTTTTTGTATGAACAACGTGTCCCTCGCAGCGTTAATCCTTTTCTTTATAGTGACACCAACATGTTCCACTGGGCTCTCACTCCTCTGAGAATAAGCGTTTTACATGTTTTCAATGGAGCTGTGTGCCTTTGTGTGGGGAAGAACCTTCATCCAACACGTGCTGAGTGAAGCTCCAGCTCTCAGCTGCTGAAGAATCATTAAGTCATGGCCTGAAACCTTCGTCAGGAGGGGGAGCTTCTAACGTTCAACATCTCACATTCATCATCTCACATTCTTCTCACACCAGTCCAATGGTGGATTCTCCAGCAGCTCCTGTAGCTCTGATCTCCAGGACGGTGTCTTCACTGAAATAAACTAGAGCTGACCCCC
>JAYKQN010000060.1:167500-252500 GCA_036785175.1 Eupleurogrammus muticus | reverse complement strand
TTTTTGTTTTATTTGATTTATTTTTACAGGAGGCCAAAGTGCTTCTGATATTTAAAGGCAGTTACCGTTTACTGGTATCTTGGTAAAATGTTGGGTTACAGCCACATCTTGTTCTGCTGGTTGAGTCCACACACCTGGATCAGGTGCAGATGTACAGATAAGAACCTTCTGCTGCATTTCATGACCAGACTGTCTCATTGTGATTCTGTTTAGACCTTTAAAATCACATTTCTGCTCATATTAAATAGACTTTAAATAAGACTGACTCACATGTTCTTTCAGTAAAATAATACAATATGTAAGTAGAGCTGAACTTATTATTCTGGTGGTTGATTCATTTATCAATTATTAAACAATCACACAAACCAGAAATCATCAGTTTACTGTTATAGAAGAATAAAGAAACCAGGAACTTAATACCCAGAGTGTATTATATTAACTATTATTAACCCTACGTATCCTGTATTAATAATACCCAGTGTATTGTATTCATTATTAACCCTATGTATCCTGTATTAATAATACCCAGAGTGTATTATATTAACTATTGTTAACCCTACGTATCCTGTATTAATAATACCCAGAGTGTATTATATTAACTATTATTAACCCTACGTATCCTGTATTAATAATACCCAGTGTATTGTATCATTATTAACCCTTCGTATCCGTACTGGCAGCAGTCACGTACCCACACAGTTGAAGAAGGCCTCCTTCTTGCACTGACTGGAGCAGCCGTCTCCGTTCATCGAGTTCATGTCGTCACATTCTTCTCCTTTGAAGCTGAAACGGGAGGAGGAGTCAACGCTCATTAACATGTGACCGGAAGCCCCTCCCCCTCCCAGCGCCTGCAGAGAGGCGTGGCTACCTCTGGATCCGCCCGTCCCCGCAGTACGGCGCCGCCAGCTCGTGGACCAGCGGCGGCGACGGCTCGCTCTCGCTGTGGCCGGAGATGGTCTGGACCTGGTAGGTGTAGACCACATGGGGGGTCACGTCCCTGGAAGGGAGGAGGAGAACGACAGCGTGAGCAGCAGGAAGCAGGAAGTCTGAAGAAGGAACTGGGAGTTTAAGTCACCCTGCTGATCACACAGGAATCACAAACCAGCGAGAGGAGGAGAAGCAGGTTCTAACGTCTCGTCTCCACCTGCAGAAATAACACGTAGATGTTTGCTCACATTTCATCGCTTATGAAACGTGTACTAACTGAAGTGTTAGATGTGTGACTAAATGAATCAGGCTGAATAGTGAATGTTTTGTTAAATTTAGATTATAAACTGTTTATACCTACCTCTCACCTGAAATGATCTGTGATTGGCTGCAGCAGACCATGTGACCCTAGTGAGGACTAAACAGGTGTAGAAAATAACTGACTGACAACTAATTGATTAATTTACCATCAGAAAGTGGATTTTTAAATCACAACGCAGCCGTCACGTCCTAGACGTGGACGACGGCGCTCGGCGTTCTGCTGCCGCTTCACGTTAAAACATCACAACAATCACGTTCTCCTCGGCTCTTTCTGACTTTCTCTGTCTGTGCTGCAGCTTGTCCTGTTCTGCTCCAGACGCTGCAACCTTAGGCTTCTCTCAAACATGCCCCCTCCTAATTGAATTAGTTCAGCCTCTGGAAGCGACTTCACACACAGAGCAGACAGAAAGACGAGAGGAAACGTCCTGCTCTGTGTGGATACACACCCTGTAATCCCATGATGCATCACATTGATCTGGACCACTCTTAGTAACTCATTTTATTAAGTTTTAATATTTTTCCAGGCAAGAAAAGTCACATTTAGATTCCCAATATGTCGTCAATTTATCCAAGAGGACAGGGTCTGTGCAATTGAATATCAACCTCCACGTTTTTCAAAATAAAAGCCCTTTCTTGTTAATAAAATAAAAGCAAGGGGGTTATGTAGGCTTTACATTAGGTAGTCACAGCATTAAGAGCATGTACCTGGGGGGTTAGGTGGAATATTTAGGAGATGATTTCTGCGTAAACACTGTGAACCAGCTCAGCTGCAGGTTTCCTCCTCACGTGTGAACATCCATTAATTTGTGAACAGAAAACGTAGCGTTGACCAATCAGGTTGAAGCTGTGGTTGCTATGATTTCCTATGACCAGGGTTCAGCAGTGGTGATGAGAGCCTCAGATATCCACACCCATCACAGAAGTGAAGCTAACAAACCTCTAAAGTTACGCTCAGATTCAGCAGTAGAGCAGTGTTTTTCCTCTGTACCTTCCAGACTCAAACGTCACGTCTCCCAGGCTTCAGCTGCTTGGCCATGCATCGCTTCCTGCCTCCAGCAGACAGGGATCCTGTCAAACACCAGGTCACTGGACCACAGTCTGTGGATCCACCTGAACCGGACTGAAGCTCCTCCAGAATGTAATCAGATTACTACTGACACATGGTTCATGACAGAACCACAGACCCAAGTCATGACTAGTAATCAATTAGCTGATTGATCAATTAGAGTCATTTTTAGTTAAAACGTCCAGATTCTCTGGTTCAGCTTCTGTTCTCTGATTATTTCCTGGTTTCTTTATTCTTCTATAATAGTAAACTGATGATCTTTGGGTTGTGGACAAAAAAAGACATTTTAGCTTCAATCTTTGAATCAACAACTGATGGATAGTGTATATATGAATAAAAGCTGCAGCGTCCACGGCCTCAGAAACAGCCTCCTATGACTGGAAGAGTCAGACTCAGGCTGTTTGACAGGCCCTAGGTGTCAAATTAATAGCAGCAAACCACAGACTCATGTCAGCTGCCATCCTGACTAAAGGACCGCTGCCCTGTTTGTTGTTCTTGCAGGCACAATCTGAGATTTGCTTCTCAACTTCCTTAAATGTATCTGCTCTTCTCATCTGGGACGTCTGAGCCAAGAACAACAAGCAGCTACAGAACGGAAACACATCCATATGCATGCTCACACACACACACACACACACACACACACACACACACACACACACACACACACACACACACACACACGCTGAACGCCACATACGTTCACACATGCTTCACATGCGTAATCACCTGGTGCTGTGAAAACAGCCCAGAGAGACGGCCAGGATGGAGGCTGCAGGGTTTCAGCGGTGACGGGACCTCACCACGTGACACTGATATCAGATCAGTAACCATCACGTCTAATCGCTCACAGATGATGCTGCGGTTTCATGAATCCTGTGGCAGATTATTGTATTTTCATTCTGAATGTTCTTGTGAGTTTCAGAGCTGCTTCTTTGCCAGTTTCACTGAGACGTCGTCTTTCTCTCTGTAGTGAGTCTCTGTTTGCAGGAATCTGCTGTTTCTTCCTGATGGTGAAGAGCTGCAACTGACAACTGATCAGTCTATTGATCAATGAAACAATAAAGAGGTGACCAACAGTCCAACAGTGAACCAGACGACGGACGGATTCATTGGTTCCAGCAGCATCAGGAACATCACACAACGTGGTTCATGAGGATTCTGCAAGCCTCATTTCTTAAGTCCAACATCCTATAGAGAAAAAACTTTCTGGATGCTGATGCCAGCTCATTTCAAATATCGATTAATATTTCTGCAGAAATGAGTCAAAGCACATGGAATGAATCCACACCAGCCTTTACAGTCCCCTCGCCTCGAAGTCAAAGGGTGTTTTTGGTTATATACCTGTGTGGTTAATATAAGCTTAAGTGACTTTAATGTTTTGACATAAAATACGTCAGTAAATACCTCACTGGTGAACTTTGAAGCTTTTATGTGTCATAAAAAGGCAGTTGAGACTACAGAGGTATTAAACGTCATCAGGCTGAAGCATGAAAGTTGGAAGCTCCGTGTTGGTGATGTAGCTCATTTACAGCCTGATGTTAGCAACTGCTATTTCTGTAATAATCCAAAATCCAATGGAAATGTTAAGCAGCGTTAACGTCTCTGAAACTACGTCACTGCTGCAGCACTAAAGGTTAGTCTCCTAAAATCAAACTCAGCAGTGATACTGATTGAATCTGCCATTGTGTCACAGAATGAATTATTCTGTCAGGTTTGTCTCCAAGTGCAAACTGTTCCTCCCAAACAGATATTACAGGCTGCTCCAGACTCCAGAACTATTCACAAACAACCAGAACACAAGACCAGAGGAACCAGAAAAGAATCACATTTGAGGAGCTGGAACCAGAGAATCTGAAGAGAATCATCGATTATCAAACGGTTGTAGATTAATGTAATAGTTGGCAATAATCAATAATCACTGAATGTACATGGACATTAGCGCTGTAACTATTGTTGGTTTATCAATTAGTTTCACACATATATATATATGGTTTACATTAATCAACATCTATTCTGATAAAATATTAAAGGATTTGTGTCATTTTTTTAAAGAAAATGTTATAAAATGTCCAGATTCTCTGGTTCAGCTTCTGTTCTCTGATTATTTCCTGGTTTCTTTATTCTTCTATAATAGTAAACTGATGATCTTTGGGTTGTGGACAAAAAAAGACATTTTAGCTTCAATCTGCAGCTTTAGAAACACTGATCAACAATTTACACATTAATGAACTAAACAGCGTTCTGTGGACGTTCTGTGGACGTTCTGTGGACGTTCTGTGGACGTTCTGTGGACGTTCTGTGGACACTGAGTCTGGTTTCAGGGGTTCGCTGATGTTCTGTGGGGGGTCTCCTCACATCAGACTGACAGCTCTGAAACCTGTGTCAGCGAGGATTAGGGGGGGGGGGCCTAACCCACCAAATCCGGGGGGCACGACATGCCCCCCCCCAGCAACAATACAGCCCCATGTGGCCCAACCCCCCCCCTCCCTGTCTTCAGTTCAGCCTCCATTATTTTCCCTCTCACCCTGACCCCCCCAGACCAGGTAAAGGCCAGCCCCCTCCCAATGGAAGCTCTGCTGGGGGCAGGAGGAGCTGCTGCTGTGTGGTCAAACGCAGAATCTATACCCCCCCCCCCCACACACACACACACACACACACACACAGGAAAAAAACCCTGTTCAGGGTTTGTTCCAGAACATTTTAAGATAAATGTTTTACAAATAAATATGACATGTTTGATGTATTAGCGTGACTCATTTGAGCGATGGTTAGAGCACGCACACACACACACACACACACACACACACACACACTCTTCCTACAAAAACCCCTCTCTGACCATCTAACAGAGACAACACAAAGCCACTGACCACCACCACTGGAATGCAACCACAGCTAGTGAGCTACACCACAGCTGTAAAACTACCTACAGAACCACTGGAGAACCACTGGAGAACCACTGGAGAACCACTGGAGAACCATTGGAGAACCACTGGATAACCATTGGAGAACCACTGGAGAACCACTGGAGAACCACTGGATAACCACTGGAGAACCACTGGAGAACCATTGGAGAACCACTGGAGAACCACTGGAGAACCACTGGAGAACCACTGGAGAACCACTGGATAACCATTGGAGAACCACTGGAGAACCACTGGAGAACCACTGGATAACCACTGGAGAACCACTGGATAACCACTGGAGAACCACTGGAGAACCACTGGATAACCATTGGAGAACCACTGGATAACCACTGGATAACCATTGGAGAACCACTGGAGAACCACTGGAGAACCATTGGAGAGACTCCCCCAGCAGACAGCCTGCAGCGTCTGCAGCCGGCGGCGGCTGCTTTAACCCGTGTGTGGTGACATGTGCCCCCCCCCCCCCCCCCGACTCTTATCAGGCACTTTTCCTTCTCGTGTGAACCAGCTGACAGCACGATAGCGAGATGGCACAACACGCGGCGGCGCTGCCACGGCGAGCGCCGTCTCCACCGACTCAGCACATTCCGTGAAAGCAGAGCGCTAAACTCTCACCGCAGCGTGCAGATAATACCCCCCCGGGCCGCCTGTTCGCCCTTGCCGCACGGAACGAGGGAAAAAACAAACGTGGGCAGCGGCTGACCTGTGACTCAGGAAACAAATGGCCAGCAGCAGCAGCCGCTGGGGCAGCGACAGGATATCTGCTGTTACAGGGACGTGTTTTCATGGATCGTTTCCCCACATAAACAAACAGCTCCTCGCTGTCAGGTCGGAAGAATTCCTCATTACATCACACGGCGGCGAGAGCCAGGATGGTGGAGCTGCGCTCTCGGCTTCTAGGATAAATACTTGGGATGAAAACAATTGTCTCAAACCAAAGCAGCGATCTACAGTTTCTGTCTGACCCTCACCCTGCTGTTTGCCCATTTCTCAACTCAGGAATGGCACGCAGCACAGATTCAGTCTATGCACCTCAAACCCTTATTGTTCTTATTTTTTGTTTTTATTGTTCAGCTGCAGCATCCAGAGAATATCAGCTGAACCATTCAGGAGCTGATCTGTGAGATTAAGGATCAAACAGGAGATTAAATGCTGAATTCCTTTGTGTTATAGAGTAAAACCCTGTAGCTGTAATTACAGTAAATGATGAGCTACTGAAACACACACATTATTTAGGCCAGACAGATGCTTTTAATTTGAAGTATACAGGAAGTGATGTAGCGTTAGTTCCTTTTCTCTGCAAACTGCAGCACGTCAGAGACTAATTCAGGTTCAGTAATGACGTCAGAAGGAGCTCACACTATATGATGTGGACTTTTATGGAATCTCCAAGCTTTTTGTCCACCAAAGGCAGAATTTTAGGGACGTCTTATTTTGAAGGGGGAACAGCTTTTCACTTAAATTCAGAAATATTCCATATTCCTCGTTAAAGCAGCTCTAACCAGCCAATCCCGGGGCCACTCACCTGTCCACGTAGCGGCGGCCCGGCTGGTCCAGCAGCAGCCCGTGGGGGGCGCGGCTGAACGGCGGCCGGCGCAGCAGGCGGTAGCGGAGCGGCCGGCAGCGGCGGCAGAGGGCGGAGTCGGGCTTGGAGGCCAGCAGCGTGGCGTCGATCTCCAGGTGCTGCTCCATGGTGAAGAACTGCACGCCGGTCACCTCCTCCTGCACGTCCAGCTTCAGCGTGAGCGGCGTGTCGCAGAACACGTTGCTGGGGCCCAGCGAGCGGTTCCCGCCGCCCGCCGTCAGCAGCAGGATGTTGTGGATGGCCGGCAGCGCCGTCTCCTCGGGGCTGAAGAAGGTCACCCACACCGTCAGGGAGTCCGGCACCAGCGGGTGGGCGAAGTCCAGCTGCAGCATGCAGCCCTGCAGGGGGCACTCCGACAGCCCCACCACGCCCTGCTCGATGCCGGCGTTGGGGCTCCACGTCCGCACGCTGGGCTCGCACGCCTGCTCCACGTCTGGGGGGCCTGGGGGGGGCAGAAACCACAAGGTCAGATATAAATCAGACAAAGACGTGCGAGGACGAACCAGGAAGTCACGGCCTGCTGGAACTGAGGGTTCATTGTGAGTCCATGAGCAGAGGAAAGCTGAGGTGTGTACCTTCACAGAGAGGGGCCCGGGGCGGGGGGCGGGGGGGGCAGGGTTCCCACTCAGGCCCAGTCATTACTAACAGTCACACTCCAGCCATATTTGGAGTCCACACACAGCTAACTCGCATTATCCCAAGTGACGTACACTAACATTCATCAGGCGCTGCGAGGAGCCAGCGAGCGGCAGACACTATGTTCTCCCTCCATTTCCTTTTGTGCGTTTCCAAGCTGGCAGCCGACGCAGCCATTTGCTAACCTCATTTCTGGGCACCGCGCAAAATTCCAGTGTTTAATCAAGTGAGCACTGAATATGGTTTCCAAGCCACATTATCTCAACACATTTATTATTGTACTGTAAGTGTGTGTGTGGCCAGAGTGGAGGTGAATTAAAGAAAAAGAGAAATAGACAGAGAAAAGAAAGAGGGGGGGGGCAGAATAAAAGCTGGGAGAGAATGAACCGAGATACTCCAG
Organism: Eupleurogrammus muticus; assembly: GCA_036785175.1. Classification (NCBI taxonomy): domain Eukaryota; kingdom Metazoa; phylum Chordata; class Actinopteri; order Scombriformes; family Trichiuridae; genus Eupleurogrammus; species Eupleurogrammus muticus. The sequence goes on along the minus strand of JAYKQN010000060.1, from coordinate 244,635 downwards.
GAGTTTGGCTCCGGCTGCTCCCCCCTCACCGCCTTCTGGTTTCTGGGGAGATTTTCATTGAGTTTGCAGGGAAAGGAGCTGCAGCCACTGAAAATATTTTGTAATGTCAGCTGTTATGATGGGCCCTGCTCCTGCTGCAGATTAACACACAGCTCAGCGTCCACCAGCCACGGCGTGTGTGGGGCAACACGCTAACGTTTACCGCTCAAACATCCCTGAAGCTTCATCCTGGTCATGTGATCTGATCAGCTGACCCACACTCACAGTTACACCACAACGTAAACCTGTTTTCACTTTTATTTTGAAATTTTAACAAATATTCAAGTTGAGTTGAGCGTGTTCCTATTTTAACTTTTTCATCTGATTTTTCAATTCAAATTTGTGGCTCTTAATTTGTCATTTGGAATTTAAGCAACTTAAATATATATTTTTAATTTTTGATTCTGAATTTAACACCAATTTCAGTGACTTTTTTTTTTTTTTTTTTGAAATCTCAGCAAATTCAGATAATTCACTATACAAATATTTAATATTCAAGTTAAATATCCAATGAGGCAAATTCAGATCCCCAAACAACATGTGTTAGTTAATTACCATGAATATATATCTGAATTTTTTCACATTCATTTTTATGTCAATTTTATTTATTTTAATTTGAGGATCTGTACTTTATTTAACTTGAAAAGTTTAGAGCATATAAACCTGACTTTTGAAAACGTTTGTTGGTGGAAACAACAGTGGAATAAACCTGATCCACCAAACAGGAGCACAACCCAGTGGGTCTCCATTCTGTGCTATGAACCAATAAGGTGTGAAGGTGAAGACCCAGACGTGGTTCAGGACCAGGATCCACCAGGCCTCAGGGACCCAGCATCTGTGGCCTCACATGCCTCCTACACATCAAACAGCTACAAGCACTCCGTTAAAATCAGGATTTTTCCGGTTTGACAGGCCTGATTTTCTGATGATGGCTCAGAATGGACGTTAACGGCCGCGTGTCATGTGACCCGCCCTTTCATCCCAGGCCAGCGCTCCTCCTGAGGTTTTGAGGCGATGCCAGAATCCGTGTCTGTGTTAGACGGTTTTTATGAGGAACATGGTTCCTGTTTAGCGTCGTGAGGTGATGACGCGCTGCAGACCACGCTGCGCTTCACTGTGACTTTTATAAGCAGCAGGAGCAGATTAAACGAGTTATTACACCATCAAACGCCATTTACCAAAACATCTGATCGTATCCATCAGTACGGTGATGAGAGAAGGAGAGTAAAGCTGAGATAAATAACAGTTATGTATGGTAATAATCATTTATCCTGATAACAGGCTACACCCTGTTGACCTAATGAGGAATAAGCAGGTACAAGAAATGAATAAATGACGGATAAATTAAATAGAAAGATACAGCAAAGATTTCACTCTGATCATCTTTCAATCAATCAACAATCATCTGGTCCTGATCCTGGTCCTGATCCTGGTCCTGGTCCTGATCCTGGTCCTGATCCTGGTCCTGGTCCTGGTCCTGATCCTGATCCGGAGAATCAAAGTGATCCTCAGAAAGACCAGAGAGGATGAATAACCAGACGGGATATGTCCAGGCATGAACACGTTCTGCTTTCTAAGAAGACTCTGGCTCTGGAGGCCGTGACTCACTGTACACACATAATACACACTGTACACATATTACACACGGTACACACATAATACACACTGTACACACATAATACACACTGTACACACTGTACACACACTGTACACACATATTACACACTGTTCAGTGAATCCATCCTCTGTGTTAGTTCTCAGCGTCATCAGTAAAGAGGCTGATTCACTGCAGTAAACAGCAACAGGAGGATCCTAGAGGATCCTAGAGTCCAGGTCTGAGAGTCCAGGTCTGAGAGTCCAGGTCTGAGAGTCCCAGGTTTAACCAATCAGGACCATCAACGACCAACAAACAAAGCAGAACCAGGTTTTGGTCTGTAGAGGACTAACTGCTGACAAGAGAAAACTCCGTTGGTTTTCATCAGGATCAGAATAATCCCTTGTGTGTTTAAACACCATATTTATGAACATGTTTTAGATGGCCTCAGAGGTCAGAGGTCAGAGGTTTCACGTTGGATTCTACTGAACCATAAAAACGTTAAAGAATGAGTGGAGGGTTGATTCTGTTCAGAGAATCCAGCCTCACGTTTCAGTGCAGTAACAGCTTCAAAACAGTAAATCTAGCGACGCGTCTGTCTGACGTCACAAAGACACAGATCAGCAGATCAGGCTGACGTCTGCGTTCTGCAGCCTCACGTTTCATTGGAGAAAAATCCTCAAAACACGGTTAAACATCCAGAAACCTCCACTTACACTATCTAATTACATCTATACACAGACACACACACGCATGCTTGTTGTTCAAACCTCGTCTACGAACCCCCCCCCCCCCACACACACACACACACACAGACACGCACACACACACACTCTCTCTCTCTTTCTGCTCCATTCATGCACACTGCTGTTTTCAATCAGCCAGGATCCTCCCTAGTGAATGTCTCTAACCACATGCAATTCTCTTAACTATCATGGGTGGTTTCCACCCCCCAGCCCCCCCCCCCCAATCCACATCCATGTGTGTTTTGGCCTTTTCTGTTTTCATTCTAGCTCTGCCTGCAGCCATATTTCTCCAGGGCTCGCAGTAGTAAAGATTTATGAGCGGCTGCAGCGCTGCATCGACCACGAGGACGCGACTCAGCAACAGGTGTAGAGGACGTTAGGTCATTAAGGGTTAATATGTCATTAAGGGGTAATATGTCATTAAGGGTTAATAGGTCATTAAGGGTTAATATGTCATTAAGGGGTAATATGTCATTAAGGGGTAATATGTCATTAAGGGTTAATAGGTCATTAAGGGTTAATATGTCATTAAGGGGTAATATGTCATTAAGGGGTAATATGTCATTAAGGGTTAATATGTCATTAAGGGTTAATATGTCATTAAGGGTTAATATGTCATTAAGGGGTAATATGTCATTAAGGGTTAATATGTCATTAAGGGTTAATATGTTATTAAGGGTTAATATGTTATTAAGGGTTAATATGTCATTAAGGGTTAATATGTCATTAAGGGTTAATATGTCATTAAGGGTTAATATGTTATTAAGGGTTAATATGTTATTAAGGGTTAATATGTTATTAAGGGTTAATATGTCATTAAGGGTTAATATGTCATTAAGGGTTAATATGTCATTAAGGGTTAATATGTCATTAAGGGTTAATATGTCATTAAGGGTTCATATGTTATTAAGGGTTAATATGTTATAGGGATAATATGTTATTAAGGGTTAATATGTCATTAAGGGTTAATATGTTATTAAGGGTTAATATGTCATTAAGGGTTAATATGTTATAGGGTTAATATGTTATTAAGGGTAAATATGTTATTAAGGGTTAATACGTCATTAAGGGTTAATATGTCATTAAGGGTTAATATGTTATAGGGTTAATATGTTATTAAGGGTTAATATGTTATTAAGGGTTAATATGTCATTAAGGGTTAATATGTCATTAAGGGTTAATATGTCATTAAGGGTTAATATGTTATAGGGTTAATATGTTATTAAGGGTTAATATGTTATTAAGGGCTAATACGTCATTAAGGGTTAATATGTCATTAAGGGTTAATATGTCATTAACGGTTAATATGTCATTAAGGGTTAATATGTCATTAAGGGTTAATATGCTATAAAGGTCATATATGTTATAGGGTCATATATGTTAAAGGTTTAATATGTTATAAAGGTTTAATATGTTATAAGGGTCATATATGTTGATTTTCAGGTAGTTGCCGGTTGCATGTCGGACGAGTCTTCAGACGTGTCCTCAGACGTGTCTTCAGACGTGTCCTCAGACGTGTCCTCAGACGTGTCTTCAGACGTGTCCTCAGACGTGTCTTCAGACGAGTCTTCAGACGAGTCCTCAGACGTGTCTTCAGACGAGTCTTCAGACGTGTCCTCAGACGAGTCCTCAGACGTGTCTTCAGACGAGTCCTCAGACGTGTCTTCAGACGAGTCCTCAGACGTGTCCTCAGACGTGTCTTCAGACGTGTCTTCAGACGTGTCTTCAGACGAGTCCTCAGACGAGTCCTCAGACGTGTCTTCAGACGAGTCTTCAGACGAGTCCTCAGACGTGTCTTCAGACGAGTCTTCAGACGTGTCCTCAGACGTGTCTTCAGACGTGTCTTCAGACGAGTCCTCAGACGAGTCCTCAGACGTGTCTTCAGACGAGTCCTCAGACGTGTCTTCAGACGAGTCCTCAGACGTGTCTTCAGACGTGTCTTCAGACGAGTCTTCAGACGTGGTGCTAACACGGCTCCTTTAGCAGGAAACGATACGCAGCAGCTGTGATATCAGCAGAGAAGCTGAAGCTGCCACTAACAGGGACTCCTTCCAAGACGGAAAATAGAGCAGAGTTTACACACACAGCGTGTTGGACAAGCCCAGACATGCCTCTGAACACACACACACACACACACACACACACACACACACACACTATAGTGTGTTCAGCAGGCTCAGTGATTCACATCACACACATATTCAGAAAAACACATGATCATCTTTACTATTATTTAATTCATTCTCCAATTAATTCCTAATTACAGACATGTAATTTGACCATATTTTGTGCTATTTCTGCTCTGTATTAGAACAGCTGAAGATGAATGATCCAACTATTTTTGCCTGTAAGCACATTATTAAATGTTAAGTTAAATGTTAAATCCTCAATCAATCAATTATTTTCAAGTAAAACTTTATAAACTTCCTAAGAAGGACATAAAACAGGGACGGATGGTTATTTAATGAGTTAATCAGGAACCACTCATTAAAATCACATCCATCAAACATATTCACATTTATTACTAGTAGTACTAGTTTCTGTTCATTTATTTGATTGCTTTAACTTCAGGTGTTGGTGAGTAAATATTTTCTCATTTTATTGTTGTTTCCTGTTTATAGACTTTGAGATTAAATGTTATTATTAATTATTGTTGGTGTGGTCTCAGTGGATAAACTATGAGTTAAATGACGTTCAGGCTGAACTGATAAAATGATTAACATCACACTTTCACAGAGTGATGACGGCCTGATCTTCAGTTATTCTTCTTTCCTGACCTGAAGCAGCTGAAACGCAGTTCACATAAAACATGGAGGAGCAGGACGGGTCCAGAGGGAAGTCGCCAAATCTGTGATTTAAAAGTGTGATAATGAAGGGATAATAAACCCTGGCCAGACAAGTTCCACGACCCGACAGCGAGTTCAGCCTAATGAAGTTTGACTGTGCACAGCCTCCATTTCCTTCAATAAAAGCTGCATCAACTAGAGCTTTATAAACGCTGCTGACCAGCTCAGAGCCGACAAACCATGAAGTAAAGATGAGTAAAACACGTCCATCACCATCAAACAACTGTTTGACACTAAACTGACAGGACGAACTCTGCACCACAAAAACATCCCATGAAAACTGTAGCATGAAATCAATGATTTTTGATCTTCACAAAAAGCAGAACAATCAGACCAAATCTGCAAAGTGGCGTCAGATTAAAGGACATGAAGGTAAAAGTTAAGGTGTTGGAACCCAGAAACAAACCTGAACAACATCGTCTTCGTGCTCATTGAACCACCAGGACAAAGGTGACGGACCGAACCGAGCCCCCGACTCAGAGTCTCCATCAGGGTCTGAACCTCTGGTGGAGGATGACTCATCGTTCGTTCCCGTTTTTTTCCACATCTCTGAACGCTTAAACGTGCACATTAAAAGCTGCATAATATCCAGAGGTATGCGCCGCGCTGCCAGAACCACAGAGTGATCAGAGGCCAGAGCAAGAATAGAAAATCCTGCTAATTTCAGCATTTATTTTTGTTTTTTAAATGTGAAGTTCCGTCTAAGTGCGACCTCTGGGCCTCGTAGGGAAACTGCTTCCATGCAGCTCTTCCATTGGGAAGCGACCTCTTCCATCCTCTCATGGTGTCCCACGGCCTGAGTGTCACGAGGCCACTGATTCATTAGCATGTTTTGGGGATGAGTCAGTCACCAGAATGTTTGCATGCTGGAGGATTGACTCATGAGTCCAAAATAAGGGAAAACCTCCAATCATGTTATCTGAGCGTATACCGGGGGCCAATGTGGATGTGGCTTTTATATTACATTTACTCTGCAGTGTAATCAGGAAAAATGTTCAGTTGTATCTACAATGAGAAAATGGTTTTCACCAATCATCCAGAAGCTGAGGAAGTTTACACAGTTTGTCCAGATGGTGGCGCTGTAAACAGCAAACATTAGGATTTGGCTGTAACCTTTGAACCATGGGTTTCACGTTTGTGTGGATTCTGTGGTCCAGACAGATCTACTCATATCAGTCACACACTTCCATATGTGATTTTACATTTTTTTTTATCACATTTCGAGCTACGGATCAAACCAGAAACGTTTGACTGTAGTTTTAGTTGACGGGTCATCGGCCAACAGGAGGTGCTGTAACAACTAGATGATCAGTCCACCAATCACAGCATCACATATGAAACATGTGGTGTTGTTTAAGCTGCTGCTGATGTCATAGTTAAACAGGAAGTAACCCGTTGAATCAGTGATTCAGTGTTCTAATGTGAACCGAGGACAGAAGTCGATCAGACGTCAAAGTGAATTATTGAAGTTTGTGGACCGAGCGGCGGTCGCCACCATAGAACAGGAACAGGAAGTGAGTCGTACCTTCGGCCTCGCGGGGCGACCAGTGACCAGAGGGGGCGCAGGGCCGCGGGGACGAGGAGTTGGAGGCGTACTGCAGCAGGACCCTCCCCTCGGTGCATTTATCACACACTGATCCCACTTCTCTAGGAAACCAACAGACGAGACAGAAACCAACTTAGAAACAGGTCAGACTGACGGATGCTCACCGTGATGAAGGAGTCAGAGATAATAAGGAAGTGATCAGCATGAACTAATCATTATTATGATCTAACACTTCATTATCACCCATAGAGTCCTCCATTAGGAATGATCAATTATCAAGTCATTCCTGACTGAACTAATCAATAACTAAGCATTAGCTACTCCTACAAAATAAAACACCAAAGGATCATAACATCAATGTGTTGCTGTGCTTTATATTTCAGTGCTATGGTGGTCACTGCTGCTCATTGTAAAGTGTCTCCTGCTGTTGATTCACACATTAATCATCCGTAAAACCGATCCATCCACTTTACTAGCAGACACCCCCTCGTCCGTTCTGGCTCATTTCACCTGTCGTAAAAGTGTCCAGAGATGGGGGGGAACCACTCCAGCGTGATGGCGTTGTGATGCTGCTCCACCACCTGCGGCGCCATGGGAACCGGCGGCGGCTTGGAGGCGGGTTGCCAGGTCTGGTAGATCAGGTCCAGGTAGCAGTGCATCCGGGCCACCTGGTTCAGGGTGAAGGAGTCGGTGCAGGCGTCGTCTGGGAGGGGGGACAGGGAGGCCTGTTTACACCATGTTGTTGTGATGTCACAACATTAGAGAATATATCAATTTAAAGAACACTCTGGTGTGGTCAACCTGCATTAAACTGTCCGCTCATTCCAGAGTGAAATCTCTCATTAAATCAAACTAATCGTTTTTTATCACTTCCCCAGGTCTTCTTTGCCTGTTTTTACTGAACGTCTCCCCAGTAAAACTGATTCTAGAATCACGTTAAGAGCTTCGACTTAAACCTTAAAGCAGCAGTTAAATTGTCATTTTATTGTGAAGAATAAAAAACGTTGAATGAATCAGGCATTAAATAAAATGTCCATTTTCCTATAGGACATAAAGAGTCTGACCCTTTAACTCAGGAATAAGGTGATTTTACCAGTGAGAGATGATTTAGGCCAAAAACTCACTTTGATCCAGAAATGATTGAGGCTATTATTTTAATAGGGTGATGATCGGTGCCGATATTAAGCTAACACAAACGTTTGATAGGTCTGCAATCAAAAAAAGGATGTGAGAGTAAAAGGATCAAGACTGCGGTCTTTGCTCAGTGGATCACAGAGCAGTGGATCACAGAGCAGAGACCGGATCAGTGGATCACAGAGCAGAGACTTGATCAGTGGATCACAGAGCAGAGACTTGATCAGTGGATCACAGAGCAGAGACCGGATCAGTGGATCACAGAGCAGAGACCTGATCAGTGGATCACAGAGCAGAGACCGGATCAGTGGATCACAGAGCAAAGACCGGATCAGTGGATCACAGAGCACAGACTGGATCAGTGGATCACAGAGCAGAGACCGGATCAGTGGATCACAGAGCAGAGACCGGATCAGTGGATCACAGAGCAAAGACTGGATCAGTGGATCACAGAGCAGAGACCGGATCAGTGGATCACAGAGCAAAGACCGGATCAGTGGATCACAGAGCAAAGACCGGATCAGTGGATCACAGAGCACAGACTGGATCAGTGGATCACAGAGAAAAGACTGGATCAGTGGATCACAGATCAGTGGATCACTGAGCAGCTGCTAACTCACCTGCGTAACTCATGTAGTTGTTGAACGGCGTGTGCGTGAAGTGGCGGCACCCACAGGTCTCGTTGCCGGGCTCTGGGTCGTGGCAGCCCTTGTACTTGGGCGTGGGGTTGGTGTCGGCGCACAGGTCGCCCGTCTCCATGGACGGCTCCGTCTCCAGACACGCGTCGTTGCACGATTCGATCTCCGAGATGCCCCGGAACACGTGGTACAGGCCCAGGCTGTGGCCGATCTCGTGGACCATGGTGTCGGTGTGGCCGAACGTTCCGTAGAACGACGGATTCAGCACGATTCCTCCTGAGGAAAAACAGAATCAAGAGTTTACATCACAAACACCGCCTGATCTGGTCAGAGGAACGGCCTGTTGAACCAGAGAATCTGGACATTTTATCATCAAAAATTATATGAATCAATTGTCAGAATAGTTGATTAACGTGATAGTTGGAAACTAATCGATTAATCGTCGCAGCTCAAGTTAAAATAAAACTGTTGAAGTGTAAGTTTCTTCTGATTCTGTGAGTCCAGGTGAATCTTCATTTTGATTTTATTTTACTTTAGTCCTCATCCTTTGTGTTTTCTGTATCTCTGATGTTTCAACAGTTGTACTCCTCCTCCTCTATAACAACACATTTCACATTGTCTAAACACTTTGTGCTATCGGAGCCACATTTGGTGAACATGTGTAGCTGTGATGTCACAGAGAGCAGGACAGCCAATGGGAGGCTCTGCAGCCGCAGCAGCGTCAGTGACATGTGTTCATCAGATCATCTTCACACTAAGTGTGTGAAGTGGAGCAGATTCCTCCTCCTCTCCTCGTAGAGCTGGAGGAGTGTTGCTCCTGCTCCCAGGGTGGTGCGGAGTAATTGTGGAATTAAGGAAAGATTCAGACAATGCATTATTCATGGCCACTCGGCTTCATTATCACCTCCTTCCCTCTGGAGCTGTGATGCAGACAGAGTCTGCTCCAGGCTGAACTGTAATTACTTCAGAATCAACAGCGAGCGCTGCCAAACGGGGAGGATGTGCATGCGTGCGTGTGTTTTTTCTTTGTCTTCTACCCAAATGTGTGAGGGCTTCTTTGTCCCAGGGCCAGGTGGCGACCCCCGCCAGGTCCTCATCAGACGAGTTGGCGAAGAAGACGTTCAGGTGAGTGGAGCCGTCCAGACGGAGGATCTCCTTCAGCTCCTTCACGTCCAAATAGGCTCTGGAATAAAAGAGAGAGAAAGAAGTGTATTTCACATCAAGTTAATAGCTTCCAATGATAGTCTCTTCCCAGCGAAGCAGATCTCACAAAGTTTTACAGACAACAACAGTGGTGCAGCCAAAAAACACAGTGCAGTGTAAACAGCTCAGAACGAGGCTCCAGATACTGAGTTTAAGTGTTAATTAAGACGAATGGAGAACCTGAGACGTGTTTTAACAGCACACAACTGCCGTATTTCCACGACTATAAGGGCACATTAAAGTCTTATCTTCTCTTCTAAATGTTGGTGCTCCCTATGTCTGTATGTAGGGAAGTGTGGGCATGGATTGTAGATAAAATAACGGTAAAATAAATAGTGGTTATTGCATCTATATATAGCTCTGTATACAGTATATAATCAATATAAATACACAACACATATTTTACAGAATGAGTGAATTCCTTTCCTAAACATCTTTCAACGAATACACGACTTGTACTAATTAAGGAGTATTTTACATCATGGTAGTCATACTTTTACTGCAGGAAAATACCTCAAAGCTTTTGTCATGACAGCACCTTCACTTTAAGAAACATCCACAGATTTCTGTTCATTTTGTGCAGAGAAGCCTGAGTCACATAATCATTCATTAGTATATGTTATCAGTGGGTGATAGTTGTGATCAGGTCTTTTCTTCTGGCTCCATCAGGTTTAATCACTCAGATTAGTTGTACGTTAATAAACAGCTCGATGCCCCAAAACCTGCAGCCACAGTTTGTCTGTCGTAGTGATGGATGTGTTATGCTGCGACACAGCGAATCGTCCCATAAGCAGCACAATAACCATGTGAAACAGCCAGAGCCGCTGGCAGGAAACGTCTGCTCTACCAGGGGACGAGAATAAGCTGAACACCGACGTGGAGCACGGCCGATCCTGATTTATTCACAAAGAGTGAAAGAAACGCTGACTGTTATATGGTATCTGATATTATATGTTCAAACAAACATGTCTCTACTGCATGAATCTGCCTGTAACCCACCTCCACTGGACACATGGTGGCGCTATGAAGACAACGTTATATATCAGCCCATTAGTCTAGAAAAACAATGTAAGAATAATAAATGAAGCATTTAACTCGACACATGTTGAGATTTCTTCATATCTGCTTCAGGTCTCTGGATTGAAAACGTTTAAATTTTAGTTCTATGCTGCGTTCTTCCATCACAGGTTTTATCTCCTGAACACGCAGTGCTACTAGAAACGTGTGTAGTTGTGATGTCACAGTGACCACGACACATGTGGTACTGTTTGTCCAATAGGTGGCGCTGCAGCAGCATCCACCCACATCACGTATCTATGACGTCACAGGTGCTGAAAACTGGTAATAAACGTTCACATTGGTTTGAATCTAATGAATGTGAGTTCAGGAAGTACAGCAGCTCACCAATCTTTTAATAGTCAGTTCATATGATTCATTTTTTTTGTCCACAACCCAAAGATCATCAGTTTACTGTTATAGAAGAATAAAGAAACCAGGAAATAACCAGAGAACAGAAACTGAACCAGAGAATCTGGACATTTATCAGTAAAAATGAATTAAATCCAGGAATTAAGTATGAAAATAGCTGGCGATTAATATGATAGAAACTAAACTATTGGTTGACTCATCGGTGAGCTACGACTGGCCACGCCCCCACGCCACGGGGGTGGAGCAACACGTTAAAGTCTATGTTACAGGAAGTGGAACACAGCGTGGGGCCTCAGTGAATAACGCCTGGTTTCTGGCGTTGGGGGGGGGGGGACGCCACCAACGAGATGATGCCCCTAACGAGACGCCCCCCCTCAGAGCCCCGCTGCCAATCATCCCATCCAGACCTGGCTGGGGTCCTGCACACGTCACCTCCTGGAAGAATCAATAATCTGTTGCACATGCTCCCAGCGTCAGTTTGTTCTGATTCTCTTTGGAAACGCAACGAATATTAAACACACACACACACACACACACACACACACACACACACACACACACACACACACACACACACACACACACACACACACACACACACACACACACACACACACACACACACACACACACACACACACACAGGAGTTCATCAGAAACAAACATGGCCGTACTATCACAAACTAGATCCTCTTTGGATGTTTTGACCTAGTTTGAGTGACCCACTTGCCTGCCTCTATTTTTCATATTTCGTATGTTCTTGGATCATAAGATTAAGAGCAGCAACAGCGAGGCTCAAACAACACGAACAACATCCCAGCACCTGACTAGGAACCACAGTCCAGCGCTCAGCGTCCTGTCAAAGTAAAGTAAAGTTCTGAAGAACGTTCTTTCATTTGTTGTGTTGGATCCTGTGAACGTCCAATGTCTGCTAAAGTTCAGCTAAGTTTTGTGATTATATATTAAATCTATATTCTGCAACTAAACCCTGCCTCTTTGTTTCTTATGATCCAATCAAATGTGAGGATTCAATTTAAATCCCAGACCTGAACCGACCAATCAGGAGAGGTCTCTCAACATCAACGAATCCTTCAGGTAAAGTAAAGGACACTGGTTGAAAAGAATAGAGAATCCCTCCAGTAGACCTGAAATCGGCCATAAAGAGCCTCTGATTTAACTGGTTGTGAGTGGTGGATACTTGTGACATCACAACTTCCAACAGAAGTGCTTCATTCTGAACAGGCTGCGTGTGGATGGAGGGTTTGGATTATTTATAGAACAGGTAGACATATTAATATCTGCTTTCAGAACAGATGGGTCCTTTAGTGGAAAAAGGAAATTCCAGTTGTTGCTGCTGTTATTTGCATAACAGCAGAGATTAAGTCTAGAAGTCAGGAGTTTGATTATCAGACAAGCGCATTCTGTGCTTTAATAAGCACTCAAAGTGCGTCCAGCTGCAGCGACGTGTTCTCTCTGCTTAATAGTTCTATGTTTGGAAAACGCGTCTGCGTAAAATATTAAAATGTGAGTGTAAAACCCTAGCTGTCTCATAGCGTATGTTCAATGTAGCCTGAAGGAAGCAATTTAAAAGTCAGTAACACTGGTGTTTGGCAGCGTTCTGGAAGAATTTACACCAGTGAGAAATTTCTCCCACCGCCACTAAGCCCGCTAAGGTTACCACCAACGCACATTTCATATGCAGCTACACGAAATGTTTCATAACATCTCTACAACCTTCGCTGGACGCGTCTCGCTGCCTCAAAACCACAAGTTGGATGCAGAGCTGCTGCTTCAGGGAGAATGCGACGTTCTCCCCCAGAAACAGACGTTTTGAATAAAGGCCTCAGTGTAGCACGGCTCCTTTTTTGTTTTTTCCGAGCTTATGTGAGAGCGAGTGGGGCGCTCAGTGGGGCCAGGTTGGAGGAGAACAGGAGATATAAGGGCCCTCTTCCTCATCATTTCAGGAATTTCATTATTTCCTCAGAAAATATTTGTTCAGAGTTTCTGGACATGAAGGGGGAAAAGGGTCAGCACGAGTCAGAGCAGCGGTGAAACACTGGTGAAACCACAGAGCCGACACCTTCAGAACCTGTAGAATGATCCTCAAGACGAGCTGTGTGTGTGTGTGTGTGTGTGTGTGTGTGTGTGTGTGTGTTCTCATTAACTATTCATAACCTGTTGCAGTAGTAACCACTACCTTTCTTTCAACTTTTCCCTAAACCCAAACTGAGACCTAAACCATGACGTGTTGTCACGTTGCCCCTGTAGCATAGCAACCACCGCTACCATGGCAACCACCAAAGCAACCACCGTAGCGACAACATCGTGCAGACGCATGCGACCGATCTCGTTGCTGAACATTTGTAGGATTATTCGCGAAAAAAAAAAAAAAACAGTGTAAAACTTTTCGTAAGATATCAAAGAACGCGTTTAATGAGAATATGTGTGTGTGTGTGTGTGTGTGTGTGTGTGTGTGTGTGCCAGGGTTATAATTTTTTATTCGTTTGTATTTCTCTTTGTTTTATTAGCTTTAGTTTGGTTTTTATTGGTTTAGTTTTTTTGGTAATATTTGAGGTATTTGTCGGGGCGAGATTCAAAAAAGTCAGAAAAAGTCTAGTGTAATAAAAGCAGAGTAAAACATCATTAGAGCGCTTTTAAAAACACACGAGTCCACACCAGAACGACTCAGTAGGTTTTATAAACGCATCACTACGGTTCACTCAGTTATTCTGTGTTGTTTTCTGAGGTTTTACTGGTGATATAAACTAAAGGTGTGATGTGTATTTGTGACATCACAGCAGCATCAGATTCAAACACTATGTGTCCGTCCACATCTCAAACCTCTTTGCCAACAACCCTTCACCCCCCCAGCTATTTCCACCCCCCCTTTGCTTCTCATCATACATTTTTGCAGCAGAGATGAGCCGCTGGGGAAGGACCAGATTTTCCATGCATTTAACCACATCACCGTCCAGATATGTCCTGGGAAAAACAAAAAAAGCAGAAAGAACGAAAGAGAAGTGGATTCCTGCCACTAGAGAAACCAAACAGCAACCAAAGCTTCAGCCAGCGACGTCATTCTGAACCAAAACCACCATTAAAATGTCTAAATGAGGCAGTTTCATGTGAGAAATCTGGGCACAAACAGTAAAAACTGAAAGTTTAGGACCCAAAATGCTGATGTTTGGTGCTGCTACCTGAGCTGAAGCTAACATGAGATGGAGGCAGCTTTTAGGATAAAATGTCCAGATTCTCAGTCAGAAACAGGACGTCAGGAGCAAATTAAGAAAGAAACGATGCCACTAGTTTAAATACTCTCAATCTAATCAGACCTGCTCAGGTCTTTAGACCTGTTGATCACTTTAATCAACTATTTTAAATAATCAATCAACGGATCATTTTTTACTGACAAAGTGCCCAGATTCTCTGGTTCAGCTTCTGTTCTCTGATTATTTCCTGGTTTCTTTATTCTTCTATAACAGTAAACTGATGATCTTTGATTAGAACAAATACTAATTAAAAATTCTGATTATAACGATGACTTTCTGTAGATTTGTAAATTGCGGGTGTTTGTTATAATGAAAGAACATGTGAATGCAGAGAATCGTCAGACGTGAGCAGCTCAAACTGCTGCGTTGAGGCTTTTATGTCTGATTATTAAACGGAGGATTATGACTTCATCCATTTACACCCATTTAGGCCATAAATTAGCCTCGTATACGTATGTCTGGGGCAGCGTGGAGCCTCACGCCAACAACGCTTTAACTGGAGTGGGTGGACACCACAGCTCCGCTCATCATTCATCTAGCTTTATTACTGCAATAAAGCTCTCTGGAGCTAAAAGCTGCTCTGGAGCTAAAAGCAGGTTAGTCATCAGGTAAACCACAGGTAAACTACAGGTGAACCACAGGTGAACCATGGGTAAACCACAAGTAAACCTCAGGTAAACCTCAGGTGAACCTCAGGTAAACCACAGGTAAACCTCAGGTGAATCACAGGTAAACCTCAGGTGAACCTCAGGTGAACCACAGGTCAACCACAGGTAAACCCCAGGTAAACCACAGGTAAACCTCAGTTGAACCACAGGTAAACCATGGGTAAACCTCAGTTGAACCACAGGTAAACCATGGGTAAACCTCAGGTAAACCACGGGTAAACCACAGGTGAACCACAGGTGAACCTCCGGTAAACCTCAGGTAAACCCCAGGAAACCCACAGGTAAACCACAGGTGAACCACATGTAGACCTCAGGTGAACCTCCGGTAAACCCCAGGAAACCCACAGGTAAACCACAGGTGAACCCCAGGAAACCCACAGGTAAACCACAGGTGAACCATGTGTAGACCTCAGGTAAACCTCAGGTAAACCACAGGTGAACCACGGGTAAACCTCAGGTAAACCTCAGGTAAACCCCAGGAAACCCACAGTTAAACCACAGGTGAACCACATGTAGACCTCAGGTGAACCTCAGGTGAACCTCAGGTAAACCACAGGTAAACCATGGGTAAACCTCAGGTGAACCTCAGGTAAACCCCAGGTGAACCTCAGGTAAACCCCAGGTGAACCTCAGGTGAACCTCAGGTAAACCACAGGTGAACCATGGGTAAACCTCAGGTAAACCTCAGGTAAACCTCAGGTGAACCTCAGGTGAACCTCAGGTGAACCTCAGGTGAACCACGGGTGAACCACGGGTAAACCCTCCCCAACAGGTGCTCTATGGGAGCTGTGTCTTTAAGGGGAACTGCCAGGTCCTGGTCTTTCTGCCCAGCACTCCATTATGTTTTATGGGCTGGGGGCTGAAGGTTTAGACGACCTGTAAAACACTGAGTGGGGGGGCCGTGGAGATTACACGGACTGGAGTGCTGGAGGGGGGGTGGTCCATTAACCTGCCACACTGAGCAGCACCAACACATGATGTGGAGGTAGAATGGTTAAATCATTTATCACACGTTTATTGTTTATTTCATTTAATCATGGTCACACTCTTTTTTACTTTTCAACATTTCATCTTGGTTGTGTTGATTATATTATATTAATGAGTGATTTTAGTGGATCTGGATGTTAACAGAGCAACAAACTGATGTATCTGCATATGATCACCAAAGGAAGAATATTTTATTTTACTTACTGTTTTGTTTGTATTTCTTATTGTTCATATGTGTTTTTTATTATTGGATTATACTATAAACTGGAAATGTAGATGTGGATGCCTTCAATAAAGAAGGTGCTCGTCAGGCCACTGACGTCAGTCAGGATAAGAATCTGTAGATGTTCCATGGATTAATGATCAATCACTGATGGTTGAACATCTCTGTGTTTTCTGCTCTACAAACCAACAGCTGCAGAGGAGGAATGTCCAGCCTTCAATAAATGCTGTCAGATAACATCGAATACCAGCAGAACCATAAGAAGTGTCAAAACCAAAAGGCTGTGAAAACAATGCTAAATATTTCCTGGGGGGTTATTATCGATGGTATTTTCAGAGGACAGACTGTGTCCTATGTTATCCAGATTTTGTTAAACACTACGCGTAAGTGGTAACAGGCGTGAATGCTGCTGCAGAAATAAAAGCAGGACCTCACAACCATTGTTCCCCTGCAGACGCAGCTCATTGTTCATCTAGAATTCCATAATTAAGGAGGAATGTTGAAATGTTTGTAGTGCAGCCTCTCAGAGTCTCTCCAGACATACCATAATCAAAGCTAAATAAGCAAGCACTCGCTGAGATTACATCTATTCTGTTAGACTGGGAACTGTCCTCTGCTCATAGTCCTCACTGCTCTCTGAACCATTTCAACACGGGACAGAGGCTGTTTCACCAAAACTCCACCAGGCAGCAGCTCATTCATCACATTATTCACATGGACAGAAGGACCAGCTGAGGAACATCAGGAGAACATCCAGAGGTACCAGAGGTCGAGAAGCACCGCACCTACTCTATTACTGAATCAGTAGTGATTATTGATCGTCTATAGCTGATATTACCATCAATAATAGTGATTATTGATAGTCTATAGCTGATATCATCAATAATAGTGATTATTGATAGTCTATAGCTGATATTATCATCAATAGTGATTATTGATAGTCTATAGCTGATATTATCATTAATGGTGATTATTGATAGTCTATAGCTGATATTATCATCAATAGTGATTATTGATAGTCTATAGCTGATATTATCATCAATAGTGATTATTGATAGTCTATAGCTGATATTATCAATAATAGTGATTATTGATAGTCTGTAGCTGATATTATCATCAATAGTGATTATTGATAGTCTATAGCTGATATTATCATCAATAGTGATTATTGATAGTCTATAGCTGATATTATCATCAATAGTGATTATTGATAGTCTATAGCTGATATTATCATTAATAGTGATTATTGATCGTCTGTAGCTGATATTATCATCAATAGTGATTATTGATAGTCTATAGCTGATATCATCAATAATAGTGATTATTGATGGTCTATAGCCAGTATTATGATTATTAGTGATTATTGATAGTCTATATATATTGATAGATATAACTTTTACTGGTGTATTTACCAGGTCCCCTGTGTTAAACTGAAGTGTTTAACATGTCACCCACCAGTAGATTATTGGCGTCTACTGGTGACTGGGCTGGGAGGGAGGCAGAGATGGAAGTAAAGGCCAAACCCACCTGCTTTGCTGCTCTGATGCTGTTAATGAGCTGTCATTATTCAGCTATTTAGCGGTCATTTTAAACAACAGGACAGTGCCAGGCAGACAGCGCTCCCAGCCTGACTGATTGAAACCAGCTTCTCGATGCCTCGACTCCTGCTTATCAGACAAAGACCAAACAGTCCCACACACAGGTCGACCGCTTTCTTCCTCCTTTTCCGTTTGTCCCTACGTGACAGTGGCAAAAAAAACACTGACAAACATCTAAATTTCAGTCATTTTTGTCTCTTTTTCCGGCGTAACCATAAAGACCCCCTGCATTGTCCACAAAAATGTCTCCGTCTACTGTGTTGAGTTTCAGCGAAACAAACAATCCTACAATTGGAGGTCTGGCACGAAGTCGCTGCAGCGAATTCCAGGGATTTATTCTCCTCGCCAGCTTTTACTCATCATCTAAAGCCACAATGAGATTACCACAAAAACAAAAATTTGTATACATCTATGGAGGCTTCTCCTCCTTGTTGTGAAGTAGCCTCAGAAAGCCACAGGACCTCCTGCATGTTCACCTGGGACCAGCATGTAAACATCCCTCGCTGCTTTTTGTGGGCAGAGTTCCTGGAGGCGGCGGCGTGGTGGGACCTTTACCTGTTTCCTGGACAGAGCCGGTCCTGATTCTGCTGGCCTGTGCCGCTGACCTCTGCTCTGTTTACTGGGTCACTCCAGATCGAGCCGGTTTAATGAGGACCGCTGGGTACGGCCACGCGTCGCTACCAGGAAAACTCGTCCTGTCGCGCTTGTTTTCGCTGCTTAAACGCTGACTGAACCGGGCCAAGGCCAGACCGGACCGGACCAGCCCCCCCAGAGGGTTTACCAGGCCACACAGGCTGGGGGTTGAGTTACACTGCAGCAGCCCCGAGTCAGAAACAGGACGTCAGGAGCAAATCAAGAAAGGACGATGTCATTAGTTTAAATACTCTCAATCTAATCAAGGTTAGCTCAGGTCTTTAGATGTTGATCACTTTAATCATCTACTATTTTTAATTCTAAAATTTCCAAATTCTCTGGTTCAGCTTCTGTTCTCTGATTATTTCCTGGTTTCTTTATTCTTCTATAATAGTAAACTGATGATCTTTGGGTTGTGGACAGAAAAAGACATTTTACATTTAGGGAACACCAAATCTAATCAATTAATCATTTAAATAAATGACGGTTTAGACTAAAAACTCCTGAAACTGTTAATTTTAGGAGAAAATGTATAAATATGTTGATAAAATAACGGCTGGTGTTCAGAAAACAAGGCTCAGTAGACACAGGAGCTGAATGGAAGCTCCTGATGGTTCCAGGTATTAGTCTGGCCCTCACGCGTTACCAGAGAAAAGCCTGGACCCACAGCGGCCTGGTCTACTCGTTGGTTACAACATCTAGCTTCTTACTTGTGTGGGGAGGAGCGGTTGAAGCAGGTCTTGGTGACGTCCGTCACGTTGGGGTTGCAGCAGTCTCCCAGGTCGTAGAAGAAGTTCTCCCAGTTACACTCGGGGTCACAGACGCCGTTTCCCTGCTTGTGCTCGGGGCAGCGGCTGCGGTGCCAGAACATGCAGTCGCCGGCGTCGAAGCCCGTCAGCGGGTGGTTGCACTCGGGGTCGCAGGCGTCGTCTCCCACCTTGCTGATGTCGCAGTTGGCCAGCACCAGGCGGTGGCGCAGCGAGGAGTTGGTGACGTTGTGGACGCTGAGCTCCCAGCTGATGTTGTAGGGGCTGAAGGCGTCGTTGAGCTGCTGGTGCTGCAGGCTGATCTGGTGGTCCGACACCGTGGGCTTGGTCCGCGCGTCGTCCCACACGTTGACCACGCGGTACCGCACCACCTTGGGCCTCCGGAAGCTCCACAGCTGGTTGTAGTTCTTGATGACGTCCACGTTGTCGCAGACCGTCTGGCCGCAGGCCGGCGGCTCCAGCGTGGTGTCCAGTAATCCTTCCGCGTTCCCTGGTCCCGACGGTCCGAGCCCCCCCTGCTCGGGCCGGGGGAAGTTCCCGTCCTTCACGGTCAGCCACTTGCGGCCGGGCAGCTCGAAGGTCTCCCTGATGACCAGCTGAGGTAGGTCGTGGAGGTCGTCGTGGCCGTGCATGTCCCTGATGATCTGGCGCTGGCCACGCGCCTGCCGCCACAGCCCCACGCGCTCCACCGCCCCCCGGTAGTTGTGGTTCAGCGCGTTGCCGCCCACCATCAGCACTTTGCACTTCTTGGTCAGGTGGCTGAAGACGTCGCCCGACTGCTCCCGGCTGACGCCCACCTGGGCGCCGTTGATGAACAGCTTCATGTAGACGCCGTCGTAGGTGACGGCCACGTGCGCCCACTGGTTGGGCACGTAGCGAGCGTTGGAGTGGATGGACGTCACCTTGTGGGCGCGGTCCGTCTTCAGGGAGAAGAAGAAGCGCGGGTCGCGGTTCCCGTGTTCGCTGACGGCCTGGATGCCGAGCAGCCAGCCGCGGTCGCTGGAGGCGTAGAAACACTTGTCGTAGAGGCCTGGAAAGACGAAGAAAACGCCAGTCAGTGATTCATCATCCAAGCAGCCAACGCAGCATCTCACCACAAAACAGGAAGCGTTTATCAGCATCACAGCAGATATTATACGACCTTTTGGCCAGGAACAGAATCAAACGTGAAAAGGACAGTGTTGTTAGTAACGACTGTTCTGACAGTTCATGAGTTGATTATTGAAATAAAGAACCAATAGTTGTTAAGACCAACAGTCCACAACTCAAAGATCATCAGTTTACTGTTATAGAGGAATAAAGAAATAATCAGAGAACAGAAGCTGGAACAGAGAATGACTCAAACTGATTCATTAATTATCAGTAGTTATCGGTTCTTTGGCCACTAATCGATTACTATCTGCCGTTCAGTGTTTGTGTGCTGTAAACATGTTAAACATCATCCTGGAACTTTCTGCTTCCAGAGGGAGAGTGAAAATCAGGGAGCAAATGTATTAATGTGATATATGTTTTCATAGCGAGGGCGTGCTGTCCTGGAAATTGGGTTGAAGTGCATGTTTAACTAAGGGAGACCCCATGGAAATCTCCTGTATAGGCTTTCCGTGAACACTGAGCGCATTTACCCGGTTCGTGTAAACGTCCCCCTGCCAGTGGGGTAGCCAGAGAAGGCTAGTTTCTGCTAAAGCCTTGTTTTCCTAGAGGCACCAAAACTCCTTTTTCCTGTTTCACTTGGAGCCGTGTGTCAGCTGCAGCATGGTAATGTGTTTTCACTTCTCAGGGGATCTGTGAATGCTACCTGTTTGTTGGTTCAGGGCTTGTTGAGGTACGTGTGCAGGGCTCGGCTCGGCGTCCGTGCCTGTGTTGTTTGTTAACGCAGCTTCCTGCAGCCATGGAGCTTCACAGGTGATCCTGCACGGCACTTCCACGTCGCTGCAGGAACCTTCAGCGGTTCAGACAGACCTCGGCTACGTGTTTTTATTGCGTTTGTGTTTGAGGACGCTGTGGTCAGCCATGGTCAGCACCGGGAACTTAAAAGACTCAGATTCAACGTGTCACGTAGGACGGAGCGAGGCTTCGCTGCAGAAGCTGCACCGAGCTGTGAGGAAAACTAGAGAAAGAACAACTGAGCTGTGTTTGCTGCAGAGGTTCGAAGTAGGACATTAGAGCAATTTACTGAAAACAAGTTTGTTACTTTACTTTACTTTTCAGATTCCTTCACATTACCACATATTCCCTTCGGTTCATTTTAAAAATACTGTACTGACAGAGCAGCGCCACACAACACAAAGATAAACCAGAGAACCGGTGCAGCTGATTGACATGAGGCAGTAGTGGTAAAAATGATCAGTGTGTGAAGAGATGGACAAATGTCCAGTAAAAGGATGCGATGGTGCTGGTGTCCAGGTTAACTCTGGTGTCAACAGCATCAAACTCAGCACTGATCCTCCTGAACCTTCAGATAACGTCGCCTCGACTCTTTACCATTCAACCAGTCGGTGTTTGCAGCAGAGCGGCTCTTCAAACTACACTAAGAGCTTTCTGGCAATTACATCAAGCCCTGATGTGAAACTCCACATGTGACCTGGGGTCCAGATAGGTGTGAAGTGTCCGTCTGTAGAAACCCTTCACGTTCCTGGTGTGAGCTGCAACCATGGGATGATGGACCAGCTCCAGAGGCATCGATTGGGCTACCTGAGCCCGGCTAACAATGGCGGCGCTGCCATCTCGAAAACTTTGACCTACTGCTAATTGGAGGCGTACCAGTATGCATTCGTTAACCGCGTGTTTCAATGGACTAATGTTCAAAGAGCGAGGGCCGGGTTCAGCGTCAAGGTCAGTCCTTTGGCGGATGACGTTTTTCAGGCTTTTCCACTACACTGGAAGGAAAAAGCCTTCCATCTGTCAGCTGCTGCACTCAAGGCTAAAAGGTGTGCTAAAATGCTCGCAGGGCTCCCAGTGTAAACAGCTGTCATAATTCTGCCATGCTCAATTAATCTAACACACTACACTTTTCCAGACCCTGCACTGTGACTGGTCACACACACACACACACACACACACACGCTTATAGACAGACTTACATATAGAGATATAGATATAGAGATGTATACCGTACACACACTCCCATGTGAGCAGTCAAACTGAAACACGGAAGTACTACAGATTTGTGCCCACACACACACACACACACACACACACACACACACACGCTAAGGGATTTGCATGTGCACACGCTACGGTGGAGAGCTGTTCCTGTCAGGTTCAAAGGCGACCTTCCTCGCACTTGCCATTTGTCTTCTTCCAAGAAAAACACACTCAGGAAAAAAGAAAAAGTAAAAAAAACACACATACACACAAAGAAAAATGTCACAAGGACTTGATAAAACGCAGGGAGGAAGGGAACAATGAAGACTCTGTTTACTTTGAGCTGTTCTGGCTCTGAAAGGTCAAAGAAAGGCACTTTTCATAGTCGCACTGAAGTGACCGCCGCAGCAAGTTCCCTGAAAAGACAATGGAAAATTCCATCGATACTTAAAAAAAAACAACAACTTCACACATAACAAGAATATTGATTATAAAAATGTCATCGCGTCACTTAAAAACACTTGACTTTAATAATTTAACTTGGCTGTCAGGTTGGAATTCCTTCAGCTGTTAAATGCTGGATTTAATGAGTCATAAATGATCTGACATGAACCAACACGGCGTTTTCTGCACAGTAATTTACACTCTGACCATTAAACTGCAGATATGCAGCTTTCTGCCACTAGGGGTCTCACTCTGAACAATAACAACAGCCAGAGTCTCAGATCCAGATGTTCAGGACATTTATTGTAGGAGGGGGGTCTCTCTGTCCAGAACAACAGGTAAAAACACTGAATGAAAAGGTTCATGTTAACAACCCGTGTTTCTCTGAGGCAGCTGAGCTAATGCTAACGTTAGCTCACTTAGCGTCTGTTTCAGATCCAGATGTTCAGATCGGTTTATTCTGGGAGCAGAGGACTAAAAAAGAATTAATGTAAAATATGAATAAAAAAGGGGCGACACGGTGGTGCGGTGGGTAGCACTGTTGCCTCACAGCAAGAAGGTCGCAGGTTCAAGACCGCCTTGGGCCTGGGTCTGGGGCCTTTCTGTGTGGAGTTTGCATGTTCTCCCCGTGTCTGCGTGGGTTTTCACCGGGTACTCCGGTTTCCTCCCACAATACAAAAAACATGCTCAGGTTAATTGGTAAACTCTAAATTGCCCATAGGTGTGAGTGTGAGAGTGAATGGTGTGTGAATGGTGTGTGTGCCCCACGATTGGCTGGCGACCATCTGGGGTGTATCCCTGCCTCTCGCCTTAACGCGCTGGGATAGGCTCCAGCAGACCCCTGCGACCCCGAAAGGGAATAAGCGGGATAGACAATGGATGGATGGATGGATGGATAAAAAAGGTTCATGTTAACAACCTGTGTTTCTCTGAGGCAGGTCAGCGTGCTACTTGAGCTAATGCTAACATTAGCAAAGCTTGTTGTTCTGATGATTTAAGATCCAGATGTCTGAAGAATAAAATCTTTCACCTGGTTCTACAAAATTAAAAAAAAACAGCAAGCAGGTTTGTGGTTTGTGAAACAGGCATCAGTCATAAGAATTTCTGTTGAATGCTGACACACTGAGTCCATCCAGAGACATTCCAAATTAGTCAAACATTTGAATCCATATTGTACTTTGATATTTCAGGACAGCGAAGGTGTTTTAAGGCCCTGGATGGTGGCGATGGTTGAAACTCACAGGCTGACTTTGACTTTCACACTCAGCTCCTCGTCTCACCCCAAACACTGGACAGGTGATTATTTGTGGTCCTCCTAGTCCAGCTCATTCCACTACAATCAAACAGGGACAGGGTCCAGGTTTAAGTGTCCGTGAAAAACCAGGAGCCACATGTGTTTTTTACGTGTGTATCATCACTACATGACAGCTGAGATGTTTATCTGCTATCACAGCGAGTATCTGCCAACGTCTGGTATAACCGTCCCAGCAGGTCATGGAAGAGAAGACTCTCATCAGCTGATTTATTTTCCTCTTCCTTTGATGCGGGACAACCCAACCTGACCCGGATACGGGGCTAACAGGCCACAACAAAGTTTGCATAACATTTGGACACGGAACTTGATGTTCTGGGTGTGTGTGTGTGTGTGTGTGTGTGTGTGTGTGTGTGTGTGTGTGTGTGTGTGCGTTTGTGTGTGTGTGTGTGTGTGTGTGTGTGTGTGTGTGTGTTGAAATGCTTTAAACCTGGGATCACTTCTGACCACATGTGACTGTCACACGAGAGGAAACAGCAGCACAGAACTCACTTTGTTTTCTTGTTGTAACTTAAAAACATCAACAAGCAATAAAACTTTCAGACTGTTTGACGTTGGTTCATCATTGATCACTGATCGATCGGTCGTCTGGACGATAAACTGTGAACATCCTGTTTACCCTAAAGTGGTCAAGAAGACAACATCCAAATCCCAAACAACCTAAACAGCTGCAACTAATGACCATTGATTAATAGCCATTAATGAAACAGTTAATTGATTAGTCGTATGGTTCATTAAATGTTGATCAGTGTTTCTAAAGCTGCAGATTGAAGCTAAAATGTCTTTTTTTGTCCACAACCCAAAGATCATCAGTTTACTATTATAGAAGAATAAAGAAACCAGGAAATAATCAGAACAGAAGCTGAACCAGAGAATCTGGACGTTTTAGAGTTAAAAATGACCCTAATTCAATAATCAATTATCAAAATAATTGGTGATTAATGTGATAGTTGGAAACTTATCAACTAATTGTTGCAGCTCTAAAATTCAAAAGGGACAGATTTTGGTTGGTCTGTCTATATATATATATATATATATATATATATATATATAAAGAAGAGCCAAAACTCAGCAACTCACGCTAAAACCATTAAGATGGAAAAACTCAAACTCAGGTATCTCAGATTGTGGCGTGAATGAACCACAGCAAAGTGAAACAAATGCTCATCGTGATAAACTGATCATTCAGGTGATTAATTAGAATCCTCTCATCTGGAGGGCAGACACAGTGAATTACTGCAGGGCTCTGGGTTTGCATTCATCACTTAGGTTTTCCTGCACGACTCAACGACAACATGAGAAAACATGTGACAGACAGAAACTGACAGAGAATGAAAGTAAAAGAAGTGAAGAGTCAGGGCAGGAAAACAAGAACAGCACTGTGTTCTGTGTCAGGATCAAAACAAGCGGATGGAGCATTTTTAAAGGCCTGTATTGGATTTAAAAGATTAGGCTTTATTGAATTTGTTTGATCATCATATTTTCTCTCTTTAAGGCCCCTCTGGCACAAAGCAAATCGTATATATTAATATATATTCAATTCAAATCAAACTTTACTTTAGACTCAGGCTCTGATAAAAAACAGAACGTCAGGATGACACAATAAATCTGGAAGATTACAACAGTAATCTGTAGTAAAGGCAGCACGGGGGGTCCACAACAACACCTGCACTTATAAACACACACACACACACACACACACACACACACACACACACAGCCACAATGTGAGACTCAGACAAGGGTTTGGCTTTGCATATCACGTCCTTGCCAACTGGCTATCACTACCCCACAGTGTGCTTAACACACACACACACACACACACACACACACACACAAACACACACACACACACACACACACACACACAAGTGATTATGTGTGTGTTTGTTTCTGTGTGTTTTGAGAGATTCAAACAGATAGAAAATAAAGAAACAAGTGAATTAGCTCATATGCAATACACACACTCCTGTGATTGTGTGTGTGTGTGTGTGTGTGTGTGTGTTGATTACTGTTAATTGTTACTTATTCTGTCTTTGTTCTGCACAAATTGAAGGATCTGATGGGATTACATTTCACTGTGATTACATGTGACAAATAGTGATTGATTGACTGATTGTGTGTGTGTGTGTGTGTGTGTGTGTGTGGGTTCAGACCAGTTCAGAGCAGCATGTGGGCTGAGAGCACCGCTCCCTGTCGGTAAAGCTCAGCCATGAACTCTGCTGTAGTGAAGCAGCAGTTTAACACGTCTCTGGACGCACGTCTGCAGAGCTGCAGCCAGGGTGCACACACACACACACACACACACACACACACACACACACATGACATCAGGCTTCCGGATCAAGTGTGAGTGTGTGTGTGTGTGTGTGTGTGTGTGAGTGTGTGAGTGTGTGTGTGTGTGTGTGTTCTCTGCAGCGTCATTATCTGATCGCGCCCTTTAATTAAAGCTTATAACTCGTTAGGCAGAGACAGGCTGGGGGGGGAAGCCCCGCACCTCCCGTAACTCCGGTAGCCAATCCAAAGGTGTCGGTTTCGGGGGGACACGCAAGATTCATGCGGCGGGAGCTGCGGGAGCTGCCTCCCTCTCTCTCTCTCTCTCTCTCTCTCTCTCTCTCTCTCTCTCTCTCTCTCTCTCTCTCTCTCTCTCTCTCTCTCTCTCTCTCTCTCTCTCTCTCTCTCTCTCTCTCTCTCTCTCTCTCTCTCTCTCTCTCTCTCTCTCTCTCTCTCTCTCTCTCTCTCTCTCTCTCTCTCGCTTTGTGCGGCCGTGACGCGCTCAAAGTTTTGGCCATTACATCATAGTTCTAAAATAGCCAAGTGGGCTCAGAGAATGACATTTCACGCACGGTGGCAGCAGCTGCGGGTGAAGCCCCGCAGCAGCAGCAGCAGCAGCTTCTTCCTGCTTCACCTTCACCAGCTCGGTTCGTTGGTGAAAACGCATTAAAACGCATTAAAACGCATTAAAACGCATTAAAACGCATTAGGTGAAGCCGCTGCAGCCTGAACGTCTCCACTGACGCTGCAACACCTGAACCACTTTACGGCATGACATCATTGTCTGGTCTGACGTGAACTCGTCTTCAACTCAGGAAACTGCATGTTGCTTTGTGCTGGTGGACAACATGACACCATGACACCGCTGTCACAACCCCGGTGTGTGTGTGTGTGTGTGTGTGTGTGTGTACCTGCAATCACCGTGGGTGATCGTTGACCCCCCTCCGGCTTGATCCACATCTCCAGGGTGAAATTCCCTCTGGGTATCTCCACGCCAGGCTTCAGCCGGAGCTGGTCCCCCCTGCCGGTGAAGTACACCGCCTTCCCCCGGTCCGGGGAGCTCCCCTCCGGCTGAGAGGAGCGCCGCCGCTGCCGGAGCAGCCGCCGCTCCACGCCGGGCACGGAGCGCTTGCCCCGGGGCAGACGCGTGGCACAAGCCCCCGGGACGGTGGCTCTCGCCTCCCTGATGCGCACCAGCTCCCTCTTGGATCTCCCCTTCCTCCGGACGGTCCCGCACTCTGATCCAAAACACAAGATGAGAATCACCAGGCAAGACACCCAGGGAGATGTCCAAAGTTTCATTTTTCGGGAGAGGAAATTGCAAAAAAAAATTATATATATATATATATGGCTATATTTATATATATATATATATATATTTAGAATAATCAGAACAAATGAAACAGGAAGCACGGAATAACTAGATATAAAATGTATGTCCACAATGTTCTGCTGTTTGGATCCTCCGAGTTTGTCCTCCTGTCTTTTACAGCCGGAGAACGTGAAAGCGCAGAAAGTGTCTAAATAAACCCATAAAGCTGCTGTTTTCCCCTCTTTATAAGCTAAGCCACGACCCCCTCTCTGCTCAGCAAACTCTGGAGACATTCAGGGGACACGGGAATATTTGATTCATGCATGTTCCACGGTGCCTTTTCAATGGCTCCCATTTAGCCAAAGGATGACTAATAAGTAATCAATCAAGAGGGGGGGTCCGCGATGCCCCCCTCATCCCTCCGGACGGTAGGAGTTACTCCAGAAATCCACAGTTGTCCAGGCTGTCACACCTTCCTGCTGCCTGGATCCCGCCCGTGGACCAGCAGCACCGGCTGCACATGTTAGATCCACAAAGTGACAACAAAGCGACCTCTCATATTAACACGAGTAACAAACAGGAGAAAAACAGCAGAATCCAAACTTGCTTCCTCCTGCCTTGTGCCTGTGCAAAAAGCCAAAGTTCGGTGCAGACGCACAGCGGCGCAGCGCGTCCTGACGCGTGTTCGTGGGTTCGCAGGTAGCAGCGATAGGATGTTTACGGAGTTTGGAGGCGGAGATGTGCATGTGTGTATCCCTCTAGCGGCTATGATTTAAACAATCCTACACCTCACACACACACACACACACATCTGCAGACATCTGGAAGATTCACTCTTCGCAGCATTAGGATTAAATCTGCTGCTGAATGTAAAGGTTTAAACACAGAGGGCTTTTATTTTGAAATCGAAATAAAACATACAAATCTCGTGTATTTATTGATCAAATCAAGTACTATCATATACTATGATACAGTGAGAGTACTTTTATTTTTAATACTTACATTTTGCTGATAAATACTTTTTGAATTCAGACCTTTTATTTATATTAAACATGTTTTGACAACAGTATTTATACTTTTACTTCAGTTAAGTAAAGTACTTTGTTCCCCACTAATTATCATCTATTGCCATTTATACATCACATTTTTTCTTTTCTCAAGATTTACACGAGAGCTAAAATGTGTGAAATGCTCATATATGTAGTCTGTGGCTTAAAACTTTTATTTTGTAGTATTCAAATACTAACTATTTGTCACCAAAATAAATAAATAATAAAACACCAACAATAAATAATCAAGGATAATCCTCTGAAACCTGGTTTCACTGGTAGAAGTACTTCTTTATGTAAAAGTATCTCTACTACAATTAAAAAGTACTTTAATACAAGCATTTATTATTTAAACGTAGAGTAACGTTAAGTACTCATCCTGTTTAGAGTAATTATATTAACGGTACGCAGTATATCACTTTAACACTCACCGACATTTAAGCAGTACTAATCAGTCAAATAACTGCAGCTACAATCACATGGAAATACTCGAGTACAGCACGAGTACCTCAGAACTACACTTAAGTCAAGTACATGAGTACTCCATGTACTCCATGTACTCCATGTACTCCATGTACTCGGTTAATGTCTAGCGTGTTTTACTCTGAGTGAAGTGCATCATTCTGGGTTTGGCAGATATATTCTATAAACATGTATTCCCCTCAAAGTCATGCTTCCCATTACCGTCCTTTCAAAATAAAAGCAAGCAGTAAATCAGAGGAGGTAATGGTCACAGCATCCTCATCCTGTCCTCCGTTACATGCGATGCAGCGTTTGCTGCTCTGCTCCACATCAGAAGGTTCAGGTTGAGCAGCCTGGACGGAGCTTTAAGCAGCGGTGACCAAGCTGTTTGTGATCTGCTGAGTGAGATGAAAACAATACTTCAGTCACTTACTGGTACTCTGAGCAATATTTCAGGCCCTACAGTGGAAGCGTCTCTGTGGAGACGGCGGAGGCTGGAATGTGTCCGTGTTGTTTGTTGTGGATGTGTGTTTAGCAGCAGAAACCTGCCACCGACCGTAAAGAGAACAGGGAACAAACATTCAATATTTGCTTCCTTCTTCATACGCTGTTGCGACGTTGGTCCTGCATTTTTCCTTTTGTGCCGCGGCGGGGGGGGGGTGATCTACCGAGACCTGCTCTGACCTTGAGAGTTTTCTCATGATGCTTCACACATTTAAAACTTTCACAGACAAAACGTCTTCAGTCTCTGAAACATCACGCGACTTTTAACAGTCGGTTTATTCTTTTTAAAGAGACGAATCGTCATTTAAAAACATCTATTATCCTCTGACAAAGTACCTGCACACTAGATATAATACTGTAGTGTATTAAATACCAATAAACATGTGAATGTGAGTGACAGTGATTCATATGAATCATAGTGCGTTCATTCAGGTAAAGTATTTAAATCTGCATCTTAAAGTTACTAAAGCTGTCAGATGAATGTAGTGAAGTATACAGTATCTGTGCATGGAAATACTCAAACACCACAAAACTTCCTAAGTATAGTACTGAGTTACTGTGAAATGCAGTGTTGGAGCCTCCAGTGATACAGAAAGTTGGTAAAAACATGTTTTCATCAGGGTTTTCGGAGGTCGAGGCAGGACGAAGCTGGAAACTAAAAGTCAGTGAACGCTCGCTTCACATTTGAAGAAGACAGCTCATAGTTCGTCACTTCTACAGGTTTTATTGGAGAAAAGGTCCGGGCGCGTTTCCAAAAAGGAAATTTGGAGACTCCATAAACCCTGCGTGATTACAGCAGAAACCACAGCGCCTGCTGCTGATTAGAGCTGGTGTCCTCACCACTTAACGAGCTTCATCAATTAGTCCTCAGCTTTTCAATATGGAGGAAAAACGTCAATCAGTGTTTGCTGAAGGCTCTTTAAAACTAAATATTCTCAAAACACAAGTCACAGCAACGATGTTTAAACAGCTGCTGATTAACCTTCAGGTGTTGTTGCTGATGTAAACATCAGGTAAATGGAGTTAAATCAGAAAATCAATACGTATTCTAATATTTCATGTGTGATCAGCTGATGGTGTGGAGTCATGTTCCTTCTCCTGAAGTGACTCATCCAGGGAAAATGAAATGAAACCCAC
Organism: Eupleurogrammus muticus; assembly: GCA_036785175.1. Taxonomy (NCBI): domain Eukaryota; kingdom Metazoa; phylum Chordata; class Actinopteri; order Scombriformes; family Trichiuridae; genus Eupleurogrammus; species Eupleurogrammus muticus. The sequence continues at coordinate 213,738 of JAYKQN010000060.1, read as the reverse complement.
TGAGAACCACGACAGAAGGTGAAAGATTTCTCCAAACCTGTGATTCCATTCTCCACTTGTCTCAGTCTGTCTGCAGGCTGAGGAATGAGACCAACTCACGTCTCCACGCGGCGTCCTCGGGTCAGCACGCCGCCTTCAGACGTCACAGAAACGCAAACGTTTTAGTCGAGTCTGCAGCGAGCAGCAGAAACCCTGCAGGGCACGGACCAATCAGAACGCTCCAGAGAAACAGACTCACAGGAAGAACTGAGGATCCCAGTTAGCATGTAGCTCGTTAGCATGTGAGCACTTCCTGTGTAAATGTCTGAAATAAGGTCTGTGGGAAAACGACAAAAAAATAACGTCACTCGTGAATTTAGATGATTTTACATGTTTTAAAAAGTCAGACGAAGCCGTGTCTGGTTTGAATCCGCTTCATATCACATTATATTTACTAATGTTTAATTAGTTCACATTAGAAACAGAATTACGTCACAGAAAAAGTCTCTTCTACTAATGATAATTAAGAAAGTGATTATTCAAGTCGTGAACTATGAATTATCGTTCTTTTTATATACGGATTTTTCCTGGTAATTTGATTTAATATCACATACTATTTATTTGTTGTGAAGCATGTTGTGCTGCATTTCTGCAAAAAAGTTTATTATTACTATTATTATTATATTCAAGTTCTACTTATAGCTGCATATTCTTAGGTTCATTTTTAACATTCATAGAACAATTAATAAGAAGCATTCACGGTCAGATTTTTTATCAAAAGGTATTTCAGGCATTTCTTAAAATTCCATTTAATGAACATTTCATATTATGAGAACTGATATTTTTATCTGCGATGATGTCTAACTCGTGGTTGGAGGGACGCCGGGGGTCGTCGGGGACATTACCGTCCCCACGGCGATGAGACCGCGGGTCATGTGACCACGACGCCGGACGTTCACGCTTCAGACGTCACAGACGCGGCTTCATGTGTGGAGATTATCTCGCTGGACGAAACGTGTGCGTTGCATAAACTTGAGTTTGCCATGGAGCTTATTTCCCGCTGCAATAATCCAACACGTTAAAGCCGCGGCGGCTGTTTGTGGAGGGAACACGCCGCAACGCTCAGGTCGGCCTACAAACATACGGCAACATCCCGTCTTAACCCAATGACCCGTGATGGTCCGTGTCACGGAGCCGGAGCAACGCTGCAAATCCACAAATCTGAAGTGGTTCAGAAAGTAGAACTGGCGGCTGCCACCTGGCAATAAACACGAGTTCTAATCAGGAAACCAGGAAACGCTGGAAAACAAAGGTTCAAACACAAACAGGAACATGAATCTAAGAAAATAATCTTCTCATCAGAACACAGTCATTTCTGTCACTTCAGGAGTTACGGCTTGAATCTGTTGTATTTCAGTGATAAATAAGAGGATTTCCACCTATAAAATGCTGTCCTATAAATATCTACTGATGCTGCGTAATACAAACATCAGGTTTAAAATTACAGAAAAGTGCTGTCCTCTAAAATCTATGATGAAATGCTGAAGCACTGATTAAACATGGTAGATGTTTTTGGAGTAAAGGAACAGTCTGTGAACTCTGTGTTGCAGAGAAGTGGCCTCAGTATTCTACAATAATCTGTGTAGCAGCGCCAGATAAATAGAAAAAACATTGTGGTATAATCCATTAATGCACCGAGCTTAATCTGTGACGGTGGCTGTTCTAAAGTGCAGAAACCTAAATGCGTTTGGCTTGTTTGTTTGCTCTTTTGTGACTGATCTGGAGTAAAATGAAACACGACCCGTGGAGTGGCCAAAATGTGAAGATATTACAGAATAATACAGATTAAATAAATATGGGAACATTCTGAACGTTTGAGAATAGAAAGTGCAGCAACAGAAGGATCTTTCTAAATGTGATGCGTTAGAGAATACCATTAAAGCCTTTAAGAGTTTAATCCTGTTCTACCTACAAACTCAGGTCAAACTTTCAGTAATTCCATGAAAAGTGTCACGTAGGCAGCGTCTGCTGGAAAAACCAAAAAGAGTCACAGACGCGACCAGTTGCTGTTTTTTTACTTTTAAAAAAGAAAATCACGAAGATTACAGGAAACGTATATATTCATAAAGCGGTTTAATCTGGTCTAATGCTGCAGACAGCTGTCATTTATATGCTCTTAGCATGGAGGACGCAGCGGCTCCATATGACAATAAGAAGCTTTCTGCTGTTTTATTGCTGAAACTGTCCAAAAGTTTAAAGTTGATGCGTCTACATGTGATGATTCAATGCTGAAACCGTTTTATTCTGCAGCATGTTTAATAAGAACTAAAAATTATTTCAGTTCTAGATAGATCTAGATAAGATCTTGTATACTCTCATATATACACATATATATATATATATATATATATATTTGACACTGAGTTTTTTTGCTAAATATCATTTATTCAGAAGTTGTCAAGCTTCGGGGTCAGGGGTCACTGACTGGTTGTGACTTTTCCTAAAGGAATAGATGTTTGGATATGTAATGAAGTCTCTGCTCGCTGTAACGCATTACGTCAGCCCACTTTGAGTCATTTTCCTGCTTCATTGTTCGCGTCGCTGCAGTTGGAGCCGAGCTGGCAGGAGGCACAGGGCTGGATTTATAGCAGAGTGGTCAGATGCAGAAAATCAATAAAATACTTGGTAGATGAAAACCGAAATGTCAAGTATTCCATTTTACTCAACGTGAATTAGTGACGACTGTTTTATTGACATTAATTTATCATGCAGTCAGATAGTGGATGTGTCCAGATCACACAGGCACAAGTTGCTGCTTTTGTATCTGTAATTTAATCTCTGCTTCGTGCTGATATATCAACTTCTGGCTGCTTCTTCTAGATGTCATCCGTGTCCCTGCTGTGACGCTGCAGCCGGTTACCTTCCCTTATCAGCGTTCCTCTCATCAGTCTGTCTTGTCGTCCAGTCAGAGACACCTGTCTGCACATCTGCAGCTTCAGGCTGCTGCTATTACACCAACCACCGTGTTTTATTGGTATTATCATTATCTTGTTGTAGTCCACAGTGTAGGCTCTGCTGGCAGCTCTTCTAGTCAAAGCTATTTCATTCTGGATAATTCCACTGAAATGATTAATCAGTTCCTGGTTTGGTTCATTAAATGGTGTAAAATGTTGATCAGTGTTTCTAAAGATGCAGATTGAAGCTAAAATGTCTTTTTTTGTTCACAACCCAAAGATCATCAGTTTACTATTATAGAAGAATAAAGAAACCAGGAGATAAATCTATGCATCTATTATCAACATAGTGGTGACGAGTAGACTTTTTTATTTATTTATTTATTATTTAACGTTTCTATCAGTCTGTGTTTGTCTGTTTCTTTGCAGGTTTTGACCTGATCTTTGTTCATTTTCAGTGAATGTTGGTAATGGTGCTATGACTAATAGTATATACTAACACACTAGTATATACTAACACACATTTAGTTGTTGTTTAACATTGTGGTGAATAGAATTAAATTCATTTAGGGATGTTCTCTCTCAGGTCATTGTCTATTCATTTTATTTCCTAGTTTTCTCCTTTCATTATCTATTTGCTGTGACTTACAGACTCTGCTCTCCTGTCCCGAACCAGACGTTTGAAGGCAGCAGGGATCAGTAATGTAGTGATTCATTAAATGCAGCATGTTCACTTCACTGACCTTTCTACAGACGTGGTGGGTCCTCTGCATCAGGAACACAGGAAGAATGAGGCGTAAAGCGTTTTCTGGTTCCAGGCTCGTCTGAAGACGTTCTGTTGTGTTAGAACACGTTGGGTATGAGAACTGGTTGTGTTTATAAAAGTGTAACTGAATGAAAATTGTACATCTGTGTTTTCAAAAAGCACAAATTTTCCAGCCTGACACATTTTCACCTGTAGCTGCTTCAGAAAAGTGTTTGTGAAAAGTTAAAGTAAAAAAGATCGATAAATAAACTGAGAGAACAGGGTTTTAGCATTTTCTGTGTGAGCAGATGGTTTTCAGAGGTGGAATGACAGGACAGCAGCATGCATCACATCATCTACGTATGTAAATGCGATGAGGGAGCGTTGCTCCTCGTCCTCACATGCTGCAGCCTGGCTGCTGTTGGGAGCCGTGCGGTAAACAATAACCCATTATAAGTCCCCATCGGCAGGCCAGGCTTGCCCTGGGTTTAACTCTGCTGCTTGCGGGGAAGAATTATATGTGAGGGTTGCAGAGTACGGCGCAGTCAGCAGCACGGCCGCTACCCCCCTCCCGTCTAGACGTTAGAGCACGTCCATATGGAGATGGTTAAAAAGCTCATTAGCTGGCCTACTTGAAATACAGTTGCAGTGACGCTTGTCCATAAAAACACAAAGTGGAGTGGTTTCTGCAGCGGCATTAACCAGGTCGAGGCATCGAGCCCCCAGGACTGACAACAATTTGGCGCAGGCCTTTGGATTCGCCAAAACGATGGCTGAACCTGAACGCTTTCCAAGAAAAGGAAGAAATTATTTCTTGGAAGATTTCTGGAACTTTTTTGCTTGAGGTAGCCTGATCCATCTGGGTGAGGAAGAGTGGAAAAATGTCTGGTAAGGTGAATGGGATATGGCCCATTGGAAGAAAAATGGCTCGGCCTTATTAAAAACATTTAGGGTGACCGAAGGCTCGCTTTAGGGCAAAGGAAAGATTTGGGAAGACAGCGAAGATGGAACCCATGCAGCAGCCATGCCCAGTTAGTCACTAATGAATTTCCAGCTCATTCTGCTGTGAGTATGTTCCACACAGGAACATCGTCTACAGTAAACCCTCCTGACGTTAAAGCACATTATCTCCTTTCAACACCTCCTGTACAATCAGCTCCAGGTCTGCACAGGCCTGATTTAGGCTCATTAGGGAACCTGAAACCATGAGAAAATTGTTGTGATTTGTGCAAAAAAGGAAAGGCAGATATGCATGAAAAATCGCAGCCCTGAATCGTTCAACCACATTTCTCCGTTCTCTCTTTTTTTTTTTACATCAACGTTAAAACCAAAAGCCGTCCCAATTTAAATCAAATAATTGAAGTTTATACACAACTTTAAAGCTGCTATAAACAATAGTTTTACATTCACAATGGATCAAATGCCTCGCAGAGCTTCAGCGTCTTTTTACTCATTGTTTTGGTTTTTACGAGCCACAGCTTTACTGTTTAGTTTCACTCTCACCACTCTCCAGCTCGTTTCCAGACACAGCAGGCAGCTGTTTTCAGCAACAACACTCTGTAAATTCACTCTGCACTATCTGCCCAGAACAACACACGCTCACCGACTGCAGCTGATGAATTTAGTGCAGCATTTAGCAGCTGAAGAGCCAGGGATTTACCTCAGGAATGGGTGGAGAAATTGAGGAAATCAGAGCTAAGAAGAACGAGAAGCAGCACAAACCCCCCAGAACCAGACAAGAGTCCATCTCAGTGTCATTGTGTTGTGTTCGCCCTGAAACCTCGGTGGACGGAACTTTGTGAATTTGACCAGACGGTGGCACCATAACAGACCTGGAGGAACTTTTTCCTAAATTCTGGTTTTCCAAAAAAATGTCTCTGATAGTACAAATGGTTTTTCTGTAGCTGACCCACAAAGTTTGCTCAAATGCTGAAACGTGTGTAGATATACCAGGACACATCTGGGGATATGTGGCCAATAGGTGGCGCTGTAGCAGCATTATGTGACTGTACAGAAAGCATCTGTCTCTGTTGGAGCTTCTTTCACATATGTGGAGAATCATTAGATCCAGTGAACACGTTCCCATCAACACAGCAACAGAACTTATTACTTAGCTGTTCACTAACAGGACAAAGACGTTTCACAGGCTTTGTCCTCACTTCATCAGGAACACCTGTGCCATCCCATATGCTTCCTAATATCACAGGGTGGAAAAATACGAGGAGCAGCTCAGTTCACCTCCACCACCATTAGGAGCTCAATCATACACTTAAAGTAGGATTATTGACATTTGGACAATGTATAAGCTCTGTAAAAGTAGAATTTATGGAGACGCCGTTGTTCTGGAAAAACGTTATGAACACTCGCACACTGGCTTCATGAGGCTGCACAGAGGATTTAAGGGATGAATCACGTTTGACAGCGGCGACCACAGAGCAGCACGGGTACGGTGTTCAGCACCAAGGACACGAGACCACAAACATTACAGCTGGAAGATGAACTGTAGATACAGCTCGGTTATCTGCATGTGCTGCTGAGCTGCTGATGCTAGAAGGACCCAGACGACCACACTAGACTTTGTGCTGGTCTGGTCTTTGTGTTCAGGTGCAGATTCTGCTCCTTGTACAGAGATTTTTGGAGATGCTGCCAGGCCTGTGGGTGGTGGATTAACTTTACTATCATGACCTTCACCACTTCCGTCATAGATCACAGAGAAAGAGCAGCAAGTCAACACTTTGTTGATGTAACTTAGCGATAAAAGCAGCTCAGCGACGCCGTAGTTGTCCCGGCTGAAGACGTCGTAGCTGGTGTCTTCACGTCAAGACTTCACTCTGCAGCATTGCATCTTCAGAACTCAAAGCTTCTGAAATCGTTGCCATATTAAAAAGACCCAAATCAGCAGAGTCAACATTCTCTCCAGTTTCTTTGTGAGCATCTTAAAGCTTCACACCTACGAAACTGTTTCTTTACCAATGAAACCAGGACTTATTGCTCAATATCTTTGATGTTTTGTTGGATTGACAGAGCATATTTACCCTCATCGGAACAATGAAAGATAAACTAGCTGCCAAACGTTCATAAAGCGTTGCGGCTCTGACGGAGGACGACGCTGCATGTTTGCTCTGCAGCAGTCATGTGAATGGCTGCGTTTAGATATAAAAGGTGTGTTTACACCCAACTTCCCCAAGGTCCAAAACACCTTGATTCAATTTTAGGTGTGAATGCATGATGGCGACATTATGGTGCACCAGAACGAAAGGCAAGTTTCCATGAAGCTGACCACAATTCAAAGATTAAGCTCAGAATTGGCTATAACATGTGTGGAACGCTGAGTTTCTCCTGGTGTCTTTGTCTGAATCCAAACGTTGCTCCTTGTTCTCAACTAGTCCTGATGGGACAAACACAGTAGAAGTGTAGTTAGTTCTCAGACGACTATGACGGAGGGAGAAAAGGCTGGAATGTGTAGAATGTCGTGGGTAAACAATATTAACCAAAATGCTGTAGGCTTTGTAAAGAACCTATGTGCTCTCTGGGTGTGTCGTAAATAATCAAAGTGCCCAGCGGAGGACGGGAACAACGTTTTCTCGTTCCATGTCATGTATATTTGACTCCCATTAATGCGTTTGGCGCAATGCTAAAGTAGCTAAGCGGAAAAACACATGCAACAGAAGTAAACAATGCACAGTGCTTACATGGAGATGAGCGAACAATGGACACGTGCTGATTTGCAGTCAGCAACGCAATGCCGCACCTTAATGTGTCTGGGCCAAACAATGCAAAAGCCGATTATGCAAATTGGGGTTATCGAGGGCAGTGCAATGCAACAATAGCACAGAGTTGATTGAGCCAAGCTGTGTGTGTGCAGCTACACATCCCCTGGGTTCCAGTTCCCCACAGACGCCTTCCAAACCCCCTATCCCAGGCTCCCTCTTCTGAGGCCTCATTATAGGGGCTGCTGTCAATTGGAAGGTCAAGGGTCATGGCAGAGGATCAAACGGATCAATACCCCCCGGCCTGATCAATCAACTTGTCTTTTCGCCTCCAACCAATAAGATGCCGGCTTCTGTCAAAACAAAGGAGCGAGAGGAAAAAAAAATGCCAAGAAGAATTAGGCGGAGTAAGAAAAGGGAGAATGTAAACACGCTGCCTGGCTGAGCATATCCCAGAAGCTTGTTGTTTTTTTCTTAGTTTAGGATGACATTGTCAAGGACTAGGACATTGATGAGTGCAGTGCGTCATCGTGATGCACCTGTAATGCCCTTGGGTCCCTCTGTGTTTGCTCCACATCTGAGACACCTTGTGAGGGATTTAGATCTCTGGCTGCATAGTGATCAGGAAATAAAGGAAACAACACGCATGTAAGCACCGGCCATCTTGGCCTTCATTAGTGGGAGCAATCATTTAAAAAGAAAGAAAGCGGATGGGGGGTGTTTGTAACTCAAGTAAATAAAGATTGTGTGATGTAAATCAAGAGATTTATTTCTAAACACAATTTGTATGTATAAAATAATTGTAGAAAAATGTAAAAGTATTGAATTCGACCAACCTGGACAAGGTCTGACAACTACTCGTTCTGAACCGGGTCATCATCCTTTCTTCTTTAGAAGAAACAGATCTTACCAGAACACACACAGATGGGAAGGGTTGCGTCAAACGTCAAAACATTGCACTGGAGCAACTAGGCAAAAATTAGCAATACCAGCAGAAGTTGACTGATCAAGGTGAGTTTCACCACATTCAAGTGATTTATTTAACTGAGTTGCCATGTATAACCACATTTACGTTTTATAACCTAACCAACTGTTTTTAGCACTATAGGATCACAAAATCTCATGAGGACAATTTCATCATTTTTCAACGTGAACTCCATTTTCCTGATTTTGAAGTCCCAAAAGTCACTTCTGTGTAAGAACCAGCAAAGCCCCTTCAGAGCATGGCGTGATAATAAGGCGGTCGGGGATCGATGCCTCGTCGTATTTGTTCTCTCTAAGCGTTATTTTTCGCCTCTGTCAGGCTCAAATTTGTCAGGCCTGGTAAATCAAACTTCCATTTAATTATAAATCACATCATTTCATATATCTAAATTACAAGACACAAGCAGCCTATCCAAATTTCCTTTTAGCAATTTCAGAGTTAAGAAAATTGAAATGATCCATTAGCTTTGATTATCAACTTTAATAAATCTCTTTTAAACCCAGAATCCTCTCTGTATAAGTAATCTTGGGAGGAAACAGTGAAACCTATGCCGTCCGCAGACTCAAGATGGAGAACTGTGGGTTCGTCACCACACCATGACTCACCAAGCATCACCAGTATGTGCCGCAGAGTTGCTGTCAAAGAGCTTCCTCCAGTGACTCCAGAAAATGCAATTAGGGTTGAGTCTGACGTAAAGGATGCCAGTAAAGACTGCAAGACTGGATGACATCCTCTTCTGAATATGTTAATGGAAGGAATTCATAGGAACTTCCTTCTCTTACTGATGGATCTGTTCTTGATGAAGATAGATGCCTCAAGGTGGAAGGAAGCCTGAAAAATGCATCTTTCCCCACTGAATATACCAAGGGATTACCGGGAAGATCAATTGATCATTAGCATGAGAAGAAGGTTCAACATCAAGGAAAAGGCCTGATGATCACTGAGATCGCATCACATCAATACTGGATTCCAGGATTTAGTGTTGTAATACTTGAGATCGCTCACAACTCGAAGGTCTCATCTCAGAATCAATCAAGTTTTTACGTGGTCGGTGTGTGACTTGGTCTTAACTCGTCTCATCCTACCTTCATCCGAGTCCCGTCTCAGGCTTGATAAGACTCTGGTCTTGGTCTTCACGTGGTCTCAGTTTAGGGGGTCTTAACTACAACACAACCATGACTGCACTCAGAAGGTCTACAGTACACATCTGCACACTCAGAACATGCAGATCGATCAGAGCAAAAGTACTTTGCTGTCAAGCCGTCCACATTGAGAAGTAGGACGTAATCTCGATAGACGCCTTCATTAACGACCATCGTGACTCCACTGCCACAAGAAGAGTAGCACGTCAGATAAGATGTGATCAAGAAACTAATTTCTTTGGAGCTAAAAATGAACTAAATGAAGCTCTTAAAAGGTATGGTGTGTAAGATTTAGTGGCATTTAGCAGCATCTAGCGGAACAGACTTGGCAGACATGGAAAATAATGTTGGCAACATAGCCATGGAGAAGGCAGCTGACCTGCCTTAGAACGGGTGGACGTTGGCCAGAGTCGTAGAAACACTGACTGATAAAGATGGACTCACGACAAGAGGAAAGATTAATATCAGAGACCAGAAGATGGGAAAGGAGGGACAGCATCTTGCTCCTAGAGACCATTTAACCTCCACAACCATGTCCTTTACAGTATGAAGTGGTTTATTTTTGGACATTTTTAGATCCATAAGTACATTCTTAAAGGTACAGAGTGTAGTTTGTGGTGGTATCTAGTGGTGAGGTTGAACACTGAAACACCAAGCATATGGAAGAAGCTTCAGTTGGACTCTGTCTCTAGAGTCAATGCTGGGTTTGTTGATAAAATGAGTTGGAGGTGTGTTGGAGGTGTGTTGGTGGTGTGTTGGAGGTGTGTTGGTGGTGTGTTGGTGGTGTGTTGGAGGGTTGTTGGAGGTGTGTTGGAGGTGTGTTGGTGTGTTGGAAGGTGTGTTGGTGGTGTGTTGGAGGTGTGTTGGAGGTGTGTTGGTGTGTTGGAGGTGTGTTGGAAGGTGTGTTGGTGGTGTATTGGAGGTGTGTTGGTGTGTTGGAAGGTGTGTTGGAGGTGTGTTGGAAGGTGTGTTGGAGGTGTGTTGGTGGTGTGTTGGCTGTCTGTTGGAGGTGGGTTGGTGGTGTGTTGGAGGTGTGTTGGTGGTGTGTTGGAGGTGTGTTGGTGGTGTGTTGGAGGTGTGTTGGTGTGTTGGAAGGTGTGTTGGAGGTGTGTTGGAAGGTGTGTTGGAGGTGTGTTGGTGGTGTGTTGGCTGTCTGTTGGAGGTGGGTTGGTGGTGTGTTGGAGGTGTGTTGGTGGTGTGTTGGAGGTGTGTTGGTGGTGTGTTGGAGGGTTGTTGGAGGTGTGTTGGAGGTGTGTTGGTGTGTTGGAGGTGTGTTGGTGGTGTGTTGGAGGGTTGTTGGAGGTGTGTTGGAGGTGTGTTGGTGTGTTGGAAGGTGTGTTGGTGGTGTATTGGAGGTGTGTTGGTGTGTTGGAAGGTGTGTTGGTGGTGTGTTGGAGGTGTGTTGGAGGTGTGTTGGAGGTGTGTTGGTGGTGTGTTGGTGGTGTGTTGGTGGTGTGTTTGAGGTGTGTTGGAGGTGTGTTGGTGGTGTGTTGGAGGTGTGTTGGTGGTGTGTTGGCTGTGTGTTGGAGGTGGGTTGGTGGTGTGTTGGTGGTGTGTTTGAGGTGTGTTGGAGGTGTGTTGGTGGTGTGTTGGTGGTGTGTTGGTGGTGTGTTGGAGGTGTGTTGGTGGTGTGTTGGAGGTGTGTTGGAGGTGTGTTGGTGGTGTGTAGGAGGTGTGTTGGTGGAGTCTAGGAGGTTTGTTTGAGGTGTGTTGGAGGTGTGTTGGTGGTGTGTTGGAGGTGTGTTGGTGGTGTGTTGGAGGTGTGTTGGTGGTGTGTTCATGGAGTAACAGTATCATGTATTTGCTCATAAATAAGCTTTGTGAGCCATCAGTTGAAGAATTAGACCATCATTCAGTCAGGGATGCTACACCCAGTGTGTATTTTCAATTGAGTTTCTGCTTCTGTGCCAAGGAATTATTCTCCCTAAGGAATAATTCCAGCAACAAATCATGGAAATGAGATGATGGAATATAGAATAGAAAGGCACTCAATGCTAAATCATTAAAATGTACTTTCTTTACCTCAGCTGCAGACCGGAGTGACGCCTCGCATGACATTAGTTGGCCCAGCGCCAAGCACAAAGAGCGAGCTGGCCTGCACTATTCTATGGTAAAAGATAATTCTTTTAAAACCATGGGCAATATCTTAACAACACAGTCATGACATGCGGCAGTAAATCAGATTTAAAACGTTTGTAATACAATTTGAATGCTCTAAAATCAGGCGGAACAATATACTTAAGTGATGACACTTGGACTGCCAGAAGAGGGAAGTCCCTGCGACGCTAAGTCTCCTGGCGTCAGGTTCATATTTAAAGCTACAGGATGCAATTTGTTCCTTATATTTTTTCGCTGAAATATGCTCCAAAGCAAATCTTAATGAGGTATTGTCGGGGACGTCTGTGACCTCGTTGAACGGGCTGGCAGACGTACAGAGATATTCTCCTCAAGTTTTTAAGTCTCAGCCTTCCAACCAATCAGAGGCCAAGCCTATAATCAATCTAAGAGCTCCTGGTTCCCGTGGAGAAATCAATACAGCGGAAGCAAAGAGGGAGCAGAGTGGCTCAGTCTGAAGACTCATGCTAGCACCAGCTGGATCTTTCAGAACTTGCATATTCCAGCTTTAACGAAAAATATTAAAGTGGTATTGATCTTCTTCTCGAAATGTCTCAGCAAGAATGAAGAGGAGAGAATTTTTGGAAACTTTTTCACTGATACGAGTGAGCAAAATGCTCCGTAAACAAACACTTTACAAGAAGGGTTCATTAATAATCATAAGCTAATAATAAGCTTATTAACATGAACTAACCCTGAGTTGTGTCATATCCATCGTTTACTAAAAGTTGTTCATGTGAACGTTTCATTTTTACATTATTTAATGGTTTATAAATGAGCTATTAACATTAGTTAATGCAGTAGTAAAGTGTAGTATGTTAATTAAGGTAAACATTAAAATTAGTAAATGATGAACACAGATTTTTAACGTTAACGTGAAGTTAACGTCTTCCTATGTCTTCATTTATTAACATTTTTCGTTGATGCTTGAGTACTGAACAAGAATTATTATTTGTATTTCAACAAAAATCCGAAAGAAAAACCTCAGAAAAGATGCAGATGCTGCTGCACTGACATTTGAGACCGTATTCACATGAAATCTAGATGTTCCTATAATAAAAAGTTGCATGGGAATGTTAAACCATAGGTCGTTGAAGCGGTTTCACTCATTCAGATGCTGTTTTGCGTCAGGACGACAGAAGCAGAAGTAGAAGCAGAGTTGAAGAACAAACAGATCTTGAACTGGAAGTTCACCATGATACAAGGACCTAATATATGTTTTAGCTTAGCGAGCTGTCAACACAGCCCCGGGGATTCAACCCAACAACTCAGTCACTGGGAAAGACTGAGCAGACACCAGAGGAGGGACACGACGAGGCCGAAAAACCAGCAACAGAAGGAACAGATTGTATAATGAGCCAAAACAAAGGAGTTGATTATTTTCAACTTCTGACATTTCATAATAATTTGCCGGCCAAATAACACAATTTTATCGGAATGTGCAATGTTACTTGTCAAGTCTTCGGTTCTCGCGGTGCACGTTAATTGTGGAATAGAGAAATTATGTGAATGAAAAAAATGCTTAACAAAAGGCAGAGTCATGTAGGGAACACGACCACCGATGCTCTGGCAACAACAATGGTTGTAAAGACCAGCGTCAGCGGTTTAACAAAAGAGCGATGACGTCTTTACACCAGACAAACTCCACCATAAATATATTACTGGGAGGGAGTTCAGCGCTGAAAACACGCTGCTCGGACTCTCATATCGCTCTCAAGGTCATAAACTAAGTCCAACATGGTGGCAAAACGGCCACGGCTGGAACTACGCGTTCTGTGAGATAAACGACTGGACTGTCGCCTCTGACAGGGATACGGACATCGTTAAAGAAAAAAATGTTCCTGGCATCCGTGTGTATGATATATTCTAGGGGATTTCAGCTAATTGTCCCGACGCTGTGACGATTTACGAACGCCGCACGGAAATATGGTTTTCAGAGTATAAATTATTCATTATCAAAAGTCCTTCTGGCTAATAAATAAAGACAAATATCACGCAATTAGGATTTATTCTATTACAACAGATAAAACATCTAGATAGTTTGGATTGAAAACACAAAGATGGACAAACTATATTTAAAAGGGAGAGTGTTTTTGACATTTAGCCGCATTCCCCACATTCCTGTCATGTATCTGAAGCACTGAGACAGAACTTCACTGATCCTCCTGTAACAGAACAGGAGATTTGAGCTGGAACTATTTTGCAGGCCACAGCACAGCTGTAGTGTTCCTCCACCACTACACCACATAGGAATAAACCCATCAAACCCCAAAGCAAGAACAAATGAATGAAACAGGAAATATTGCAGCTTAATGGGAGCTCCTACCAGGGGTTACTTGGTTTTTCTAATAGGATTCGGTCAACTTAAACTTATACTGAAAATCTGGCTACAACAATCAGTACGAGAGGAATCAGTGAAGAGTCACCAGAACCCTTTAAAACATCACAGCAATGAGGCTTTGAGAGGAGCAGAGAACTCGATGTTTTCCATGTTCTTGGTGGATTTTGAAAAGCTGAAACTCCAGCCAACGCCGTGACACACTGCAGGAACCTGGACGTGTTCCCTCCAGCTGTACGAGCGTCTAAAAAATTCAGCTGAGATATTTGTCCTCCTCGTGTCATTGTCTCCAGCTGACTGGAGGCTCACGGTAAGGCCGCTCCCCAGATCATGACAGCGATTAATAAATAATAACGGTGAGATCAGGGGGACATTGGCTATTTATATCCACACAGCAAATTTAACCTTGACCTTTTTTCACAGTGACCACACTCTCTGCCTTCCCTCAAGCCAAGAGTCAAACACCATATCTTCACACTTCAGCGTCATCTCATAACTCTGACTGAGATATGAAATATTCAAATGCTGCTCTGCCTGCTGTAATGGGCCAAATGTGAAATTCCTCATCACCAGCTTCACAGACTGGGCGCGCCTTGTTTCAGGGGCAGGAAGTGGCCAACACCTGCGCGCCGGTCCATGCGGGCGGCGTCAGAACGCCGGCCAGCCACGGCGTCATCCTGTAAATCATATTTTATCTCATGTGGCATTGGGCAGAAACTCAACGGGATCTGGAGGCGACTGTGGGAACGAGTTTAAAGGGAGGCGGCGTGCGTGCGTGAGTCTGCAGGTGTGGAGGCGGCGGGGGGGGGCTGTGAGGTCAGGGGCTAGGTGGAGTGTTAGCGGGGACGACACCTGACAGCAGCGAGCTGGATGCGCCCTGGCAGTTCTGTACATTCATGTCACTCCTGATCAAAGTCAGCAGCAGGAACCACGGCGCCGGTGCCACCGGGTCCTCGTACAGGACGAGGGGACGGGGGTGAGAACACTTCCCTTCCGCTTGTCCGTCCTCGTCCCTCCGACGAGTCGGGACAGCTGTGACGGCCGCTGGTCGGCCAGGGGTCAAAGGGCACGCGGCGGCGAAGCCTAAACTGGGAGGAGGATTCTCTGCTGCTTGTGTAACAGCCAGAAATGGACGGAAAAAGTGGCTTTTTGTGTGGGATTCATCCACACACACACACACACACACACACACACACACACACACACACACACACACACACACACACAAGATAGCAGAGTTACAAGCTGCAGGCGTTGATCCATTCACGTGAGCTGATGCTAAAGTTAAGAACAACATCTCAAACCAAACAAAACCTCAAAGCTACAGTTTCACTGTCCACATGAAAACAGACAAAGAAAAGAGTTAAAAAATCTCCACCTTTGGACAAAGTCTCACAAAAGCTTCAGTTCAAGAGATAAAAAAGAGAAGTTCATAGTAAATGATGTTAGACACAGTTCATGTTGTAGAACTTCAGATCAGTCTCATGACAACAAAGAGGAAACAGGAATATCAACGTCATGTCTTCAAAATACAGCAAATAATTTGCTTCACTTCTGACTCCAATTACTGTTCCTGGCTGTAAAAGCAGCAATACAACATTTATCACGCTGGCCTCAACAGCAGAACCTGCTCATCATCGTCTGTATCGATGACTCAGGACGACTTTGTTTATTCATTTATTCACAAATCCATGGTAAACACATGGAAGTGACTTCTAACTCCTCTAGTCTGATCTATGTGATGAGCTGCAGCTCAACATGAAAAGTGAACTGGTTTCCATATTTTCTGATGCTGACTGTGCTGCTGGTTGTTCTGAGTGTGTGTGATAAACAGCCAGATACTGCCACCTAGTGGTGGTCCCTGGGAACCAGGCATCTTCCACTTTCTGCTCAGCTGCAATGTGATTCTGATGCAGCTAAAACCAAAATTATTTAATGATGAATCATCATTCAAGAATTTTAACAAATGGTTTTAACTCACATTTCCTGTTGATGAGCCATGTGTGTGTGTGTGTGTGTGTACGCAGCCTATAAAACAGCCACACACACATTTCACTTTCCTTAAGAGAAACAGCTGATCTGCAACTTTTCTGTAACCCAGAACCAAACGGAAGCAATTGTCCAGAGGGCGCCGGGCGGGTTGTTTTCACTACATTTGCTAAATGACTGAAAATGAGGCAACGCTTAGTGCTGTAAAGCAAAAACAAACTTAGCATCTCAGTGTTGTAATGGTGGTGGAAAAAGGTCACCTTCAGCAGCGGGGTGTGGGAGGGAGGTGTGTGTGTGTGTGTGTGTGTGTGTGTGTGTGTGTGTGTGTGTGTGTGAGAGGGGGTTGGGGGCAGCAGGGGAAGGGTGGGGGAGGCAAACTTCGATGCATGTGCTGCAAATTAGTCCTGAGCTGTAGCAGCAGCACGCTGCAAAAAATGGAAACTAATCTGGTGAAAATATCTTGTTTGTGGTGCAATTACTTCAATATTGAGGAGAATTATCCTGAATTATCTGATTCCACTGCCAGATCATCTTGATTTCATTTTGGTTAATTTATTTGTGTTTAGAGAAAACAACACTATTTTTGTCATATCTGTTTAAAAATATGATAAGAAGACAAAGATATGACATGACAAATCTTGTTTTGTTTTCTTAAAACCCGATTAATTTGAGCAGCATCATAATCTACACGACCCGCTGAAGGGGGGAAATAAAGACGATTAAAAAAGATAAATCTCTGTTTCACCAGGTTTTTCACTTGTTTGGATTTTTCCTTTTTTTTTAGCAGCGCAGCAGCGATGAGGAGAGAAAGTGTTGGAGTTTCTGCACGAATGATTACTGGTAAACCTAGGGGGAATGACCCGGGTACGGGGGGGGGGCAGAGACAGCGGGCTGTAAGGAACACTTGCTTTTCTCTCCTCCCCCCTCCTCTCCAGGGAGGTGCAGCACGCACCTCTGAGCCTCTGCTCCCTCCCCATGGCTGAGGCTCCACGTCCTTATATAAGACCCCCCCCTGTTCCTGTGGAGGTGGAGTTCCTGGTTCTCTATAAATAAGCAACCAGTCACACATCTCCTCAGGTCCTCTGATTTCAGAAATGCAGAAACACGTTTTATAAACATTTAACTTTACAGGTGAGGAAAAAAAGAATAAAGTCCCCAGCTAACACATAACATTCCCACAACGTTCCCTGAAGGTTCCTGAAACGTTCACTTCACCACATGACAGAGCTGTTGTGTTACATAGAGAACGTTAGGAGAACGTTAGGAGAACGTTAGGAGAACATTACTAGAACGTAACGTTTGTCTTCTCTTCCTTCGTGTCTGACTGACAATCACAAACAAATAGATTTAACTCGATGAAAAAACATGAAAAAAGAAATCCTGATAAATAAATAAAGTCTCTGTCCATCAACTGGATGTAAACTGACAATGGTCCAACTCACATCTTCATTCAAGATGGAGAAAAGTCACGTGACTACCTGAAACGCCTTTAAAAACTAAATAAAATAAAATAATCCTTTATCTACAACACACACACACACCATTAGTTAGCAGTTAGCTAGCTGTTAGCAGGTAACGGTTTTTAACCCACATAATGACTTTTAGCGAGAAAAAACAAACTGACTTAGATCAAATGTAGATGAAGACGTGTAGATATTAATGTTGGTGCTGTGTTATAACTTTAATATTATTATATCCTGGTTTAAAGCTCATACTTACACGTACCGAACGTCTTCCTCTGAGGATGCCGATCTGTGACGTCACTAAGGAGCGAAAAGGCGGGAATGGTGGAGGCGGAGTCAGTGGAGGGGCGGGGTTCGCTGAAGGGGCGGAGTTCGCTGAAGGGGCGGGGCTAGTGGAGGAGTCTGTTTTCTAGTTTCTTGTCTAACAGAACAGGAAGTGAATATAAGAGATTTTATTTTTACTAAATGTATGTAAATAAACTCACTGTCACTGCGCTACATAAACACACATGTACTCTCACAAATGTGCTGCATGTTCTAAACCTCGATGTTCTCTACATTTCAATTGTTCAATAATAACAATAAAGTCATGGTAAAACATCTATAATAATGAAGATGATGTGGACACCGGTTTGACACAGATTTGGAGTTTATTCACACTTCATCACAGACTACAGTGGGTAATGTATTCAAGAAACATTGAACAGCGCTGCCATATATGACACAGGAAAACAACAAACCAAAAAAAGACACTGAACCCTTTTCTTCGCCATTATATAAAAATAGTGTTGCTACAAAAGTATAAATTAGGCTTACTAATAAAACAACTCAGATTGGAATCTACACACAGGAATCTGCTGCCAAAGTGCCATAAAAAAGACAAAATGAAGAGAATCAAACATTTTTGCATTTTAGCAGAGTATAAAAAAGGAAGAAATGTAAAATAGGATGAAAGCAACACTAGTTTCTTAACCTGAATTGATAATGCAGACTATAATCC
Organism: Eupleurogrammus muticus; assembly: GCA_036785175.1. Taxonomy (NCBI): domain Eukaryota; kingdom Metazoa; phylum Chordata; class Actinopteri; order Scombriformes; family Trichiuridae; genus Eupleurogrammus; species Eupleurogrammus muticus. The sequence continues at coordinate 195,318 of JAYKQN010000060.1, read as the reverse complement.
AGAGTTGAACAGAAGAGATCTTCGTGTTTAGCATTCTTCTACCATAGTTCACAACTTTTTTATTATCTGAATAAGTTAAAATCCTGAAACAAAATAAAACTTACAGCTGATCTCAGTTTTCTAATAACAGTATCTAAGTTGAGTTTTCTAGTATATCAAAAACCTTTTGAAATGCTACTGTAGAAAAAAGAGGTATAATGTTATTGGTGCTCCCTACTGTGTATCTCTGAATTGAAGGCGCCCCCCTGTGGCATAAAAACAGCAGTTCTGTTGTATTTACACAATACATCCTCTGAAAATGGATGATGTCAACCCAGAAACACCAAAACCATGATCAGCATCGCTACGCCCCCCCTCTGGAAAAGGATCACATCAGTCTGGGGGGGCTCATCTGACTCCTGATGAGTGTCTTAATTGATTCACTTCCACCTGATGAGAAACACTGGCTTATAACTTTATATATCTTATTAAAAGCATGCATATCTTAGATATAATTCTCATTTAATCAACAAAAAGAAAAACGCTATTTCTAAGTAAAATTAAGTTGACATCATTACGTCAACGATGGCATTTAGTCCCAGAGCATGTCCTATTTAAAATACTTATTTAAAAACTGTAAGAAAAATCCCTTCATTGGTTCAATCGAGGATTGAACGTTACAGTATTTTGACTATTTCTCTGACCAAGCCCAAATTTTGCTCATTTCCAATCTTTAAAATCACAATATTACCTTCCGAGTACTGAGGTAAAACATTGGATTGGTACTTAAAAAATTAAATTTAAAATATAATTTACAGTAATTTTCTTCTTCTTTTTTTTTTTTTTTACCAAAATATAAATGTTTGACATAAATCAGTTTTAAAACAGCAGTGTTACATACATAGTGTATACATATATTGATTTCAGGAATGCAAATGATCACAATGATCTTGGATACATTGAATAAAGTCTCCCGAAGCCTATAGAGGTAAAAACAGTGTGTTTAAACTATTAAAATCAACTTATATAATAGTTTGTGTCAAGAACCTACATGTAAAAAATGTTTTAAAGAAACCCTTTAGGAGAGAAAAGCGTTTATGAAACTACATAAAAGCTGTAAATGGAGGTAAAGAGGCCTAAAGAGCTGCGAGACACTTAATAATGAAGAACCTTTGACCATTAATTGACATAATTTCAGCATTTAGACACTTGCAATGCAATTATAATAAAAGCCAACACACTTTATTATAGAAACGAGACTCAAATCTCATTTCACTGAGTGACGTGTTCGTCATGACCCTTTTCCTGTTCCAGTGTGGTGCTGAATTCCTGCTTCCTCCCAACGAAAGGAAGTACAGTCACATCATCTTCAACAACACAGGAGGTGAGAAACAAACAAAGACTTTCACTCCGTTTCTCTGTTTTGAGCCTTGTTGAAAAGTTGTTTTTCAGCAAGACAAACATGTAGTGTTAGAGATGAAAATATTCACTTTAAGAAGCTGGAATCTGAGGATTGGGACGTTTTTCCTGACAGAAGGAAAAACAGGATCAAGGTTCTTTTCTGTTTCTGTCATTTTTAACATAGTAAATAAATAAGACTATATTATTGTTAGCTCACATTTTTGAGTCTCTTTTATATGTAGAAACTAAAAAACAATAATAAAAGAAGTGAAATAACTTAATATTCACAGCTGTGTGTGAAATGAACAATGGAAGGATTCCAACTAAAGGTCTGTTTACTACATCAGACGAGCTTAATATTCTGGGTATTTAAACGTATTCAAAGATGTCGCTGCATCTTCTTTGAAAGGAATTTGGACACAAATGAAAATGATCCATTATGATCCATTTAAGTCTGAAAACAAAATATTTCCCCAGACTTTTTTCTGTTTTTCCTTTTTTTCTAGCATAAGCAGACCTGGAAACCACTGATTAACTTCCAAACATGCAGGATCCTGGAACAGGAAAGAGAAGAGTGATGTGACTGTACTGCTGCCCCGGCTGAGACAACACAATACGACTTTATTTACTTCACTGCTGAGAAGAACATCTTCTGGACTACTTCTGGTTTTCTGAATCGTTTCAGCTTCATACAGTGGATCGTTGTGCTTGGATGTGTTGTTGTTAGAACAGTTATACTGACCCTATTTCATAAACCGAGAGAAGACACAAAAACAACTAAACACAACATGACACATGCTGCGTTCGGGGACCGTGGGATAAAAGCACTTACAGTCGTCCGTGGTGTGACACGTTTGACCACCAGAGGACACTGTTCCGTCCCTTTGAGTAAACCAGAGGAAAATAAAAATAAACTACAAGCTTCATAGAAGATGGTGAAAGAAGGCCATTGATCAGCGAGATAAAGGCATGACGTCCTCCGACTGTTGGGTTCACGGTGAGTTCATGAACGAGACTAAAGGCCCAAACACAGAGAACACAGCTGGCACTGACTGAGTAGTACCAGAAGCAACAAACAGATTTACAGTATAACTTCCATTCATCAGTCACTTTAGGAGGTATTCGCTAACTCTGGGATCATTAAAAAAATAAATAACTTGACTTCATTAGTGTTGACTTTAGTGAATGTACTAATTGTTTTCATCCTGAAAATGAGAAATAAACCCTCAGTGATCTGTTTTTGTTGCGTTTGGCACTAACTTCTCTCGGGGTGAAACGTTCTCGAAGGTTCCGTGTTCGCCGCCGCCGCTCCGCCCCAGCTCCGTACTGTCTGCCAGGGAGGACCTACAGAAAGTGGCTGCCCGGGTGCACTGGTTCCTGAGAAAATCCTGTTTATTTCAGAAAGAGAAATCATTTGCTGTTGATAATTAACCGGAGGAGCTCTCTGAGAACAGTCGAGTAGGAGGAGGAAACCTGGTGTTTACGGCCCTGACCAAGATTATTGCCCTGAAACTAAAATCTACACAAGGAAGACGATGTTTGTAGAGTGAAACATGAGGAGGGAACAAATAAATAAGAGATGAGTTCACTGTGACACACACACACACACACGTTCTCATAGACAGGATGACATCCTAAACCTAATATCATGATGTTGTCTAACCACAATGTGACGAAACACGTTTTATGTGAGAGGAGATGAAAAGTGAAATAAGTTTGTTGTTTCATATGTTTTAGTTGTTTTCTCTGCATTCTTGATTTACATAGTTTGTAGGGAGTTTATTTTACCAGATAGATGAAGAATACATAAAGTTTTACCACCACACGTGGAACATTACTACATTCACCTAAGAACTCTACTTAAAGTTATTTTAAAAGGTATTTGTACTTGAATCTTTCTTTGTGCTTATGCTTTATTCTTCACCACATCAGAGTTTTAAGATACTTTCAGATTGGAGATTCTAGTCATTTACATGAATTAATATTGTTTAATATCTTAATTGATACTATTATCTTTATTATATTAAACTTTCTCTTTTCTTTTTCAAATTTGCACTTTGTGTGAAAGCTGCCAAATATAGTACCATACTATAAATACTATGATACTATAAATAGTATAAGTACCACTGATAAAGCAGAGACACTTGGCAGAAATACTGTTCAGAGTATTTGTCCCTGATGGCCTGATGTGATATAACAATGCAGACTGGAGGTGTGTGTGTGTAGACTGGAGGTGTGTGTAGACTGGAGGTGTGTGTAGACTGGAGGTGTGTGTAGACTGGTGGTGTGTGTAGACTGGTGGTGTGTGTGTGTGTGTAGACTGGTGGTGTGTGTAGACTGGTGGTGTGTGTAGACTGGAGGTGTGTGTAGACTGGAGGTGTGTGTGTGTGTGTAGACTGGTGGTGTGTGTAGACTGGTGGTGTGTGTAGACTGGTGGTGTGTGTGTAGACTGGAGGTGTGTGTAGACTGGTGGTGTGTGTGTGTAGACTGGTGGTGTGTGTAGACTGGTGGTGTGTGTGTGTGTAGACTGGTGGTGTGTGTAGACTGGAGGTGTGTGTAGACTGGTGGTGTGTGTAGACTGGAGGTGTGTGTAGACTGGTGGTGTGTGTAGACTGGTGGTGTGTGTAGACTGGAGGTGTGTGTAGACTGGTGGTGTGTGTAGACTGGTGGTGTGTGTAGACTGGTGGTGTGTGTAGACTGGTGGTGTGTGTGTGTGTAGACTGGTGGTGTGTGTAGACTGGTGGTGTGTGTAGACTGGAGGTTTGTTTGTTGAAATACCAGCATTAGAAACTAGCATGAAGCCGGTTAAAATGACTATTCTTTATGTTGTGTTGTGTATTTTCCTGCAGGTTTGTTGTAGCATCAAGTAGTAAACGTTGACGGATACTGTATTTATAAAATAATTGTTCCCTGTTGTTGCGGCCCAGCGGCCGTAGAATAAGGCTGAATGAAATCAGTGTAAAAATAACTCTGCTCTTATATTTTCTCCTCTTTGTGCATGTAAGATGTTTTTGTCTAGAAAACTCAGCCATGAGCTTGATTTCATCCACTTTAACGTCACGTTGTGTCTTTTGGTTGTGAGTCCAGCAGTGTGACTCGCATATCTAGCAGCATAAGACCTTGAGTTAATTTTTGAAATAAAAACACTGGATGACTTTTCTTTACAAGTTAAAACGGAGAAAAAGCATCATTAATGTGTAATCAGATGCTTTTTACCCTTTAGAATTAAACATGCAGGCAGTGTGGTGCATGCAAATGATCTGCAGCTACATTTTGAGGCCAGTGAAGCAGCGTTTAAATGAGCTGCAATGATTTAGTTGCAGTTATCATCTCACATTAATCTACATCTGGAAACGTTGAAAACTGAATTAAACTGTGAGATGTGCAGTGGCAGTGGAGATTCACCAGATGTGTGAATGCTACAGTGTTTACTGCCATCGTCCTGCACCCAGACCCTGACCCCACCTGGACATTAATCAGGCAGCTGTAGGATGAACAGAAATGCGGCGGCCATCTTGTGTCAGGGGAAACTGCACCAGCTAAAGCATGTAGGTCTGTTCACAATAAAAATACAACTGGCCGTATCTTCAACAACTCTGAAGCAGTTTGGTTTATTACAAATGACAAAAACAGCACAAAAGTCTGTGATTGTCTACGGCTGAGAGCAGTTTAGAACCCCTGAGCAAGATGGCGGCAGCAGAAACGTTACACAAGCTAGGACGTAGCATGTCTGCTGCTACAGGAGGATCGATTCTGCATGCAGAAGACATGAGGACAACTGTAAAGACGAGAAGACGCGTCTAACTAGACTGAGGACAGCCTCGGAAATGACTAAAACCTGCAGAGACGATGTGGACGCGTCCAACCGTAACGGACTAACCCTTGTATCCTTGACTAAAACGTATAAATACGACGGACAGACAGCGTCAGGTGGTCTCTGAAGGTCCAGACCTGATGACTTCACCTGACCACGTTCACCAGGTGACGATAACAGCAAACAGACTTTCAGCGGTTCTGGCTTTAGGCTGGATTCACATCAGCGATAAGAAAACCTGCTGCTAATGTGCTGCTAACGCCCTGCTAGCGTCCTGCTAACGTGCTAAAGAGGCGGCGGCCGAACGGTCGAGACAGCTCCACCCCGACGTGTCACCAGTACTAAACAGCTGTTCTTTCTCCGTATAAAGTAGATGAGAAGCCTTATTGTTTTATGGGTGTTTGCAACCTATACAACGCACGTTTGTTTTCCGGTAAATGTGTCTCAAGAAATATTTGTTGTCCATACACATGTAAGTTTACAGTTGGTCTAAACCTATAAATACTAGTCTGGAGTCATTGGTTGGAGGTGAAGGTTTGGTTGTTTTTCTCTCGTCTAGCCCATGTTGGAGCGGAGGAAGATGAGTTTGTTCATCTCCTCGGTCGTGACCTGCTGCCTCCTCTTCATGGCCAGACTCTGCTCACACACCGTCACGCACTCGCTGCGGATCCCCACGGCGGGGACGGCGAGCAGCCACAGCGCCAGGCGGGCGAGGCGGGGGAACTTGTCGCCCACGGCGGAGCTCCAGTACTGGAAGAGGTCGGGGCTGCCTTGGAGAAGAGGCTCGGCCAGGTACTGGAAGATCTCCTGTCTCACCTGGCTCTGACCGTCCTCGCTGCCGGACACGGAGCAGGACGCCGCCGTCGCCGCCCTGGAGCCGCCGTTGTTCCCGCTCCCCTCTACGCGGCTGATTTTGGGGGTGGGGGGGCCGTCGGCGTCGCGCTCTTCGCCCGCCCCCCCGCCGCCCGTCATACCTCCATCCCTGGACTCAGCGGCCATCTCGCATGCTCGGGAGATGATGTCCTCGTGTTGGTAGGCAGGAACTGAACGCAGCTTGATCTGAGGGTCCAGGACCATGGCGACCTGGTGGGCTCGCTCCACCTGGAACCAGAGGAACACCTTTAACATCTCCTCAAGCTTCGGTTCCTTCATCTTCTACTGCTTCTACAAACTTCTAAACAACAGAACAATTCATGAAATTACGGCGTGTAGTTGCATTTTTGGAGAAGTTATGTCATCAGACTGTGGAGTAGACCAGAAGTAGGTGGTCCTGGTCCTGGAGAACTTTTGTTCCAACCAAGCATCAACACATCTGATGAAGGTCCTTATCAAGGGCCTTAGTAGGTAATTAGTAGAAACAGATCCATTAGGCTCTGGTTGGAATGAATTTCTGGAGCTACTCCCACCCTCCGAACCAGGACTGCCTGCCCCTGGTCTAGAGTCTGTGTAGGTCTGGATGTAGGTATGGCTATGGTTGATATGACCCAGAACCATGAATCAGCCTCTACAGGAATCAGGTGTTGGAGGTTTACCTGCACCTGTCTAGTCCTTAAAGTTAGTCAACACGTCTACAACAAACTACAGCTTCTAATGAAGGGTTAGGGTCAGATCCTTGTGCATTAATACCAGGATCTAAACAGGTCAGACCACAACAAACCGGTTTCAGGTTAGTCCTGTTGTCTCAAAAAGTCTTTGGTAACTTTAGAAGAATCTGTTCACTTTCACAGCAAACTGCTCATTTATTTATTGAAATACCAGGTCAATACCTTGAAGTTTTCCTTGAGTGCTTCCAGGAAGTAGTGGCAGAGTTTGCTAGCCGTGCCGGTTCCAGCTTCTCCAGCTTTGGAGGTGAAGAACTTCTCCAGGCGAAGGTAGACGGGCAGCACCTGCTGCAGGGTGGGCCTCCTCTGGCTGCTGAGCTCCAGCGCCGCCAGGCGTAGCGGCGCCAGGAGACAGGCCAGCGTTCCTAGCAGGTGCTTGTTGAGGCCCTGGAGCAGCGGCGCCGTGGACTTGCTGCGGCCGTAGGCCTCGCAGATCTGCTCGAAGTGGGCGTGGACCTGCAGCAGGGCCTCGGCCATGCGGTCCCAGCAGGGGGGGGTGGGGCATTGTGCGGGGGCGCTCTGGGCACCTTCCTCGTTTGTGCTTGAGGACGTGTTGGAGCTTTGTTCCTCGCGGAACGCCAACGTGGTGGAGGAGGCGATGTCCCGGCACGTGGAGAGGAGCTCGGCCAGCTCGTGGAGGCCCCGGGCCTGGAGGCTCCGCTTCCCCAGGACCGCCTGGACCACGGCGCCGAGGGAGCAGCCCGCGCAGCGCAGGCAGATCCTCCCCCGGCCGCCGCCGCCCAGCGGGGAGCCCCCGAAGCCCGCCGCCCACACCCTGGGCTCCGACACGTACACGGTGCGGATGTCCGACATCACGAACTCGGACAGAACGTTCTGCACCCAGTGGTGGACCTGCTCCGGCCCCTCCCTCAGCTCCACCTCCCTCACGCCCAGCACGTAGCGCTTCAGTCTGGACCCCTCCACCTGGTAAGCCGTCAGCACGTAGCAGGCGTCGGGGCCCGACGTCTGCGAGTGGCAGGTGACGGCGATGCCCAGCGAGGCGTTGGAGCCCAGGGCGCACGTGACCTTGACCTTGACCTGGTTGTACATGCGGGGCAGCTGGCGCAGCGCCAAGGCACTCATGTTGCCCAGCGCGTCGCGCGTGGAGTAGGCGCCGTGACGCGCCCCCGTGTCCACCAGGGTCTGGGCCAGCTTCAGGAAGTCCTTGCTGTTGAGCACGTTGAGCATGCTCAGGTCGGAACACATTACCCGTAACAGCCGCTCTGCCACCTGCTGGCGCTCCTTCTCAGGTAGTCCGTTATTCTCTGAGTGGAAGATCCGCCCAAGACGAGAGAAATAATCAGCCATGTTTATTTAGTTGATATATATGCAGAAAATACCGTTCATTAGGAGGATAAATAAGCACAGACCACCCATCAATCAAGCTTTCTACTTGCAATTCTACAACCGTTCATATGATCCACTTCAGATGCTGCCAGATGGTGGCGCTATAATCAGGTTGTGCTATTAGAACCACATAAGCTGAACCCTAACCCAGCCAATAGGTGGCGCTGTAGCAGGGTCATCTAACTACAGAGAACGGATGGTAGTTTCTCTATAGAAGCTTTCACATGATTGAATGACGTTCTACACTAGAGGTGAAACATGACTCAGCAAACCTCACAGTTTTAGTTCTAGTGGACAGATTCACATCAGCAACAGCTCCTCCTGACTTTGGGGTTGAAGTGGATCAGATGAGCAGTTCTTGAGTTCCTCAGACGGATGCTGAGTTAGTAATAATAGTTTTAACAATCTCCTGACAACTGAAGATTCATTCAGGGCCTTTTTATAGCCGCAGCAATAAACAGCTCGTAGTACTTACGGCTGAGAGTGTGGTTTCTCTGGGAGATATTTTGAGGCTGGATTTGTAGTTTAACTGAGGGAAGGACCGGGGCCGGGGCCTGAGCCAGGACCTGGACCTGGGCCTGGGCCTGAGCTTGAGCCTGAGAACCTCTCCACATCTGCTCCTGAGGACCCGAGGCTGAGGAGGTTTTTGGAGAGTCCCCTTTGGTGTGGTTCTCGTTGTCGGCTGAGGAGACACGAAGACGGAACATCAGGGGAGGCCGAGCCGAACGCGTTTAAATGGAGGAAGCTTGTTATTGGAGAGGAGAATGTAAATAAAATCATGACTAAATTAAACGAACGGAACAGTCATCAGCAAAAAAAGGACAAAAATACAGAAGTTAGCTTCCCTGCGTCTGTAAAAAAAAAAAAAGAAAAGGAATTACAGAAAAAACAATAACAAAAAAAACTGAATTGTTTCGTTAGTGAATTCTCATAAAAGTTCAGCCACACGTCACATGGTTTGTCATCAAACAAAAACCAAGTCACTGCAATATCACAGGAATCTATCGGCAAAGCCAAACAGCAATAACTCATCATAATTCATCATCTAGTGTAAATATATTTTGTTTTCTCTGGTGGAGTCGGGATTACAGTGTTTTAAGATCATCCAGATGATAACTGGAGGACTCGCGCTGCATGCAAGCAACATAAATCTCACACAGGAGGATAAACAAACATTTATCTAGCAGGAATACCAGACGTTTGGTCGTCACGGCCTCTGGAATTTTTGCTTTCTATCGTTGTTCTTTGTCCCACTGGGAAATTAATATGTTTTGTGACTTTTGATCACTTTAGGCTACGATTATATGAGATGGGACTTATCTTCCTTAAGATGAATTGATTGTAATCAGTCGTCCAAACACACAAACGCTATGAAATCCTCACCCAGCAGCCTCAGAACCAGATCTGCAACAACCCTGGTTATTCCTCAGAACTGCTGTGAGTTTAAACCTACACCTCAGACAATGAAAGGATTACTCGCTATCAGATTTTTGACATGCATTGCAGCCACTGAGGGTGTGTTCACATTCTGCATGTGTGTCCCTGTGGAGCTGAACGTGCATTTGTAGAAGTGGACTCACCAGCGTGGGACTGCATGTGCTCCAGCAGGTTGTTGTAGAACTGGAACTGGATGCCACAGGCACCACAAGTGTAGGGTTCTAAAAAATCAGAGGCCCAGAAGAGTGTTGACTCTTTGTCAGAGGCAAAAAACTGGAAAAGCTGAGATCATCTAGCCTCTATGACCCGCGGCCGGGGCTGGGCGACCTCTAAGAACTCATTTATTTCACCGTGCTTCGGTTTGTGAAATGGCTGAACCACAGAACCGCGATTTCAATAAATAACCACACACATATAAATATATATATTCATTCAGAACAGGCAATCAATACATCCAACACACATAACATTATAATGAGACAACAACACAGCCTCAAGAAAAAAATACAATAAATAAATGAAAATCAGAAAATTCTAATGAGGATCAGTAAAGATAAAAAACAAAATATACATTTCTAAAATCTAAATTCATGGATAGAAGAGACATTATTTTTACAAATAATAAGTAAAATCGTTCATGATGAGATTTTTAATTCTTGAACTGATTTGTTCACATAGACTGTAAATCTTATTTTAGCTTGTTTATTGAAAAAGAGAAAATAAATGTAATCAAACTGAATTCATTTGAATGAAGATTGATTTTTTAGGCCAAATCGTCCTAAACATGCAGCTGTGCCTCCATCAGCAGCTTGTTGTTGTTGTTGTTGTTGTTTACTCAACAAGCTGATAAACAGCTTCAGACTGATGGTTCATCCATCCCTACATCACCTGCTCCACCGATCCTCTGCCTCTAAACTCTCACTTTATTTTAAAAAGGCAAAGAAAAGAAATGTTAACAGCTTCTACATTAAATCTGCAGCAATGGGTTCCTCTATCAGAGAACCAGACAGAAACCAGCTGGTCAGCTAATGAGGCTCAACGCTCACGATGGAACCAAAGAACAAGGTAAGGAGGGATGGAGCGATGGAGAGGAGGAGCAGGAGGAGCAGGAGGAGGAAGAGGAGGAGGAAGAGGAGGAGGAGGAGGAGGAGGAGGAGGAAGAGGAGGAGGAAGAGGAGGAAGAGGAGGAGGAGGAGGAGGAGGAAGAGGAGGAGGAGGAGGAAGAGGAGGAGGAGGAGGAAGAGACTTACTCTGCGTTGTAGAGAAGGAGCTGGCCACCAGAGGGCTCGGAGTTCCTGTAGAGACAGAGGAAGAGGAGAAAAAGGAGGAAGAGGAGAAAAAGAGGAAGAAAGGAAAGAGGAGGAACAAGAGGAGGAAATCAGACAACAAACATTTTCTTCATCATGTCATTAATAAATCAGTTTTTTCTTCCGTTTCAAACGTCTCAGGAATCCTGATCATGAGTGATGTCACCTGTATATCCATCCATCCATCCATCCATTGTCTATCCCGCTTATTCCCTTTCGGGGTCGCAGGGGTCTGCTGGAGCCTATCCCAGCGCGTTAAGGCGAGAGGCAGGGATACACCCCAGATGGTCGCCAGCCAATCGTGGGGCACACACACCATTCACACACCATTCACTCTCACACTCACACCTATGGGCAATTTAGAGTTTACCAATTAACCTGAGCATGTTTTTTGTATTGTGGGAGGAAACCGGAGTACCCGGTGAAAACCCACGCAGACACGGGGAGAACATGCAAACTCCACACAGAAAGGCCCCAGACCCAGGCCCAAGGCGGTCTTGAACCTGCGACCTTCTTGCTGTGAGGCAACAGTGCTACCCACCGCACCACCGTGTCGCCCCCACCTGTATATCATCAATTTTAATTCATTACACACACACACACACACACACACACACACACACACACACACACACAGACACACACACACACACACACACACAGATTAACTCCAGCAGCAGCGATCAGGCCTGGTGCCAACATCATCAGACATACAAACACCAGCCTATTCAAATAAAACTTTATTAACAGCATCACATCAGACAGACTTTGTGTTTTTATTTGATCATCTTTTTATTTCACATGCATTAGATTATAATAGTAATTAAAATAATCAGATCTGTGTGGGCGTGGCTTATTCAGACTTAACTGGTTGGGCTCAACATGCCGTCTGATTGGTGCAGGGAAACATTACATCACCTTTCTTCCTTCTAAGCTCCGCCCATTTCAGACCATTGAAATATCAGCTGTGAGTTTCTCAGACTTTAGAACCATCCATCCATCCATCCATTGTCTATCCCGCTTATTCCCTTTCGGGGTCGCAGGGGTCTGCTGGAGCCTATCCCAGCGCGTTAAGGCGAGAGGCAGGGATACACCCCAGATGGTCGCCAGCCAATCGTGGGGCACACACACCATTCACACACCATTCACTCTCACACTCACACCTATGGGCAATTTAGAGTTTTTACCAATTAACCTGAGCATGTTTTTTGTATTGTGGGAGGAAACCGGAGTACCCGGTGAAAACCCACGCAGACACGGGGAGAACATGCAAACTCCACACAGAAAGGCCCCAGACCCAGGCCCCAAGGCGGTCTTGAACCTGCGACCTTCTTGCTGTGAGGCAACAGTGCTACCCACCGCACCACCGTGTCGCCCTACTTTAGAACCAGTTTTCAGTTATTTATTTAGTTCCTGCAGCATGAGAATCTGATTAGGAAGAGAATATGTTTGATCACTTTGTATTGTTGGTGATGTGAAATAATAACTAAATGAGCTCTTAGCGTTTTACATGTGATCAATAAAGATTTAGAATCAGATGTTCACGTCTACAGAAGAACTTTTCTTTTTAAGATTCTGTATTAGTGCAGACATTGATCAGTTATGAAGATGTTTAATGTGATTTCAGCAAACACAAATCCTGCTCCTGCTAATCAATCAATCAATCAATAATTATTGATCCTGTACCTGTCAGTTCCTTCAACAGTTTAAGATGAGCAAAGTAATGATTGGTAATAATGACCAGATGGAATTAGAAGGGTTAATCAGCAGGATATTGTAGTCTGATGCTCAGCGTCATTCGTTTATTTTATGTTGCAGCCGTTTTCCACCTGAGACGCTGCTCCACTCACCGCTGGAGTTCTGTGAGCTGTTGGTGTCCACCAGACTGGACTGAATGGCACTCTCCAGTTTCCGTCTGAACGGGCTTCCTGTGAGTAAAAAACAAACGGATGAATAATGCTTCGCGCTACAGGCCCCACATCAGGAACAAACTCCATAAACTCGTTAATTCATTCCTAATCTGAGTTCCCACCATGCGAGTCAATCACACTAACAGCCTTAACAAAAGGATCCAAATGTTCACATCGCGTTTAAATATGGGCTTAATTCTTCCTCTTCATTCCATCTTTTTGACCCAGTTTTTACGATGTGAGGCTTTAAATAGTCGTTATGGCAGAGAGCTGCAGGAGGAGGGGTGACGTATGAACGTACTTACATCTCTTTCACTCTGGACTTTTCCTCTGATTTTTGGGATGTGAACCATGTGACAACTCAGAGGTAAAATCTCTGTTTGTTGGAGCTGCTAATAACTCGCAGGCTACACTTTTTATTAATTTTTATTATTTCCTTATTCCCAGCCCTAGAACATCAGTGTTGTTTTTATTCTGAGGTGATGGGTGAATCTACTCGTATGAGCAGCAACAGGTGAGCAGTGAACACACCTCAGGATGTGACCTTTGACCTGGACCACAGATCATTATTTAATATTGATTTTATTCCTTTATTCGGAGTTTAACATACAGCTAACATTGGTAATAAGTCATTGATCAGTACTATCACATTAATCTCCAGCTATTCTGACCTCAGTCATTTAACCTCTCTGCAAATATTCAACATTCCTGAGTCACATTAACTCACATGGAATGAAACTACTCGGATCATATGTTTATAACTTGTCCTTACTCTACATATATATTTTAACACAGCTATCATTTAGGCCATTTTAAGTAATAAAAACATGTTATCATGTCAAAGTCATATTCCATGCAGTCAAGGGTTAATGATAAATGTCCAGATTCTCTGGTTCCAGCTTCAGTTCTCTGATTATTTCCTGGTTTCTTTATTCTTCTTTAATAGTAAACTGATGATGTTTGGGCTGTGGACTGTTGGTCTGGACACAAACAGCCACAACACTGATTTCATCTTTAATTAAAGTTTCTGAAATCATCACTGAGTCAAATCTGCATCAGAAGGAAATAAAACTGCAGATAAATGCAGCAAGGACCTGTAAACTGTACATGAGTAAATGTGCTCAGTGACTTTCTAGTTTTTAGCTTGGACGTGGAACATTAAAATAATGGTACTGTCATGGTAATAGCATTATTTTAATCATTACCATGGTGTGTGTTCATGTGTTCACTCAGCAGCAACATCTACCTCCTCATCATGTTCACCAGCTGTTTCACTTTATTCTTCATCAATTCTCACCTGACTTTATTCCAATATTACACTTTATCACGCTGACAAGCTCCACCAATCACATTCAACTTCTACACCACCAGTGACAAATAGAACGTTTATGGTCTGTAAATCATACGCTCGGCCGTTAAGGTGTGTGTGTGTGTGTGTGTGTGTGTGTGTGTGTGTGTGTGTGTGTGTGTGTGGTACATACCTTTTATTTTCCCACTCTGGCTGTGGCCAAACTTGCTGATGTCCATGCTGCCACATTCCTGCACCCGAGACGCCTTAATGTCGAAGGAGCCTGGAAACACAGGAAGGAAAAAGACAGAATATTATAATGACAGTGATATACAGGAGTTTAAGGAGGAGGTCAGACTGAACGACAGCTGAAGTACCTCTAAACTGTACGTAAGCACAGTACTATGAAGTACTATGAAGTTTACACTGTGCACATTGATGTTCTGTCTGTTACATCATTTACTTGGTGCTGAACCTGATTCTAACCTAAATTAAAACACTCACCCATCGGTGTGTGAAGAGCGACGTGCTCCTGGTACGGGTTGAAGTACTTGTACTGTTTACCACAGAACTCACACACGTAGCTCCCAGTTTCTGAAAAACAACAAAACACAAACTTCATCAGCTTCAGTGTCAGGGACGTGATTTAATAGATCTATAAGTGATGGAATAAACCTCCAACGGATCCAGGAATCAAAGAGTGAAGTTTGATTTCTGACGCAGAAAGCAGCCAATGGCAGTCAGTTCATATCTGAACCTCCTTTGTACCTCGTGATTGGTTTCATTTTTACACTCTATGACTCAGAGAATCTACAAATGATCGTGGACAAAGAGAATCTGGTCTGAAAGAAAAAAACAGTTTTTGTGCAGTGTCTCTGGTCTTAATGGATCAGAATAAAACATTTATGAATCCATAACGAGTGTGTAGTGGATGCAGAGCGATCATTTAATTAAAAGCACAAATTATTAAATCATGAGCACAAATGAGATGTTTTTCCTCCATGGCCCCTCCCAACCTCTGTCTAAATGAAATATCACAAATAAACAAAGGGTTAATACGACAAACTGATCTATTTCTCTGAAGGAAAATTAAAAAAAAACATTTAAGAAAATAAAAGCACATCAAACATACTTGGTCCAATTTTCTGATAGGGCTCCACTGGCTCCTCCTCTTTAAGGCCATCCACAGGTAACACCACCTGTTCATAGGGGTCTGAGCAGCAAACAGGAAGTCAGGGACGGGGGGGGGGGTACGTTCTCCTATGAGGAGCTGAGTGAATCAGCTCTAAGCAGCTGATCTTATATCTGACAGGACTTCCTGTAGCTGGCCGTGGCCCCGCCCCCAAACACACGTTAAAGCAGACACACACATTGTGATGCTAAAAGTGGTGTTTACCGTCCACTGCGTGCAGGTCACGGTGCTCCTGGAAGCAGCTGTAGTATTTATACTTCTTACCACAGATGTCACAGGAGTAACGGAAGCTGCCTGCAGGACACACACACATCACATACATGTTATATAGATATAAATACATGTTATATACTGATAAAGGTACATATGATATATAGATATAAATATATAATATATATTCATTCATCCCGACAGCAATAAGACTTTATAACAACACATACAAATAACCCTCACTGAAGTCACTGTCACTTTTTCACTGGTCACTTTTTTTTCTCTTCACACACACCCTGCACCTTAAGTGTGCATTAGCTATGTATGTGTACATGTGTGTATGTGCGTGGATATGTATGTCCATATATATATATGCAAATATGTGTGTATGTGTATGTATGTAGGTATGTACGTGCATGTATGTATGTATATATGCTTTGCTTATGCATACTTTTTTTCTTACTCTTTTCCTACTATTTATTAGCATTTTCTCTCCATTCTATGTCCATAATGCATACTGTGTATGCGGATCAACAAATTCTGCGAATTTGTACATTGTGTTGTGTGTTTTTTTTATTTTTATTTCTTTATAGTTTTTTTTCTTCAGCTTTATTTTCTTATCTTTATCTGTAACGCTGCAGTAACACACAAATTTTCCCGTTGTGGGATCAATAAAGTTTTATCTTATCTTAAATACATGTTATATAGATATAAATACATGTTATATAGATATAAATATATGTTATATAGATATAAATACATGTTATATAGATATAAATACATGTTATATAGATATAAATACATGTTATATAGATATAAATATATGTTATATAGATATAAATACATGTTATATAGATATAAATACATGTTATATAGATATAAATACATGTTATATAGATATAAATACATGTTATATAGATATAAATATATGTTATATAGATATAAATACATGTTATATAGATATAAATACATGTTATATAGATATAAATATATGTTATATAGATATAAATACTTATATATAGATATAAATACTTATATGTAGATATAAATATACTGAACGCCACTTTTAATGGTCATTAACCTACAACTGAAAACTGCAGCTCCAGATCAGCAAAGAGCTGAGAATGAAAATACAAATCACTTGTTTCTGATTATTGCAGAAAGATTTATTTATTTTTTAATTAAATTGAAAAACGCTTTTTAAAGACCATCCGTTTTCTTTATACAGATGTATATTTAGTTGTTTTTTGTGTCCTGATGCTCATTATTTTAATTACTGAGGGGGATTATATCATATTCATTATAATTGTATTGGTTTAATTGATTTTTTTCCATTAATTTCTTAGTTTTCTGAGGTTGTGGAGTCGCCTCATTATGTTGTCCCATGTTGTTTGTATTATTCTCCTGCACTAAATAAATAAATATATTTTTAATTTGTGATTTTGCAGTTCAGCCATTTGTCAAATCTAGGACTGTAAAAATAAAATCTAATTAATCAAACACAAATAAAGACGCTGTATGTCATTTACCAGAGCAGAGTGATGTTTAAACTCACGAAGCGTTAAAGAAAAACTAACAATGTTAAATACACAGATTATCTTTAACACACATGTGTGTTTTAGTTCCTGGAAAAACATGAGAGAATAAAGAATAAAACACAAATATATGAAGTCAAATTCTCAGAAAGGCCACTAAAACCATGATTTTTATTTCTAAAGAATGAGTAATAGAAATGAAGTAGAATGTGTGTGACTGCACATGAAGCCACAAACACGTTCAGGCTGAATTATTTTAATGGAAATTTAGCTTTGACCCAAATCCTGGAAGCATCACTTTAGAATGCGTATTAATCTTTCCTCTCGTTTAAAGTTTAATAAGTTTCTCCAGCGTTTTTGGCGCCGGCGTCAAAGCTGAAGTAAAGAACATTAGTGATGCAGATTATGATGCTGCTGCTTTGTTGCAGCAGGTGCTGCAGACAATGAACGAAACACACGTTCAGCTGCTGATGGTTCGCATTTTAGAGCAGGACTGAGGTTTTTATTATTCTAGTGATTATTGATAGTCTATAGCTGATATTATCATCAATAGTGATTATTGATAGTCTATAGCTGATATTATCAATAATTGTGATTATTGATAGTCTATAGCTGATATTATCAATAATAGTGATTATTGATAGTCTATAGCTGATATTATCAATAATTGTGATTATTGATAGTCTATAGCTGATATTATCAATAATAGTGATTATTGATAGTCTATAGCTGATATTATCATCAATAGTGATTATTGATAGTCTATAGCTGATATTATCAATAATTGTGATTATTGATAGTCTATAGCTGATATTATCAATAATAGTGATTATTGATAGTCTATAGCTGATATTATCATCAATAGTGATTATTGATAGTCTATAGCTGATATTATCAATAATAGTGATTATTGATAGTCTATAGCTGATATTATCATCAATAGTGATTATTGATAGTCTATAGCTGATATTATCATCAATAGTGATTATTGATAGTCTATAGCTGATATTATCATCAATAGTGATTATTGGTTCATTTAAATTGACATTTTTTTGACCCCTGACCTCAGACTTCCTGCCTTAAGCTGCGATGCATCAATATTGATAATTAAATGTGCAGGTTGCAGGATTCACGTCTGGTCGTGATGAGATACCAGAATAATGGATTCCTGATGTGGAGATAACGGCGTTAAATCACTGCTGCCATGACGCTCAGAGCTTAAAGTTCATGTTCTTGTATTTTATTTCTAGGTGGATCCATAAAAACAAAGATTCCTTCTTTTAAAATTCAACATTTGGCTGATTTCAATCATTTTCAGGTAGAGCTGCAACTAATGATCATTCTGATATTGATTATTAGAATAATTAGTAAATTATCACTTGATCAGTGTTTCCCAAAGCTGCATTATAAAAGTATGAGTTTAAAATATGTGGTAAAAGTACTGCAGGTAGAAGTACTCATTCTGGGATTGATTTTATATCTGCATACAAACTGGAGCTGCAGCTATTTTAATATTTATATTGATTAATGAGACTTTTTGCAGGAAAGCCTGAAAACTAAAAGCATTTCTCTGTTTTTTTAATTAAGTCACAGAATGAAGGTCTGGAAGAAGAAAATTAAAATGTAGTTTGGATTATTTCTTACTAGTTTGATTCATGAGTCGAATACGCGGCCGTGGAATGAACAGGGTTCTCTGCTGATGCTTTTAATCTACAAATCTGACGTTTTAAATTGGATTTCAGCTCCTTTTGGCCTCAGAATGTTCTGGAAATTAAATCTTAAATGTCATTCGTTTTCTCGTTAATGTTAATTAAGTCAGAATGAGAGAAGTCTGGAATATTGATTATTCATTTTATTTATCAGCAGAAAAGGATTTCTGTTAATGCATTTTCATTCGTCATGAGTCACATTTGCTTCCCTAAAAAATGCCTCAAATCAATGAATCAATTATAAAAATAGTTGGTGATTAAAGTGATAATTGGTAATTAAAGTGATGAATTGCAGCTTTAATTTCAGGGTTCATACACGTGTTCCTGTCTTCTGTGTAGATTTTTTATTTATTTTATACTATAAATATCTGACGTTATATTACTATTATTACTTCTTTTATACATCAGAACCAAAATGCATCAAAAAGCTTCAGGGAACCTGCAGCTGATGATGATGATGATGATGATGATGAAACAGCGTCTGCTTTTCATTTCAACATATTTTCCTATAACCGCTTCACTCATTATTTGGTTATTTGTTCAAACACATCACAGCTTTCTCTGTATTGAAACACTCAAACATCACTTTTATTTTTCAAATTCCAATTCTTAGAAATTCTTTTTTCGACTGCTTCACACATACAGCTTCATGCTGTAGGACTAATAAAAAAGGAGAGAAAAGCCGTTCAGGGAAAATCCTGCCATTACTGAAATGAAAATGCAAACTGGCATTTCATTTCATTTCCTTTGATAAGCATTAATGCCATGACCTATTTCCTATTTCACATTCAAATGTCAAAGCAGTTTGTGTTTTCATTTTCACGTTGAGGAATTTAAGCACCAAAATGTTCATTCACACACCAGCTCACACTTCAGTTTCATCTTGTTTTATTCTCCACGTGTAGTTTTAGGGGAGGATTCTTCTATCTGATTAAACACTAAAGCATCGACGTGTCTGGGAAACGTTCCATCCTCTTAAGAGTTTAATCAGCATTTAGTTATTAACACCGAGACCTTCTGAAACACTGACATCTATAAATAAATACATGTAGAGGAGACGCCTGTTTGTCTGCTTGTGTCCAAACTGCTGCTTTCACTTAATGATCTTCTTTATAAATAACTGAAGTGCTACTCACAGTATTTTTAGTCCTAATCAAAGATCAGTGTGATTCCTGACTGGTTTAGTAGAACATTACGTTACTGTTAATGGAGATTTAACCTCATGAATAGTTCTGGTTCTAACTTCACCTTTAGCTTCAGTAACATTATGAGGGATTAGTACACGTACGAACCAGTATAATTATATATATAAAGTCATACAAATGGGGTTTTCCTCAAATCTCTGTGTTAAAACAAGTGTTCACACACGTCTGGCTATTTATTTCTTTAAATTTGGCCTTTTTTAGAGAAAATGTGGACATGAAACTGAGTTAATGATTATTTGATCGTTAACTTCATCAACAGGAGATGAGGGAACGTCGTGTTCCTCGTGTGTGTGAACCAGGCCTGTAGGTTCTGGTAACAACACGATGGACGTGGACTCACTGTTGGCCGTCTGGGGGAGGCCGTCTCCCACCATGCTCTCTGATTCTGGAGGAAACAAGACAACAGGAGAATCGACATCAAACTCTCAGCAGGAAAAACTTGGATGTGAAAATCAACTACAAATCTGTCTCCTTCTTCTAATGTACAGAATTAAGTTATAAAAATCACATTAAAAATTAACCCTTAACTTAAAAAACAGGAGATGACATGAGAATAAAAAGTGAAATTTCCACAATAATACGTGTTCATCCATATTTGTGTGTTCTGATTAAAACGTACTCATTGAACCACTTTGATTATTTTCTCTCCTCACAAACATCTACTGATCCAAACTCAGGATTTTATCCCTCGCGCCCTGAAGAATTCTCAGACTTCACATTTCTGTAAAGAAACAGGAACTGGTTCATTGGTTCCGTCCAGGGTCTGGTTCTGGCCCCCGGGCCACGTGTTGGGCCCCCTGATCTAAAGATCGACGCTTAGATTGAAACAATTCCAGAAATACACCAATGAAATATGATTGCTGCCAAAAGGCCACGAATGAGTCACGCTGAGGAAGTGACTCGTTTTGGGAACAAGCTGAGTTTTACCTCTGTGAGCCCGGACGTGCGTCTGGAAGCAGTTGTAGTACTTGTACTTCTTCCCACAGATGGCACACACATACGAACCTGCAGGAAGAAACACAGAGCGGGAAAACAGTCAGGAAAACAGTCAGAAACACAGTCACACAAACAGTCAGACACACAGTCACACTAACAGTCAGAAACATAGTCAGAAACACAGTCACACAAACAGTCAGACACACAGTCACACTAACAGTCAGAAACATAGTCAGAAACATAGTCAGACTAACAGTCAGAAACACAGTCACACTAACAGTCAGAAACATAGTCACACTAACAGTCACACAAACAGTCAGAATGACAGTCACACCAACAGTCAGAAACAGTCACACAAACAGTCAGAAACAGTCAGAAACAGTCAGAAACAGTCACACAGTCTATTCACTGAAAATAAAACATCCTCAGCAAAACGCTGTGAGCTTAAAGTAAATGTCACATTCCACGAAGTTTGATTCCTGAAAACATTCCTGAAGCTTTTGTGGCCTAAAAGGAAGAATTCCTACAAATCCGATTAATTGGTTGAAATAACAGGATAAATGTTGAAGCCAGTTTTCTTCTTTTACTGTGAAGGTTCAGAGGTTGTTTATTGTTCAGTTTAGAGCCGTTCACAATAAGAACAAACAGAACCAGAACCAAACGGATCCTCAGCCACGTTCTGAGTCTTTACAGAGTTTTATTAATGAATTATGGTGAATCTCAGACCGTTTTTGGCAGATTTCCTTTATGTTGATTAACCAACAACAATAAACCTGACTGTTTCCATGGCAACACCTGTGGGTCTGACTGACACCTGGAGGAGTCATCATCAGCCAATCAGCTTCTCCATGTTACTGGCCTGTATTATTGTCTTACTATCATTATTATCATCATATTAACATTAATACAGAGTTTAATTATCACAGATTCCAGCTACAGTTTATTTCATTTCATTAATTCTTCTTTTTTAAACGACTTGTTTCACTGTTGATCTGCTTTTCGTTGTAAATGAGACTTTGCCCTCAATTTACTTTTCAGTTTAAATAAAAAATATATTGTTAATTGTTTTTCTCCAGATGGATGTAAGATAAAGTTTACGTCAACACGTTTGTCTGTTTATAGGTTAATAACTCGTTTAGAACATGGAGGATGTGATGATGCTGATTCAACCTGAGCATTTAACAGTTTGAAGCAGCCAATCAGGAGAGAGGATTCGCTTAATATAATTAGCTTCACGTCGCCTGTTTAATGCTGTCGTTAAGTTTCTTATGATTGTATATAATATTTATATTATACTGGATTATAATGACTAATATCACATCAACCTGCTTCACATTAAGGAGGAGGCAGTAAATATTAATGCATGAATGTAGATTCATTATGACCACACACACACACACACACACACACACACACACGCTAACGAGGCTGAGCCAGGCTAATTCTGGTTTCTCTACGTTTCAGCTGACGACCAAACAAACCGAACCCTGGAGGTGACTGACATTCAGTTTGTGCTTCACGGCTTCGGAAAATTAAAAATCCAGCAGCACAAACATCCTGTCGACAGAGAAGCGTCTCTGCGTGTCGGCCGATTATCTGAAACAACCCGGACGCCGTTTGTGAAATGTCATTTTTAAACGGCGTTTTGAGGAGTCAGAAGCAGCGTGGGGGGTCACATGACAGCAGCGTGTAGAGGACAGGTCATTCACACACACCTATGCACGAGTCTGTGCTCTTCGTTGGAGGCGGAGTACCAAGGGCGAACATACCCTCGGTCTGAGCTCTCCTGGATCCTCCTCCTCCTCTTTCTCCTCCTCTTTCTCCTCTCTCTCCTCCTCCTCTCTCTCCGCTCGCCCCCCCGTCGTTTCCCCCGATGACCACGCAGATCTCGGCGGGGTTGGCGTCGCCCACCTTCCCGTTACTGGTCTCCGCGGTGCCCGGCTCCTTCTTCACGGTGACGGCGGGGGGGCCGCTGCTCTTGTTGGCGGCGGGCGGCGGGGGGCCGTCCGCGGAGCTGCCGCCGTCCGCCTGCTCGCTGCCTGGGTTGGGCGCCTCCTTCGCACTCATGACTCCGCCTCCTCTGACCCCGCTGACCCCGATCTCCTGCAGAGGGAAAGAAGCAGAGAGTTTGTGACTGTCAGGGCGACACTGGAGACGCCGTCCTGAGCCCTTCACATTGAACCAGGAAAAGTCCTTAAAGGGAAAACCCTCTATAGTTGGATGATGAGCGCCACCTGTTGGTCAAATAGCAGCAACGCGCTCCAGTGGTTCTGACATCACATCCACACGTGTTCAGTTAATAGCAGGAAATCAGCCTCAGCATCAGCAACGGCTGAGTTGTTGAAATGTAAAATAAAATGTGAAACAGTCCAGACTGATATGAACCTGGTGATGACTGAAAACTGATTTGGACAGGCAGCCGTTTATGGAGACTTACTTTTAGATGCATGTTGTTCAGCTGCAATAATATAATAATCAGAGAATTTGAACGTTTTCTACTTAAAACTGGTTCGTATCAATGAATCTATTATAAAAATAGCTGGAGATTAATTGATGATTAATCGACTAATCGTCCCAGCTCAACTGAACAATACAAGAGGTGATTTGGTGCTAAAGCAGAACGACTGGACCGGATCCACAGGTTGGTCACAGCGCCACCATGTGGTCAAGGCAGAAAAACACAACAACACTTGTTTTGCAGGGAGATGACTTTTAGTCCAATAAATATTCTCCAAGCACAAGGTCGATGTTTTTAAAGCTCCATGGAAACGCATCCGACATGTGAAGAAAAAACGCTCCAACATCTCTAAATGTCAGCTTCAATTTGAGCAGAGAACCTCGCAGAAAAGCAGCAGATATTTAAATGTCCTAATTGTCTCGGCGGAGGACACCGCAGGTCTCTACACATCTGAGATTAGAGGACGACAGGAAATCAGCAGTGGCCTAAACCGTTCACAGGATCCACATGGAGGAAAATCCACTGCGTTTGAGGAGCCCAAAATGCTCTAATTTCAGAAATATCCAAATTACACAACTTGCCACTTCAGCACCAGGCTATAAAAGGTCTCGTCAAGAGCTCCAAACGCAACCAAGCAAAACAGAGTTATAGCAGGACGCTGATATTATGGAAAGAGGGAAAATTGGTCTGCTAATAATAGAGCTGCAACACAGCAACAACAGGCTGTTCATGGCCAAAACACCTTTCTGTAGATAGACACTACCTGGAGCTTCTCACACACACACACACACACACACACACACACACACACACACACACACACACACACACACACACACACACACACAATAATCATTGTAGAAGCGCCAATCTCCATAAACTAGGAGCTGCAACACGTCACGTTTCAGCTGATTCATGTTTGACTGAAACACATAAAACACACAGTAAAAGTAAAAATTTGTCAGCAAATGAAATGTTTAAATCACAGCAGTTTTCTGACCCGTGAATGAACAGCAAAGGTCAGAGGTCAGGAGCAGTATGGCTGCTCGTCGTCATGGCAATCGCCTGTTTAGCAGTAATATCACTGTTCAAGTTTCTATGAGCTTCTATTGTGGCCGTTTTCCTGTTTTATTACAGATGTTCTTCCTCTTTCTGCAGCTGTTCCTCTGGCTGTGGGTTTTTTCTGAGGCTTTTTCTCATAATTTGCTATTTTAAAGCATTTCCATTTTTACTCTTTTCAATTTCCGTTCCATTAGAATCTCCAGCGTGTCCAGTTTCACCAGCAGAACACACGACGTCCAGAATACAAATGTTCAATTTATCCACAGCATCAGGACCGGAGCAGCAGTTCACGCCGCTTATTTTCAGGGTAGCTGCATGTTTAAAATCTAATTTAATGCTTTTTAGGAGCTGCACAGATTATTTTAGATGCTCTCCACGGCACAACAAATGTGCCATAGTAATGTGGAGACTTTAGTAAACAAATTAATGACAAATGGAATCAACTGTGTCCCACTTTTATGTCTTTTTATTTTAGTCTTTTTCAATTTGCTTGTTACTTTTTTAATTAGACAACACAGTAAAACAAAGTACAAGGATATATATATGTATATATATATATATGTGTATATATATATATATGTACTTTTTACTATTTTTAATGTCTGAAAACAGAATCTAAAGCGACTGAAACCAACACTGTTGATAAAAAGAGGAAACGTCTCCAACGTTACGATAAACAGAAAGATGCTCAATTATTAACCAGAGACTCAGTTTGACTCCACAACCAACTGTGGAAATACAGTTATAGTCATTATTATTATTATTATTATTATTATAACCTTCCACCTGGATTATTATTATTATAATTACATTATCTTTGCATAAATAAGATTTATTTCTCTCAGATTGTGTCCAGCCCTGAGCTGCTGTAACGTTATAATAACGTTATAATAATGTTATAATAACGTTATAATAACGTTATTATAACACGTCAGCTGCAGCTGCAGATTAAACATCTGGATTAATGCAGGTGTGTCACAGCCAGCGAGTCTGAAACCTGCAGTTTCATCTCAGCATGAGGCGCCAACGCTGCAGGAAGCACCGGTTGTGTCTGAGGATTCCAGCGCCGTTTATTCAGGATGAACCCTGGTCCCTTGCTGTGATTGGCTGAGGGCATCGCTGTCATGACGGGCTGAGCGGGTTCAGCTGGAAACGTTGTTCTTCACGGCTACAGTCAGACATCGGTCACCATGACGACAGCGTGTTCCACTTGTCGGCGAACAACGATCCGCAGACGATGAAACAACCTTTCGTTGTGATGGTACATCACTGGAGGACCATGGGTCACCATCCGCTGCAGGTCCAGAATCAGTAGAAGCTGCAGTTTTCTGACGTTCCCTGAATGCCTCATGTGCAGACTCTCAGGAGTCTGTTGAATATTTTATCGACTGTTTAGCTGTAAAATGATTCTGCTGCAAACAAACAGAAACAAAAGCAGCAGATCGCTGATGGTTTATCATAATTATTAATACGATTATTAATAAATGTCTCATCTGCCTGAAAGTCTCCAGGATCTTTACTCAGGCTCTCAGGAAAAACCTGAAGTAGTGCTAAGTCGACTGAAAGAACGTTTCCCATAATACAGTAATGTTCAAAATATTTTTTCTTATACATTGTATAAGAAGTTTTGGGCTTCACTCATAGTTGTAAACACATTGTGAACCCTGACTCGTTATAAAACGATCATCGTGGCAACATGAAAAGTCTCGTTTAGCTGCAGACTGGTTTTAAGGCTCGTTTAGTTTCAGGATTCTCAACGTCAGCAGAGTCACGGACTCGTCGTTTATCGTCTACGCAGCAGATTTCACTTCTGCTGCTGACAGAAATTTCACGTCAGTTTTAGTTTTCCAGCTTAAGGAATTCATGAGTAGCTGGAATCTGCCCAACAAGGAACCCAAACAATATTAGAATTTACTAGGGCTGGGCGATAAACCGATTTTATCGATTAACTCGAGTGTATAGTTCACGTCGACTTGTTTGAATGAAAATCGGTTCTCTCTTTAACATCAGCTAACGCTTCTCTCTGGCCTCCCGTATAATGAGCTCGCCCCTCCCTCCCCTCGCACAGAGCGCGCATTTACCAAGTAGAGATAGTAGTGAGTGAGTGACAACATGGCGACAAGCAGGGAAGAACTTGTTCCGAAGAAAGGCACCGTGTCATCCGTTATTTGGAATTGGTTTGCGTTCGCGAGGTCAGACTTAGACCAGAAAACACCCCGCTGCAAAGTATGTATGAAGTCTGTTGCTAGTAAAGGCAGCAGTAGGACAAATTTACTGCAGCACCTTAAACAAAAGCATCCCGTCGAATGGGAGAAATGTTGCGCGCAGCGGAATGAAAAAGACAGCAGCACCCCAAGCACCTCACGCACAGCCAAATCAAAATAAACAAGTATTTTTGGAGCTATTTCTTTGTCATCTGCATCTGAATTTGGGGGCTGTTGAGAAAATCGATTTAAATCGTTAATCGGATATTTTGTGAAAAAATCGGGGATTTTTTTTTTAAGCCATATCGCCCAGCCCTAGAATTTACCAACGTTACCTAAACGCCTCACACACAGACAAGTCTTAAAGAGATGCTGTAGTTTACTGATGTTCCCTAAACGCCTCACATGTGGACATAATTTACCAAGCCTATTATTATTATTATTATTCAGTAGATGCTGTAGTTTACTGATGTTCCCTAAACGCCTCAGCAGGCCGCTCCAGTTCTGCTCAAACATCCAGTTTTTGTTAATTAGCTGTTAGCTGTTAGCTTCTCTCTGCTGATCCATGTGTTTTCTGTGATTCAGTTCATGTGTTGTGATGTAGATTTTCGTTTCACATTTATAGTGTGACAACGCTGAAAATAGGATTTATCGCCTTATGTCAGTCTTCTGTAAACGCGTTACACGCCGTAAACATGTATGAAGTAAATGTGTCTTCCACAGCAACAAGTGATTCCTAAATGTTCCATTCACTGTTCTGACGGATGCAGACAGACACGAGTCATTTGTGAGGTTATTAGTTTGACAAAATAAAATAAAAACAAGCTGCTACAGCACAGCAGCAGTTTGCTTCTGTGTGCTCGTATGTGGATGTTATTTATGGTTTTATGATCAGCTCATTCTATGATTAACATGTGTTTCTGTGTAAATTTAACAGTGATTCAGTGTTTATTAAAATGCACAAATATTACTTATAATCTATTAATCTATCCTATAAAATCATGGTTCATTAAACGGTGAAAACTGTCATTGCAATATCTCCTATGCAGTGAACTTAAATTAGAATAATTAATTAATGAGTTGACGACTTTAAAAATCAACTATTCTGATAAATATAATAATCAATTCATGGATTTGAGTCATTTTTATTTCTAAAATGTCCAAATTCTCTGGTTCAGCTTCTGTTCTCTGATTATTTCCTGGTTTCTTTATTCTTCTATAAT
>JAYKQN010000060.1:147500-162500 GCA_036785175.1 Eupleurogrammus muticus | reverse complement strand
TCAGCTATAGACTATCAATAATCACTATTGATGATAGTATCAGCTATAGACTATCAATAATCACTATTGATGATAATATCAGCTATAGACTATCAATAATCACTATTGATGATAATATCAGCTATAGACTATCAATAATCACTATTATTGATAATATCAGCTATAGACTATCAATAATCACTATTGATGATAATATCAGCTATAGACTATCAATAATCACTATTGATGATAATATCAGCTATAGACTATCAATAATCACTATTATTGATAATATCAGCTATAGACTATCAATAATCAATAATCACCATTGACTGTAATATGAGTCCTAGGCTGGCAGCCCTCGGCCAATCACAGCAGAGTGGGCGTGTCAGTGGGAGAAGGCGACTGTATTGCTGCTTCTGGACCATAAAACATGACGATCATTTAAATTTGAAACTGAGAAAATGTTAAAATACTTTAAACTATGATGTTAATCAGATATTTATATGATATTTTACGTAGTTTCATCATATATTTGACTATTTTTTCTCTTTTTATTTATTTCCTAATTTTTCTGTCTTGTTTTAAGTGCTTGCTTCCAAGTGTGAAATATTGCTGTCAAACTGAATTTTTTGTGTAGATATATGCAATGACAATAAAGTATCAATGAATCTATTGATCTATCTGTCCCTAGTGTTTATGGAAGTTTTATTGATAGAATACTTCTGATTCATTACTTGATAATTTAACTGTTTCATTTGTCCTTAAACTGTCCAGTTATTAGCGTTACTTAATATTTTATAATAACAATAAGTGTGCTGGCATTAAATAAACATCAAAATCAGGTTAAAGAAAACATTAAGAGGAAATTCAAAGCAATGTGTTTTGTGATTAGAATGTAGTTTAGAATAAATAGAGTGAACAGTAGATTCTCCATAATGAATTAACCAGAAGAGAATCTGAATGAACCTGTAAAATCCCTGATTCATTAACATCTGTCATTTAATCCTTTTCTAAATCAACTAATTTAAATCATTTGTAATAGAATATTTTATTAAACTTTGCAGCTCAACATGTGTAAGAGTCCACATTAAAACATGTGAATGAAAACATTAAGAATAAAATCAAATGTGATTTTACTTCAGAATAATCAAAAGCTGCAGAATCTCCATCATGAATAAAATCAG
The DNA here is from genome assembly GCA_036785175.1 of Eupleurogrammus muticus. Lineage (NCBI taxonomy): Eukaryota > Metazoa > Chordata > Actinopteri > Scombriformes > Trichiuridae > Eupleurogrammus > Eupleurogrammus muticus. The sequence goes on along the minus strand of JAYKQN010000060.1, from coordinate 161,334 downwards.
AGAAAGATCAGAATTATTCTGATGAATCTCTTTCATGAATTCTCAATTTCATTGTTTAATTCAACATTAAATCATGGAATTTAATCATTTGTAACAGGTTATAACAATAATTATAATAAACGGTGCAATTTAACATGTTTAGGAGCAGACATTAGAAACCAGTAAAATATGGTAAAAAAACATCAGGAGGTAATTACAACCAATGTTGTTGATTAGATATTCAGAACAAATCAGGATAAAACCAGAGGAAATGAACTTGTTCTGATGCAGCTTTAAAATAAAAACTAAAATTAAGATGCAATAATTAGCACGAACAGCACGACGCACGTGTCGTTTTATTTTGAAAGGAACCCGACTACGGAAGACGACTATTTACAAAAATAGAAGATTTCCTAACGTCAATTATCGTAAAACTAACACACAATTCAATAAACAAATCCCAAACTGGCCTCATTAGAATTTGGTTTTAATTTCTCAGAAACAGCCGCCGACAGGTGGCGCCACTTCCTCCTGCTTCATTCCTAAATCTCTATCTTCCTAAAAAATAAAAGTCCAAATGTCGTTTTGTCGCGTGGCCACTTTACTGGCTTCGCTTCGCGTGTTCGTGGCGCTAAACATGCGGAGAAACTAGTTCGCATGGCGCCGCAGTTTGTGCAGTTTGAGCAGAAACTCCGGAGCCGAAAATTTGCAGTAAATTGTGAAAACATGGCTGCAGGAGGTTTTTGTGTTTCTGATTCCTCCCTCGTCCTTCATGTCGGAGCCGCGGCTCGACTCCACGGCCCCGAATCTAATTCAACATTCTACACCCGAGAAAGGAAAAAACAGAAGCAGAACCCGGACTTACCTCCAGAAACGATGCAGCTCATGCGTGAAACACTCCCGCACAGACCGCGTCCCTCCCCGACCAGAGGTGACTGCAACAACCGCCTCCTCCGCTGGAAAAAAATTGTGAATTAGTTATGAGAAATTCCGAATTTTGTTCCAGCAGACCAGGTTTTGCTGCTCTCCTCCTACATGTCAGTGGAGCTAATGGCGCAGCGGGTCCTGCTGGATCCCGGATCCTCAAGCCCAGGTCTCTGGTCTCCGCTGCGGCTCCGGGTCTGCATGTGCGGGGCCGTGTGCGGGGGTTTCTGGGGTTTGTGGTGCGGTTCCCCTGCTGTGGAAATTTTCGTCCGCCATATAACAACGAGGGCAGATTCCGAAATTGCAGCTGCCGGCCTGTTTATTAGCGCACATGAGAAAAAAAGAGAAAAGGAAAAGTCTGGGAAGAAGCGGAAGAAGATGCTGGACGACCAGAAGTTTCCCGGAGAAACAGCTGCTTTATTCTGATTAAATATTACACCTTTAATGTTGCTGCTGGAGACTAGTGGTGGAGCTGGAGCAGAAGGAAAAGAAAAACAAGAAAACACACAAAACTGACAGATTTAGAGAAACTAGCAGATTCATGAGAAACCAGAAGTTTGGCTGTTCTGTTGTTATTGGGTCATAAGTAAGATAAGATAAGATAAGATAAGATAAAACTTTATTGATCCCACAACGGGGAAATTTGTGTGTTACTGCAGCGTTACAGATAAAGAGAAGAAAATAAAGCTGAAGATAAAAAAAACTATAAAATAATAAAAATAAAAAAACACAACACAATGTACAAATTCGCAGAATTTGTTGATCCGCATACACAGTATGCATTATGGACAGAATGGAGAGAAAATGCTAATAAATAGTAAGAAAAAAAGTATGCATAAGCAAGGCATATATACATACATACATGCACGTACATACCTACATACATACACATACACACATATTTGCATATATATATATGGACATACATATCCACGCACATACCCACATGTACACATACATAGCTAATGCACACTTAAGGTGCAGGGTGAGTGTGAAGAGAAAGAAGAAAAAAAATGAATAAAAAATAAATGAAGCAATAACACGTTTACTAAGACATCGGTAAGAAATCAGCAGAAAATTAATGTGTTCATTAGAATTAGAGAATTAAATAAAACTGCAGGTGAGACAGTCACACGTGAACAGAAATAATGATATATATATATAATAATGCAATAGTTTTCTGAAATATGTAAATGAGGTTTATCTAAGTGAATATGAGCTGAATAATTAATTAATAACATTATAGTTTCTGTCACGCTGTTGACAAAAAGCATAATGTTTTGTCTTTTTAGAAATACAATCAAGAAATCATATATATATATATATATATATATATATATATATATATATATATATATATATATATATATATATATATATATATATATATCACTAATAACTGTAAAAATTCATCAGGAAAAACATGATGCTGACAAACTTTATAGAAATTTAAAGACAAAGGAATAAAGTGAAGTGAAACCACTGAAGTACATTAAAGGGCAGTACACTATAGTATATTATAAAGTATATAAATACTACTTATAATACTACCTTAATTTAACATAAACTCATCTGCTGACAGAGTAAAACATTCTGTCTCTGATTCATCGTAGAAAACTGCTCGTATGGAAAAGGTGATCAAATCAAACAAAAATGACATGGTCTGTTTTATCTTTGTTTAGTTAGTTATTACTAATATTTTACCACCAGCTAATCAGTAATGAGGTACTTCACTGCAGTAGAAGTAGAAATAGTGTGACCTAAAAATACTCAATCACAAAAGTCCTGAGGTAAAACTATTACTACAGTAAAAGTACTGAGGTATTATCAGTATCATGTAGTTATTGTATTAAAGTACTGACTATACAGGCTGTGTTACAATATTATACTTTATTATACTACTTGTTCTATACTACTTACTAGATAAATGTAGTGAAGTATAAAGTAGCGTCACAAGGAAATACTCAATCCTCCTGTCTAAATAGTACTGCAGTACAGTACTTTGGTAAATGAACCCTGAGGAATGTTCTAGTCCACAGAAAGGTTTTGATTGGCCAACACATTTGGATTTCAAAACGTTTTTCTGTGAGAATTAAAGATTTTTTTCTTTTGAAACAATTTATTAGATAATAATGATATTAATACTCAGTCAGCTGGAAGTAGCCTTCATATCGTATTATATTAAAGTATCATATACTATATATGTCAATACAATATATTACATTTTATTATATTATATATATATATTATATTGTATTATATTAGAGTATCATATACTATATATGTCAATACAATATATTATATTTTATTTTATATATATATTATTGTATTATATTCTACAGAATAATAAAAGTCACAGCAACAAATAAAAACAGTTTGATAAAAGCAGCTGACGAACATACAGAAGAATATTTATAGTTTTCATTAGCAGCTTCATTAATGGAAAAAACTCAGATATACGTCTGGTTTTATTCTTCCTGAAGAACCTGAAAAACCCAAAGACTGTGAAGAACTAGAAGAACCTGAAAGACCAGAAGGACCTGAAGATCCTGGAGAACCTTATTATTTAGTATTGATTCATTTAGACTTTCAATAGATGAATGATTTTAACATTCATACAGTAACAATGATGATAAATGATAAATTATGAACAACTAGAAGAATAGAAACAGGTTTCACCTGTTCAGGATCTGAAGTCGATTTCCTGTCAAACAAACGTCACAACGACAAAAAGAGAAAATTATCGACAAGTTCATTCATTAGAAACAATAAAAAAATAAACTGCAAACTTCCCAGAGAAGGTCCACCTGAGAACCTGAGAACCTAAAGACCCGAGAACCTGAAGACCAGAGAACCTGAAGACCAGAGAACCTGAAGACCAGAGGACATGAAGACTTCGAGAACCTGAAGACCTTGAGAACCTAAAGACCAGAGAACCTGAAGACCAGAGGACCTGTAGACCTGAGAACCTGAAGACCAGAGAACCTGAAGACCTGAGAACCTGAAGACCAGAGAACCTGAAGACCTGAGAACCTGAAGACCAGAGAACCTGAAGACCTGAGAACCTGAAGACCAGAGAACCTGAAGACCCGAGAACCTGAAGACCAGAGAACCTAAAGACCAGAGAACCTGAAGACCAGAGAACCTGAAGACCAGAGGACATGAAGACTTCGAGAACCTGAAGACCTAAGAACCTGAAGACCTTGAGAACCTGAAGACCAGAGAACCTGAAGACCAGAGAACCTGAAGACCTGAGAACCTGAAGACCTTGAGAACCTAAAGACCAGAGAACCTGAAGACCAGAGGACCTGTAGACCTGAGAACCTGAAGACCAGAGAACCTGAAGACCTGAGAACCTGAAGACCAGAGAACCTGAAGACCCGAGAACCTGAAGACCAGAGAACCTAAAGACCAGAGAACCTGAAGACCAGAGAACCTGAAGACCAGAGGACATGAAGACTTCGAGAACCTGAAGACCTAAGAACCTGAAGACCTTGAGAACCTGAAGACCAGAGAACCTGAAGACCAGAGAACCTGAAGACCTGAGAACCTGAAGACCAGAGAACCTGAAGACCTGAGAACCTGAAGACCAGAGAACCTGAAGACCAGAGAACCTGAAGACCAGAGAACCTGAAGACCTGAGAACCTGAAGACCAGAGAACCGGAAGACCAGAGAACCTGAAGACCTGAGAACCTGAAGACCAGAGAACCTGAAGACCTAAGAACCTGAAGACCTGAGAACCTGAAGACCAGAGAACCTGAAGACCAGAGAACCTGAAGACCTGAGAACCTGAAGACCTGAGAACCTGAAGACCAGAGAACCTGAAGACCAGAGAACCTGAAGACCAGAGAACCTGAAGACCTGAGAACCTGAAGACCAGAGAACCTGAAGACCTAAGAACCTGAAGACCTAAGAACCTGAAGACCTTGAGAACCTGAAGACCTAAGAACCTGAAGACCTAAGAACCTGAAGACCTGAGAACCTGAAGACCAGAGAACCTGAAGACCTGAGAACCTGAAGACCAGAGAACCTGAAGACCTGAGAACCTGAAGACCAGAGAACCTGAAGACCTAAGAACCTGAAGACCTTGAGAACCTGAAGACCAGAGAACCTGAAGACCAGAGAACCTGAAGACCTGAGAACCTGAAGACCTGAGAACCTGAAGACCTTGAGAAACTGAAGACCAGAGAACCTGAAGACCTGAGAACCTGAAGACCAGAGAACCTGAAGACCTAAGAACCTGAAGACCTTGAGAACCTGAAGACCTGAGAACCTGAAGACCTGAGAACCTGAAGACCAGAGAACCTGAAGACCTAAGAACCTGAAGACCTGAGAACCTGAAGACCAGAGAACCTGAAGACCTGAGAACCTGAAGACCAGAGAACCTGAAGACCTGAGAACCTGAAGACCAGAGAACCTGAAGACCCGAGAACCTGAAGACCAGAGAACCTAAAGACCAGAGAACCTGAAGACCAGAGAACCTGAAGACCAGAGGACATGAAGACTTCGAGAACCTGAAGACCTAAGAACCTGAAGACCTTGAGAACCTGAAGACCAGAGAACCTGAAGACCTTGAGAAACTGAAGACCAGAGAACCTGAAGACCTGAGAACCTGAAGACCAGAGAACCTGAAGACCTAAGAACCTGAAGACCTTGAGAACCTGAAGACCTGAGAACCTGAAGACCAGAGAACCTGAAGACCTGAGAACCTGAAGACCTTGAGAACCTGAAGACCAGAGAACCTGAAGACCAGAGAACCTGAAGACCTGAGAACCTGAAGACCTGAGAACCTTAAAATCGGTGAACTTCAGACACGTCTCTGACACAAAGAGCAGAAAGTTGACAGGAGGTCTGGGCTGAAGCTTTTTTCTAGAACGATGATGATCTGAAGAAGAGGAGCAGAGGAAACCAATCTCATAACACAAGAAGCAGCTTTTATTTTGAAAAACTAAAGGGTTAATCATGCTGCAAAAAAACATCAGGTGCACACAACATGTAATAAACCTAATGATGATTAGAATTATCTGTAATTATCTTAATAATTACCTGATTGTCAGATCATTTTTCTTTATAAAGAAGGTATAAAGAATTTATTTAAAAAAAAAACACAAGATCAAAATGGAACAAAATTAAGCAAAAGGCTAGCAACAAGCAGAACGATCTGCCAGTGGAGTGAGTTAATTATAGATCATCAATATTGGAGTAATTGTTCTGAATAGAAGATATTTTTATTTAAATGGTGTTTCTTGAAGTGTTTTCACAAAACTCAAAACAACAGCAACATCTCGTGAAAAACGCTGCTCTGTTGATCCACTCATGCATGACTCCACACCTCAGCACAAACTGATGCTTCTCTGCATCTGGAACAAAAAGTCCAACTGAAGCTCAAAGACAAAGCACGCTGCAGCTGAAGAGGCCTAAATACTACGTACGGATCCAGACTCAAGAGTCTGTGGTAGAACTTGGAAATTGCTGTTTCCGAGTTCGTTAGTTATATGTATTTTTCTGTCAAGAATCCTAATTACGGCCACTGATCCAGTGATTTATTGCTGCAAAACAATGCAGGGAAAATGTACGAGTTGTTTTTGTAGGCGGCGTTTCCATTATGAGATTTAATTTTCCTTTTCTCTGGGGTGCAGCGTGATTTATTTCACTCTTAATATCAGACGAAGCTCCTGTTTCTGTGAAGTAGTTCAGTGTAAAGACGTGATTAAAAGGCTCCACAGGCGGATTTTACCCAAAATGCCTGAAACATGACAACATGAGGGTTTCATTCTCTCCTGCAATTACAAGCTGTGTCCAGCAGAGGGCAGCAACACACAGCTCAACATCTGTCTCTGCTGCAGCTGCAGCTCAACATCTGTCAACATCTGCCAACATCCGCCTCCCTCTGCTGATGAGCTGCATCACAACACTCACTCATCACCACATTTAACCTCAATAATCACAATGTTTCACCAAAAATCACAGAACACAGAACAAGTCCAGGAGGTGGATGACAGCTCAGTTTGTTGCTTTTCATTTTTAACGTTCATCTGGTGGCCCTGTCGAGGGGCCAGAACCAGAGGTTGAACCACTGGACCAGTAACACTAGGTACGTGTACATGAAACAGTTCACTAATACTGTGATACTTTACTGTGTCTACTCATAATACTGTAGTACTTTACTGCGTCTACTCATAATACTGCAGTACTTTACTGCGTCTACTCATAATACTGTAGTACTTTACTGCGTCTACTCATAATACTGCAGTACTTTACTGCGTCTACTCATAATACTGTAGTACTTTACTGCGTCTACTCATAATACTGCAGTACTTTACTGCATCTACTCATAATACTGCAGTACCTTACTATATCAACTCAACCTAAGTAAACATTTTTATGCAGGACTTTTACTTGTAGTGTAAATGTGATGAAGTATTTTTACGTCCTGTGTTGTACTTTTACTTATCTAGTATCTAAATCCACAATGTGCAGGAACCACATGCAGATAAATGATGGCTGTTTTCATTTCATGATGATGACGTTTTTTTACTCCTCTTTATTTGTATTTACTGTTAGTATGTTTTTGTTCGTGTTTTTCAGGTGTTACTCAGACTTTCTACCTTCCTGCTTGTTAATTTTAATTTCTTCTGCCGTAGCTTTTATTTAAAGATCCACAGATTTTAAAGAACATTTTTATCTTTATCTTATGATCAATCAGCAGCAGATTTAGCAAAGTATTTAAGTTCTTCATAACTTTAAATTCTTTCCTTAACTCTGCGACCAGGTTTTTACTCTTTAAACAACTTTATTTATTTACATTTCTAATGAATGTTTTTTTTTTTAAAAGTCAGAAGTGAGTTTGAGAAGTGATCAGCACTTTAATCACTTTCCTATGAGAATGAAGATCTTTCAATTCTTTTTCCTTCTCTCTGAGGCTGAAAGAGGATCTGATCACTGGTGTGTGTGTGTGTGTGTGTGTGTGTGTTTTTACTCTGACAGTGACTGACACATGTTCCAGAATCGCATGTTCTGCTGCATCTCGAGGTTCCAGAGCTTCTCTGTGAAGCTGCGTCCTGCCGGCTGAAGGTGGCTGTGACCTCCTCATCCTACTTCCTACAGAGGAATATTCCTGCAAAAGGCAGCAGCAGCGTCAGGTGAGACGGCGACAACAACCAAGCTATTTTCTCTCTGTGACCTACTTGTGTTTGAGAGCAGCGAGAGCAGAAAACATCACGTTCATGTCACTGCAACTAGGGCTCGACAACTATGTGTACAATATAAAAGCAGCTTTTATGTGACTTGTTTTAAAAAAGCTTTTCCCTTTTTTAGTTTAATTACTAAAATGTTTAATTATTCTCTGTCTTCTCATAGAGTCTGTTTAAATATCACTATCAGTACGTATAAACGTGTATAAACATGTCTGTGTTGTTCACAAACTCCTTAAGAGTTAAATATGTTATATGCATCTTTATGCAAAGAGTCAACTCAGAGTTTCACACAACATGTCACACACACACACACACACACACACACACACACACAGATGATACTCTGCAGCACACAGAGCTGTAAACAACCTCCATTCACATTTAAAGTGTTCTCAGCTCACAAAGAGAATATTTGCAGCCTCAGTTAGATTCAGTGAAAACTTTACGGCTCAGGATCAACGAGTCATTGAAGCCAGAAAAAAACAAAAATGAAACTGTAAAGAATTAGTTTCTGCAAACTTCTATCCCTGTAAGTTTCTATTAATAAAGAAATGTGTAGTTTTTATCATAGTGAACCACATCCTGTTAGAACATGTGTGATCAGCCACTTCATTATTACACATGTTCTGCTGCTCGTTAACATTCATTTCTACCATGATGCCAGAAAATCAGCAGTTTGGAGACACTCAGACCAAATAACCACCTTAAAGGAGGTTTGACCTGACCAAAAAGTACTGACCTCCGACCTCTGTGACCTCACTAACCACTAACCTTCCTGACTTTGACCCCCTGACCTCTGTGGTGTTGGTGGATGTTTTCTCTGATTCAGATCTAAAGTGTTGATCAGATCTAAAGTGTTGATGTCCTTTACAGACATTTAGAGTAAAGGTGAAGTTGACAGGTGTAAAGTGTTTGAGATGTGATGTCATTTACAGACATAATGTGATGTCATATACAGACGTAAAGTGATGTCATAAACAGACGTAAAGTGATGTCATTTACAGACATAAAGTGATGTCATTTACAGACATAAAGTGATGTCATTTACAGACATAAAGTGATAGCTATACCATGCTGTGAAAGGTTCATTTATCCACTGGTGAATCTTTACCCGTCTCTACCGTGAACACGTGAACAATGAAAACAGTGTTTGTGTTGGCCACAGGTGAATAAAACAGGTGTAATTGCAGGTTGTGGAGGTCGATCAGACGCAGCTTTGTCCCTTTGCAGCGTGTCATTAAAGACAAGGAGACGCTGAACCACAACAGGAATAGAAAAGTGTTGTTCTGGGGCTGCAAAAACAAACTTTAGGTTTAAGCAGCTTTAAAGGGGCAGGCTGCTGGTAAATAGGTTTATTTACCACCTCACACACATCAACACATATTCTCCCTAACCATGTCTACAACACATGGTTAGGATGAGTATATACTATAAATCTCAAAATCATACATTTAAGTAACCCATAGAGGTGTGTGTGTCTGTGTGTGTGTATATACAAAGTACACACACTCACACACACACACACACACACACACACACATACACACACACACTATAACTATTGCTAATTTGTTTTAGTTTCTTTGCACTTTAAATGGAATGATTACAGTGTATTATTATTGTTATTATTAAATCATGATACAGTTTTTTATTCTTGATATCCGATAGTTTTGATGTTTAAAGTACATTTTACTCATACTTCTGTATTTTTACTGAATTGTTGTTTTTATTTTAGAACTTTTCCTTGATGACAGTATTTCTGCTCTTACTCAGGAGCTAAAGGTTAACATGCTGTGGGGGGTTAACATGCTGTGGGGGGTGAACATGCTGTGGGGGGTTAACATGCTGTGGGGGGTGAACAGTAACACACAGATACCTGGTGTGTGAATGTGAACACCTGACGACAGCAGCACTTTTCCTGTTCTGGGACAGATGATCGTGTTCTGTGTCTACTGTTGTCCCTTCAAGTGATTACAAACATGACAGGAGCACATAGCAAAAAGCCCATAATTGTTTGAATAGCTGCTGTGCTGTTAGTACGACACCTGATTAGAGAAAAGTGAGTAATGTAATTATAGTTGAGTTGTTTGAGAGGCTAAGAATAAAACATAGGATGATTGTGCAGCGAGCGTCTGGCCACAATGACAGAACACATCTGATTACAGCCGCTCTTTCCAGAGCTAATTATAGTTTTCCTCCACTTTCTGTTTTTGTCTGGTCACTGTTGAGTCGAGGCCACGGCCTCAAATCATCATCCAGAAACTGAAAATATAACCGGCTGCATGTGATATATATTTGTCTTTTCATTCAACATGACGCTGCCCACAGAAACAATGAAGAGACTTTAGTAATAATTAAAGAGCGTTTCCTGTTTTTTCTAACCTCTAGCCACTAAACTGTCCTGTGAACTAATGGGAATGTCAAGCACACCGTAAAAAATGATCTTAAGGAGTGTAAGTATCTAGTATGTGGTATAATTAATCCAATAATTCCTTTTTCCACTAGGCTATAAAACTCTGTTTTGGTTCATAGCTTTTCAACTGGAAGTCTCTAAGTCTATGATCCATCAATCATTCTTTCCTCAACAATTTGGTTTCAGAAAAACAGAATTTACTAAGAACTCCTTTATACGTCATATCTCCTGAACACGTTATGGAACATGTGTACACCAGGACACGTCTGGTACCATCTGGCCAATAGGTGGCGCTGTAGCCGCATCATGTGACCAAGAGGAAGTCACTATCGGTCTGTATTGGTATGACTGTCCTCACATACTCAGAGAATCGTTCTGTACACCTGGTTAAGGTGCAGCTGAGGAAGCCAGGACGTGGGAAGCGGTTCTCTGGAATCAACCTGAGGCCACGCCCCCAGCAGAGGTAACAGCTGTGTACGGAAATATGACGTAAACATCTGGACGAGGGGAGCTGCTGTGTTTACCTCTGCTATGCAATCGGATCACAGCGGTGTAATCGGATTACAGCGGGTGTTATCACAACACACACACACGGTCCCTGGGGCTGCTTCATCCCAACCTGAGGAGGAGGAGGAGGAAGAGGAGGACGAGGAGGAGGAGGAGGAGGAGGAGGAGGAGGAGGAAGAGGAGGAGGAGGTGGAGGAGGAGGAGGAGGAGGAAGAGGAGGAGGAGGAGGAGGAGGAGGGAGAGGAGGGAGAGGAGGAAGAGGAGGAGGAGGAGGAAGAGGAGGAGGAGGAGGAGGAGGAAGAGGAGGAGGGAGAGGAGGAGGTGGAGGAGGAGGAGGAAGAGGAGGAAGAGGAGGAGGAGGAGGAAGAGGAGGAGGAAGAGGAGGAGGAAGAGGAGGAGGGAGAGGAGGAGGAGGAGGAGGCGCTGTGATGGACCACATGGACGTCATGGTGCAGACGGGAGGAGGCCTGAGACACAGACAGATCGTGGTGTTTAGGTCGACGATTCTGACAGCGTGTGAAAGTGGAAGCGACAGAGGAAGAGTACGAACGTGACGTTTAAAGTGAACCGACGACAAAGCTTCATTTAAAAAAAACTAGAACAACATGTTTAGTGTGATGAGCAACACAGAGATTTTAGCGATTCGATTAGTGGACGTGAAACATTTTTTTCATAAAGACGACGTAGGCTCTTAGGAAGAGTTGTGAGATTAGATTAGGAGGAGACCACGCAGCGACTACAGGAAACAATCAGCCTCTTGTTGGGAATAATAAAGAGAGAAGGGGAGAAACAGAAAGAGTGAAGCAGGTTGAGGTCGATGAGTCAGGTTTCTGCGTCTAACACAACGTCATACACTAGAACTCAATACAAACTGGCTTCTAACTGGTTAAAATCCTGAAACTAAAGTTGGAAAAAGACTGAATTTTCTATTCCCATATACAATATGTGTGTATGTGGCACACTTCTACATATCTAACGTGAGGGTTAGTGTGTAAAGCACGCTGTTGCTTGTTGTTGACGTGCTGTAAAAATAAACCTGCCTTGTTAATATTATAACCAGCTCCTCGTGCTCCTCAGCAGGAAGGGTGATAAAACACATTTTACTGTCTCAGACTAAAAATAACTGATGCAATTACAGCGGAGGTTGGACCAGGAAGGACAACTCACCCTTTACAAACATCATCCCACAGATATTCACTGGAACGTAAGTCATTACAGCATTCCCCTAATCAGGGTTTTTACTCCAAACTCACACACACACACACACACACACACACACACACACGTGTAAAAACATGGCATAATGACATTTCCCTCTTTCCCTATCCTACTTAATAATTACCAAATAAACCACGTTTATTTAAGATTTAACTTTCTCTCAGTCAAACTCTTCTCCTCGTGTAAAAACCTGCAGTAATTAGAATAAATGAAGATGTAAACCTGGATGAATTCCCCTGATGAGTGTTTGACGTCACTCAGCCTACCAGAGTTTCAGGGAGGTACAGTGTGTGTTGGACCCCCCAGGGAGCTGTGTGTGACAGCAGCAACGTTCAGCCTGAACACCGCGCAGCCTCCCACACGTTCAGCTTTCCCATCAAAAGTCTAATTCCGTCCAGACTCGTCTCGTCATGAGGTCGTCTCTCTGTTTCCGTGTGGTCTGAATCCTGCAGAACAAAAGAAAACGGCGGTTTGCTGCAGCCACAGCTGAAGGTTCTGTTACCTTCACAAACAGAACCAGGCGTCATCATGGAGTAGGATCAGAAATAACCTACTGTGCTCAGTGTACACACTGGGTTACATCATACTGCTTGTTTCAGTCAGTCAATACATGGAGGAGCATTATAGGACTTATACAAATGAAGGTGATAAATCAGGCCATGGATCAATTAAATGAGCAAAGTTGACCTACAGTGGAATAAATATTTAAAAGCAAAACTGAATGAAAACAACCTGAGCAACAACTGTTTTTTACTTTATTGTATATAATTTTACTTGTGTTTAATTGTGTGAATGTGTACATCATGGGCTAATTATCTCTGCTCATGAATCACTTCTAAACACTAAACACAGCACAATACAACTAGAATAGAAAACAAATTAGAATACACATTAGAATAGAATGAAAAAGACACAGTGCTTTGTATAACGTAAACTCAGTTTTATACGTAATGAGCAGCTCAGCCTCAGAGGAAACGTTGAGTTAACGTCTCAGACGTGGTGACGTCTGTCAGCTTTGGGTGGATGGATCAGTGCTTTGGTCCATGGAGATGGAAAATGTGGAGGAGACGCCTCTCGCCACCACTGTCATCCAGCATTTAGTGCAAAGATCATTTTAAGTCGTGACCTTTTCCAAACTCTCCGCTAAACTGAACCCACCCACACCTCAACCACGCGTTCATCATAAAACTGAACTCTGAATATCTGCAGGTACCAATCGTTGAGAGCATATAAAATAATACAAATTAATCACTGCACACAAGAATCTGAAATAACCTCATGTGGAATAATCCTTCTTTTTTGTCCACATCACCAGATCTGCATGATTGTAGATAATCAATGAATCAGGACACACTGCCAATAACGTCTGAAAATACCCTCACACACACACACTTCATGCATTCAAACCATAAGGAGAAGGCTGCTATAAATACACTAAAGCATCTGGGTCAACAAAAAGCTGCGTTTCCACTCAAAACGCGTCCAGATTAGAGCTCACGTCTGGTTTAACATCATCCTCCATGCTGCACGATCAGACGTGATGCACAAACTGAAGTGAACACTCACATGTCTGTGTGTGTGTGTGTCTGTGTGTGT
>JAYKQN010000060.1:90000-142500 GCA_036785175.1 Eupleurogrammus muticus | reverse complement strand
AACATTTTGATTCAGTGCATTTATCCCAAAACTGAGTAGAATTATCTTAATAATCCACTGATTCCATATTCAGTTTATTCTCCTCTTGTCATATTTGTGTCTTTATCACATATTTTCATTTTTTTATGTCATATTTTAGAATTTTCAATCTTATATTTTAATCTTTGCATTTCATATTTCACTCTCTCATAATTCTGTCTCTTCATGTGATGTTTCAGTTTTCTCATCATAAATTCAACTTTTAATCTGATATTTTGACTTTTTCCCCAGATATTAGTTTATTCAATGTAATAAACTATTTACTCTTCTGTTTTAGTTTTTAGCCTATAGATGGTCTGTCTGTGTCTGTCTGTGTCTGTCTGTCTGTGTCTGTCTGTCTGTCTGTCTGTCTCTCTGTCTGTCTGTCTGTCTGTGTCTGTCTGTCTGTCTCTGTCTGTCTTCGTCTGTCTCTCTGTCTGTCTGTCTGTCTGTCTGTGTCTGTCTGTCTGTCTGTCTGTCTGTCTGTCTGTGTCTGTCTGTCTGTGTCTGTCTGTCTGTCTTTCTCTGTCTGTCTGTGTCTGTCTCTCTGTCTGTCTGTCTGTCTGTGTCTGTCTGTCTGTGTCTGTCTGTCTGTCTCTCTGTCTGTCTGTGTCTGTCTGTCTGTCTGTCTGTCTGTGTCTGTCTGTCTGTCTGTCTGTCTGTGTCTGTCTGTGTCTGTCTGTCTGTCTGTGTCTGTCTGTCTGTCTGTGTCTGTCTGTCTGTGTCTGTCTGTCTGTCTGTCTGTCTGTCTGTCTCTCGTTAAAGCTCTTCTCCAGTCTGGTGATGTAAGGACTGGGCCTGTTTGGCCTGACAAGTGGAGTAGAATGAAGGATTGTGTTGCTCGTCCTTGGTTCCTGTTTTCTAATTTTACATCAGAAAAAGGGGATGAGGAGTTTCCTGAGGGATCAAGCCACAGTTGCTTGGAGACAAATGGAAAGTCGGGAGCTGGATGAACGAAGACTGAGTCATTGACCAGAGAAATGTAGTGAAAGCCTGAAGGAGGAGACAATTAGAAACTGATCCTCCACACGAGACTCCATCATTACTCCACTTTCCTTTGGTAACGTTATCTATGTCGACTTTTCTCCTCACAGCTGCTGTGACCGACAGGACCGATCGATCCAGCTCAGAATAAAGTATAAACTGGACCCTGAAGGCTCAGGCTGCATCACATCTACTGGGTAGTAATGAGATCATCATGGCAGCGATCACAGGAGGAGAGCAGCAGGTTAGTAATTATTCTGCATCACTTCCACCCAGAGCTGCTATTAACGTCCTGCTGACGTCAACATGCTGAGGCAGGTTAGTTATTGATTAATTCATTTAAATAATCAATAAATAAATAAAACAGTCTCAAGTCACACACACACACACACGATCTTTAAACACACATCATTAAACGTTCAGACCTAGTAGTAATGGTATATACTTTCTATCTCTGCCAATGAGCTGCTCACACTTCATCTGTACAGAGACAGGTTATTTAAAGAAGTGCAGCAAGAACATGTTTACTGGAAAAAATGAATAATTCCTCTCATCCGTGTGACAGATTTTACAGATCACGTCTTCATTAATCACCTTTAGTCTCAAGCGTCTATTTCTGTAGCTCGGTCTTCAGCTCCGTTCAAACCGCTGGCAGCACACGCTGATATTGTACTGTAGTATTAGGTAACGTGTCAGGGAGCCAGGATGTGTAGCATGACTAAGTGAATGTGCTCTCTGCTCTTTCCTTGACATTTAAAGAGGCTTTCAGCAACACAACGCCGCTTCTGTGCAGCAGCTCCATCAATGCTTCAGCATCACTGATCCACACAAGTATTATTACACAAGAACAGGTAGAAAATGACCAACAATTACCAGGACATGTGTAACCCCAAAGCACGCTTGGTGTCCTCCTGCCTTCCACAGAGGGAGATGACTGTGAATGTGATGAATACAGTTTCAGCTGAACTCTGTGACTGAGGAGTCAGAAAGAACAAAGTTCTGTTCAGACGTTCCGCTTCTCGATCACATCAACCTGACGTTTGATTGTCCAGGAGACGTCAGTGGATGTAAGGTCACATGGAAGAATCCCAGACAAACCTGAAGCATCAAACACTGATGCTGAGCCACAGAAGAAACTAACACACTTTAATACATAGATGCTGCTCTGGATGGAAATGTTGACCTGATCTCTGCAGGTGGGTCAGGAGACAAGGAGACAAGGAGACAAGGAGGAGACATTAGGAAATACAGAGGACACATGGAGGAGACATGGAGGAGACATGAAGGAGACATGGAGGACACATGAAGGACACATGAAGGAGACATGAAGGACACATGAAGGAGACATGAAGGACACATGGAGGAGACATGAAGAAGACATGGAGGACACATGGAGGACACATGAAGGACACATGGAGGAGACATGAAGAAGACATGGAGGACACATGAAGGACACATGAAGGACACATGGAGGACACATGGAGGAGACATGAAGAAAACATGGAGGACACATGAAGGACACATGAAGGACACATGGAGGAGACTCGCTCTGTTTGAAGTGGAAACTCATGACAGCCACGGCCTCCTGCTGTGTTTAACAGAACCTCCTGCTGCCTTTGGCTAAATGCAGGTTTTCAGTATGTGGGACAGAGGCAGAGACAGGAATAGATCCAGAGGAAGTGAGAGCAGCCACAGTGGAAAAAGCCCGTTTGTCACCAGGCTCCTGTGGCTCCTTGTGTCCATCAGAAGCAGCGAGTCTGTGCAACCACCGACCAAAGCACCATTTTAAGGAGGAAGACGCGTTTTCACACACATAAAACAACCCAACGCTGCACCAAACTCATTCATAGTCTCACGAGGTGATGCAACCAAAGAGAATTCAGCAAACAGATTTCAGCCAATCAGAGAGAGCGAGACTTCAACAGCTGAGAGATGCTGCAGCTCAGCATCAGCTGGAATCCTGGAGTTTTAGAGGAGAAATTCCAGGAGTATTCCAGGTTCATTATTGAGGCTCTGCCTGTTTACCTGCAGGACAGGTACACACAGGTACACAGGCTCCACTTTGCATGCTCTCAGGTTCATGACGTAGGCTCTGTTCACTGAGGTGTGTTTACTCTGTGATATTTGCATCAGCTGCAGGTCAGAAACAAACCTTCATTCAGCTGAAGAGACGCAGCATTTCCATATTAACAAAGTGCTTCGTGTTCCTTCAGGTGAACTAGTATCTCCATCAATAACCTGCTTCTCTGTGGCTGATACTGTTACAGGCCCCACATCATAATACACAGTTAATTATTCATCCAGGGCCTTTGGTGTGAATGATAAATACATTTGGAAAAACTGGATAGCAGTGTTCAGTGGTGACTGAAGCTGATCCACAGATGTTGTTGTGAGCAGTTTTATGTAGAATCTTTCCTACCGGTATATACTGGTACTCACAGTATACACACACTTCCCTCTGCACAGTGTCGTGTGATAAGGAGCAGAAATAATAAAATAAAACAGGAATTAAACAGAAAAACAAGCACAGCCAGTCAGTGACAGACCATGACATGGACAGACAGGCGAGTCTCTCCAGTTCTGCTGCATTAGGGGAAGGAAACGTCTGCAGCTGCCGTCTTTAAATAGCTCTACAGGTAGAACTAGGAGGGGAACCGTCCCTGTGTCAGGTTGTTTCACTGAGTTTCACTGGGCTGAGGCTCCTTCAGACACGTGATCCAGATCATGTCCAGACATGGAGCAGCAGCTTTAATCCTGCTGCAGGACGTCCGTGATATTTCACCTGTGAACGAGTGAATCAGGCTACGAATTCACAAGTGAGAGCGAGGGGGCTGTTGATGTAGAGTAAATAACAAACAAAGCTCCGCTGCTGCAGAAGGATTTACACACAAGACCCATTCAAGGGTTGTATTTTCACATCATGCACATAAAGCAGCTACACTTACGACATAACCAATGTCCAACGTCTCATTCAATTAAGGAATCAAATCAAATCATTTTTCATCTAAAACTTCAGTTGCTGTTCCCACACTCAGAAAATAAACTCACTGTAAGGTTTTACTCATCCTCCAGCTCAAGAAAATCCACATAAACAGAAAACATTTGTCCAACAGGACGTTGTCTCTCACGTCCTCCTTTAAAGGACAGAAAACTGAGCCTGTCCTCAATAAACCACAGGAGACACACAAGTCTAAATCTGACTGGACACACACACACACACACACACACACACACACACACACACACACACACACTCTCTCCAGTAAGTGTGAATGTGTCTGCATTGAATAATGTCCTGTGGTGAGCAGCATGTGTGAAAGGGCAGCTCCAGACTGACCTAATTCACCACAGTCCGATATAAAGAGGCTCTAGTGTCCATTATTAATGGATTGCTCAGCTGTCCTGCAACATTCCATTTATTCCTGTGGATGTGGAAATGGTATGAAGCCGTAAATCACATCAAGGAATAAAACATGTTGGGTGTAGAACAGTTTTTGTTCCCTAAAGCTAAAAGTGTGCAGTCACTTCTCAGACATAACTAGAGTTCTATGAATATGATTCTCTGCTACAAACAGCTCAGAATGAACTCTCTTCTTGTGTAAAGTAGGTGGACTCACTCTCAATCACATCCCAATGTTCTGCTTTATAATTCACGCATGCTTCTGCTTCCTTCACCCCCGACTCCTCGGCTATTTTTGCATCACGTTTACGATCCATTTTTATCTGCAGTCTATAAATGCACCATTAAAGAATTAGTGTTCAGCAATCACAGGACGTGGCGTGATGCCAGCGGCAGCTGTGTCAGCCTCTGGTCTCAGATTAACGCCCAGCAACCCATGAAACACGGGAAGAGGAAACCAGTCATCATCTGTCACACCTGGACAAACCCAGACCTGCTCAGGCTGGAAAACACCCACCAACACCTGAAGGTTGATGTGATCTACATCTACAACACGGGAAATGTGCAGTTTCCAACTATTTCATCTAATCACTGGCTGGTACGACATTGCTGCAGATGGCTGAGGAAGACATGAAGAAGACGTAGGACATGAAGGAGACATGAAGGAGACATGAAGGAGACGTAAGACATGGAGGAGACATGGAGGAGACATGGAGGAGACATGGAGGAGACGTAAGACAGGAAGGAGACATGAAGGAGACGTAAGACATGGAGGAGACATGGAGGAAACATGGAGGAGACAGGAAGGAGACATGGAGGAGACATGGAGGAGACATAAAGGAGACAGGAAGGAGACATGGAGGAGACATGGAGGAGACATGGAGGAGACATGGAGGAGACATAAAGGAGACATGGAGGAGACATGGAGGAGACATAAAGGAGACATGAAGGAGACATGGAGGAGACGTAAGACAGGAAGGAGACATGGAGGACAATCGGTAATTTCAACCCAAACCATGAAGTGTGGCTGTAGCCACCATCAGCTGTAACCGTCACATAGAGTGAAACAAGGAATCAGACGAGTTCAGTCTGATCAGACCAGACACTAAAGGACAGAACCAGACGCTCAGGTGATGTTTGATGCAGGGACGGACAATGTTGGAACATTCATTCAAATCCTAGTAACAATCCTCCAGAACATCTGGATCCTAGAATATTGGTGAAATATGAGCTGATGTTGCAGCATGTGGACGTCCTGAGACGCTGAACACGGTCAGAGAAACAGGATATTAAACGTGTTTCAGAGCTTTAATCACCACGTCTGGTTTGTGAGAATAAAAAACCTCCTGAATGATGAACAGGAATCTTAACCAGGACAACAACTCCCATAATCCCACACTATGATCGTTTACATGCTGATGAAGCTGATTTAGACCCATCACTCCATCATATGCACAGAGCTGAAGGTCTGATCTGTGGGATATGAACCCAGTAAACAGAGGAAGGTGGAGGAGGAATACGAGATAAAGGTTATTTCACAACAAACACTTTGAATGATGAATGCTGTAGGTACAGGGACACTCAGCTTCAGTAAGAGGATTAGAATCAACTGAAAACCCTCAGACTTCATCAGATTAGATGCATCTTGTCTAATCCTGCTATAAATGAATTTACAGTTTGACTGTGTTGTTTTACTCTGAGCCGCTTGTTGCTGACTCATTGAATCAGAAAATCAGAGTCAAAAACTGTGTTTACATTCTGAACCAAAGCAGGAAGTCGAGATCTGATACTGAAGGAAACTGCAGAAACTGAGGTCAACACGGTGAACACCGGGAATTTAAAACCTCTGACGTAGGGAGAGGAATGTTTTCACTGCTGGAAACAACAGGAACAACGAAGCAGTGATAGAAAAATAAAGATGAAGTCAGACAGAGATGACAGCAGAAACACTGGCCTCTAGTTTGTCCTCTTTATCATTAAATTCAGGTAAAAACTTTGTACTTTGTCCTAACTGTGATATTATCTTATGAAAACCCAAACTGGAAGTATTTAAAAACAGGCTTTGCCAGGTTGTTCTGTTGGATCAGTAAAACGGCTTCAGCAGGAACGCGTTGGCCGTGGTTTTATTCATTAATTATATTTAGAGCGTCTTATTGGCAGAGGCTGCTGCTCGTTTCTGATTGGCCCAATGATCTGAGCAGATCCAGGTGTTAAACATGACGTGATGATGGAGCCAGCGGCTCAGCACCAGCTCCTCCAGCCATCACTCGTTTATTCTTTGTATTATGTCAGGAAGAGGTTACCGTCATTCAGACTCATTAAGCTGGGGATCACGAAACCAAAAACACAGGTATAAATTTCTTATTTCTGCAGATACACTGCAGTAATCAGTCGTTCCCTTCTTTATGTTGGATGTTAACCAGGTTACATAACCACTCAAACAGGTTCAGGGTCAGAGGAAACATCCGAGGTTTTGTTTTTCTTCACCTCTTTTCATGCTTCTGCAGGTTTCCTGGTTAGAGGAACCTCAACATTCTTCCAGAAATCAAACTGCTCCTTTATGCTACTTACACGCGTGTGGGTGTTGACGACTTTACAAGCACACGTCCTTTTATTTTTACATATTTATTCCCTGTTCTGCCTCTCGTACAATCATCACTGGTTTCACCCAGTAAAGGACGAAGCTCTGAGGAGGCGACGTCACTGTGTGAGCTGAGATTTGTCTCCTATTCACACACAGAGCTCTGTTTGTATTAGAGATGCATGGATGGTCCATTATTTCACAGGTTTTGGACCAGATGCACACGTGATTAGTCTTTTGAAGCTGTACCACCAGGGCTCAGTTACACATGGAGTCTTTAGGGGGTTTGTCAAACTCCCAACATACATTTAGTTTGTCACGCTGAAAAACAAAAACATTGTACACTCAATAGCCAATCACAGTTTTCTATTGTATAGCCAATCAGAACCAGTATCACTACTGTATCTGGGTCAATTTTGAGGCATCAGCCAACGGAAAAATCTTCTATGAGTTATAAAGCAACGCTACAACCAGCAAGGATCCTGATATATTTAAAGTCTGATCAGTTTAATAAAAACAACTGTACATCTTTAATTCATATAAACAATGACATATATCACATAATGAGCAGTTACTCGCAGCTCCAGCTAGAAGATCACTGCCAACATTGACTCTAACTACACGTCTTACTCTCAGGATTCACCCTGACAACAACATGAAATCTTCTGGTTCGTCTCTGGTCAGCTCCTCACACAGTAGGAAAAACCCAGTTCCCTCTGCAGCAGCTCGGCCCTGATGATGAGGCTTCATCCACATTAATGGCCGTGGTGAACTGGCAGTGAGTGTGTGTGTGTGTGTGTGTGTGTGTGTGTGTCATCCACAGTGAAACGGAGGAAATGAATCAAGCCCATGATGTCACCTAATACATAAAAGCCTGTTTGAGTAATTGGGTTGTTCTCATTTTCCATCACAGATCTTACTGTGGGGCAGAGCAGGAGAATCTCAGAAGAAGCTCGAAGGTTTTCTGCAGCAACAACGAGACCACAGAGAACACAGAAGAACTTTAAAGCTCATTGATAGGAAACTGGAGAAGTTTCTGTTTTCTGAGGATGAAGGTCAAAGCAGAAGCTCAGAGGAGACGGAAAAAATAAAAGATGCATAATCAGAGGAATGATGATGCATGACTGTGAAAAGATGACGCTCTAACATCATTTCATGTGAGGAGGAGCTCAGTTACAGCCGAACGCTGCTTTTCTTGCATATACCTCCACGCACTAATGTGTGATTTTCCCCTCAGTTAGTCGATTTCATGCACTGACGAAAATAGCATCAGCATCCTCAAAGACGCCAACACCTCATCAACCGGGTCAGCCAGATACACACATTCTTTACATTTACACACATTAAAAACCTCAAACTTGGGTGAATTCACGCTCGGGAATGGATTCCTGGAAGTATTGTTGAGAGTGAAATAAAGGCCAAAACACAGATTCTGTTATTTACAGGATGTGGAAACAAGATTTCATGCATGGGAACATGAGGAGAGGAGGAGGAACTGGCACAACTCGTCTGTCTCCTGTGTTTCTTTTGTCCTGATCCTCAGATACTCAGTGAATGTTCAGCTCGAGCAGCTTCATGATGAACAGGCTCAGGACAGGAGAACCTGAGGTCAGCTCCAGTCAGACAGATGTTTCACTAATGTCCAGCTGTGCTGAGGAAACGTCTCGATCTGTTCACCCCTCTTTGTTCTGTCGTACAACACTCGTCAAACTCAGGTCAGACCCCTCATCCTTCCTCTGCTGCCATGTGTCTGGATTATCCTAAAGCCGTGGATCACACAGAGAAGCTGAGGCAGAGTGAAGGAGGCTGGAATCAGGAGGATTGGGTTGGATAATCAGAGGAGGAGTGGACAGGAGAATAAAAGCTGAAACAGGCCAGACACGCTGCCTGTCAAACACGGATGCCTTCATTCATCACTATGAACCAAAAGCTGTAAAGCTGTAGAATAGAGGCCTGATTCCAGAGAGAACAACAGCAGCAACGCGACTGGTTTCACACCACATACCAGTGTTAACGCCAGTTTACTTCAGTAATTATGATGATCAGGATTTTTACAGCAGTGCCTTCAAGCGAGGATGTTCACATGTTGAACCTTATGCTGAATAACAGACCTGCAACCTGATCATCATCAGAATGCTGTATAAAGACATAACTCATCAGAACATGATTCACTAAAGTGACTAAACTAGTCTTTCCTAAAATACAATAATCTGAGGTTTCATTCAGCAAAATGTGTGAAAGTTCTTTCCTGAGACAAAAGTGCACACACATCTGCAGACAATCTAACGTCCTCTGCAGCTTGTGGAACTTTCCAAACAACACTTTATTGTGAAAACCAGGTTTGATGGAGAGGACAGTCACTGGACGAGTTTTACGTTCTTTTCAGATTCTTCTGTCTTACGCGCGTCACAGTGAATGAGATCTCAGAATGTCCAGAGCAGAAAGATGCTTCATAATAAAAGAACATGTGTGACCATAAAACCTTCATTTTGCTCTGGAGACGCTGTAACATCTAAACTCCCTCATGTTCTAAAGAGCCCAATAAATCTACACTATTTTTGTTCTAGCGATTCCTCCTTCAGAGGCAGAGCCTATAAGACACACACACACACACACACACACACACACACACACAAACACACACACACACACCTGTTCTCATTCCCATGTACAACTCTCACACATACAGAACTCATCAATAGTAGAGTTACACATGGATTAGGTGTCCTGAGCTGCAGGTTTCAGCACAGCTGAATGATGGAGTCTTTTTTTCCATTTGTGTCTTATGCAACTATTTAACAGTAACCAGACAGGCTTCCAGCTTTTGTTGCTTCCCATTGTTTCCAACGTGGCATCATCTGCCTGCTGTGTTTAATACGTGTTGTAGAGTTTAGAGAAAATTTGGTGTCAAACAGTAAACATGCAGAAACCAACTAAAGTAAATGAAGTTAATGCAAAAACAGCAAAGAGCCGACGTCCTGCTGTAACAACGGAGGCTGAAGCCTCTGGATGAACAATCGCTGCTGCTTCATGTGAAGCTGCTAAACACAACTTTGTGAAACTAGTTTCACGCAGCAGCCAATCAAAACTCTCCAATAAGCTGATGGATGAACAGCTGACACACGAAACCACCTCTGGTTTCATCTTCAACCGTGTGTTAGATTTTAAAACTTCTGATATTATCACCAGGTCAAATCTGCATCTGAAGGAACTAAAGCTGATAAATGTAGAGGAGGAGAAGGTAGTAGCACATGAAATACTTTAGTCCTGAAGTATCACTAAATAGTACAGAAACAGCCTAAATGTTCGTCTCCATCTCTGCAGCTAAAAACAAATAACTAGACAAATGCTATTTATTGCTGAATAGTTAAAGTTAGCCAGTTACCACAGACTGTTCCAGACATTTTAAGGTGAAGTCAGTAAACGCTGATAATGACCAGCATTTACTGTCAACACCATAGCAACGATGCACAGGTGCTGCTGTCACTGGACGTTTGCAGGATTGTGCATAAAAAAACTTTTAAAAAATCAAATGAATGTTTTTATTGAAAATACGTCGAACTGTCAAGTTGCAGGAAATTCTATTTTTGGGCCAGTTAGGTGGACGGGAACACTAAATTATTATTATTTCTGAGATGCATCTGGCAAAAAAACAATGCTAGAAAAGTTTTACAGGGAGAGAAATATTCAGGCAGCAGCATAAATCTGAGCTGGGTTGTGTAAAGTTTATCTTCCATCACTAAGAGTGTGATGACTGGTGTCACTGGATGAACTACAGGAGTTTTCAACAGTTTCCATATTGGCAACAGCGAGCGATCCATCTGCAGAGAGCTCCCTGAGGCTCATGTGTCAGCCAAGGCTGTGCAGGTTCATGCATAAGGCGGAAAAAGAAAGTGGAGGATGGAGCAAGATCAGTGAATTTATGTCAAACTGGTCAATAACAAAGAGGATTAGTGGTTTTCGGGAGGTGCCACTAGCTGCAGCTTCAACCACAATGAGGCTGAGCCCACAAGCCTGAAGATGCCATCAAGGACACATAGCCATGAATTATCAGATACCAGGTTCAGTATTGTATAGCAGCAGCTTGGATCACAATGACATGCTGTAACACACACATAGAACATTCACGATGAGTTTTTGTCTGTCAAGCTCAGACTGTCAGAATCACAGTCACAGCAGCTGCTGCAGAGTCTGTGTTGACTACTGTTGCTCTAATAAAATGAATAATAGTTTTAATCCCAAATGTTACAGAAATAAACTCCTCTGGTTCTGTATTACCCCAACAAGAGTCTCGGAGACTTGTAGGTGACGAGGTGTTTTCTAACAACCTGAGCCTGATGGGTAAAATACAACCTGCTTATGAGGACACACAGCGAGGCAGTGATGCCCCACTTTAACTAGAACATGGTGCTGTGAAGTCAAACTTCCTCCTCTAATATGTAGTTTAGCTTGATAACACGAAGAAGTGTCAGCATGTAAATGACGTGACGTCGTCACTGTGCCTAAACATCTAGAACCTCATGAAATGAAATGAGATGAGAAATGGAAACAGCGTCACACATCACATGGTTTAAAGGGGCGTATGGACCAATCAGAGCCAAGAGAATACGGTTCCACTCGTGTGGATTTATTTTCTGATTGTGCAGCACAAAATGAGCTGACACTCAGTATTGATTTAATTCTGTATCTCAGAGAACTGTGAGTGGTAAAAGGCTTTTTCCTTCTCCTGGAAAATAGTGTCCTTGAGACATTTCACACATAACATTACATAACGGATGGAACCAGCAGCTGAGAATTTATAGAAATTCTTTTCCTAAAATTTCCTTCCCCCACGTTTTCCTTGCACACCCACACATACTACATAACACTTTCTTCCTTCTTGTTTAATTCAGAGCTTTGCTGATTATAGTCCAGTTTTTGACGTATTTTCTTACATATTTATCTCTGTGCACGTTAAGATAAAATGAACGTTCAGGCTTTTAAAACTTTCAGCAGGTTTCCATATTAACGTCCTAGCAGAAGCACATGATTGATCAGGTTGCTCATGTTATCAGGTAGCTGTGATGTCACACATATCACTCTGATGCGTGTGGCTGCCAGCTGTTTCCTGTCAGTCCAGCTGTGGCTGAATCCGTAACAAACTTGTCATGTTGTAAGAATGGAAGGAAGCTGCTGACATACAAACACAAAGAGCTGAAGGTACAGTTAGAACGGAGCGCTGAAGTCACACGGAGCTCAACAACGTTTACAGCGCGAGTGGATCACTGATCCAGTTCTTTCTGGTGATGGAGTTTGCTTTAGATAATGTAAAGTATGCATGTTGTGGTGTAGTTAATGCACAGCCAGGAGGACCTACATATGAAGCTCATGTATTTATATAAAAGCTCCTCTATGCTGTATAAACAGCAAAAAGTGCCTGAGCTAAACGACTCTTTAAAATATGTTAAACAGGCCTTTAACTCCAATCAGATTAGATTCTAATGACGACTCTTTTTCTAATTCATCACCTGAACCGACGTATTCAGGCTTCTTTCTTCTACTTTACTCTGTTTCTTCTTTTGATTTTAGGCAGCTTGATGCTTCACCAGGTCGGTCAATGGGTGGATTAACCCATTCAGAACCTCCAGGCGCCCCCCCCCCCCCCCCCCCCCCCCCCCCCCCAGACGTCCTTACAGTCACATCTGTCAGCTCCTGACATCGTGAGGCAGGTAACACGCCAGGTAAATCACTGGGACAGAGCCTCTTATTAATAAACCTCATTTTCAATTGCACCAAATGTGCAAACATGCGGCGATGAACAGATGATCCAGATCATTGGAATCATAAAATAAATCCTAATTTCTGTCTCTTTTTACAGCTAAAGCATTTAATGTGGGAAAACACAAATTATTATTTAAAATTCTATTTATTAGTTCATCCTAACAGCTGCTGTTTGTTCTCTTACCTGGTTCATCCTGATCTTCCTCTTCATCTTCATCATCATCATCATCATCATCATCATCATCATCCCTCCATCTCTGGACACAAACAGATTCTATTCAACTGGATGAAAAACTATATAAATATGAAATTGCTAATATATAAATTCCTCTGTAATTTCAACCAAAAGGAAAAAGAGATAAACTCATTCATTGATTATTTATTCATTGATTAGTTTACATCAACATCGTAGATACTGAAAGTTGATCTGAGGATTAGCTCAACTTTATTTTATTCCTCCCACAGAAAATCTGAATCCATGATGAGACTGGCTACACACACACACACACACACACACACACATACACACACACACACACACACACACACACACACACACACACACACACGCACACACACACACACACACACACACTTAGCTTCTCTCGTTACAATTCAAACGGTTCTAACGGTTTTTTCTAGCTAGTTATTAGCTAGTTATTTGTCGCTAGCTGCTAAACATAAACACGAGCTACGATTAAATTTAACCAAACTAAACACTGTTAATGAGAATAATGAGCTGGAAACCAGTGGTAGAAGCTACAAAGTAAAAGAAGAATATAAAAATATGCTAAATTATCTGTTTAAAACCAGTAATTTACATCTTTACCGTTTATCAGGCTCCGGAAACAGCGCGATAAGAGCGGGAAAAGGAGGGGGGTCAAACCATTTCTAGAAGGGGGGGGTCAAACCATTTCTGGAGGGGGGGGGGGTCAAACCATTTCTGGAGGGGCGCTTTTCCAGCTCGTTCATATGCTAAATAAAAATAAAATAATCAAAAACGTCTTTCAATTCAATTGATGTGAACACCTAATAATGGGATAGACAGGCTGAAAGAGTTCCCGACTTCCGGGTTTACTTTCGCGTTACCATGGACACCAATCAGCTGTCACCTCCCATGATGCACCTGCAAGTCTTGAGGGGAAAAACACTTATTTTTAAGTCATTTAATTCACATTAAAAGCTGTGAAAATAGACCTTCCCAAAGCACATGAGTTAAAATAAATCTATAATAAAAGATCAGTTTATAAAAACTATTGTTGGCATCTATGGGTTTATTTATGACGTCATTATGGGCTGTCCAAAAGAAGCAATGAACGTTTACTATTGGTTGTGTTGTTTTTCTGGTGGCAAATAGTTCAGAAAAAATAATACTAGAGTTTAACACGTAACCATGGAACACACACACACACACACACACACACACACACACACACACAGTAAACAGCAGCAGGATTCAGGTGGTCTGACCTTGCTGATTCTTGGACCACGATGATTCTTTTAGAAAATCGACTGATCAGAGAATCGTGAGGTTTAATTGAAGCTGAAGAGACGAGGAGGAAGCTCAGTGACGCAGCGAGACGCCGTCAGGTCCTCTGAGTTCAGCAAACACACTTTAACAGCTGTTTTATTTAGACTTATGTGATGGACGCATTGAGGGCTGGAATGTCTAATAATAATTATAACATAGTTCCGTGTCCATTTGAGAAGCATTTTTACAACCGTTCACATTCTTGGATGTTTGTGTAAAGTCCTCACTGGCAGAAAAATAAACTTTCAGTTCCGATCCAGGAAAATCGGGTTCAAACAGCAGGGAGCCGAGAAAAGTTTCAACATCTCTGACCTACTTCCACCTCCATCAGCTGCTGCTGGGCAGGTACTCAGGTACTCTGGATCTGAGGTACTAGTACTTCACTGGAGTACTTCCTGCTGCTACTTCCTCCTCAGTGATAATATCAGAAACTTTAGAATCAGAGGTCTGAACTTCTACAAACAGCAGAAACATTCCACATGTGTGTGATTGTTAACAACTACAACTAATACACATTTAAGCTCTGAACGCAGCACATGCTGCATTCAGGAAACCACACAATCACACCATATGTTCACCAATAATCAAAGATCAGAGAATCTCAGCTCAGTTTGTCTCTTTTCTCCTATTATAAAGAAAATATACAGCTCAACATTTCTCAGCTTTATTATATTAATTGTAACAATCACATTAACATCTGTGAACTTTAAGGGAAAACAGACTGATTGTCTTCCTGCTTTTACCTGCTGCAGGGGGAGGGGGCGGAGTCAGCACACCTGAGCTCCACCAGGTAAATCAGAGAAGAGAAAAAAACACGAATATTCCTATTTATTATGAGGTTGATGTGATGCATCGGCTCCATCAGGTTGACGAGGATCTGGGAAAAAACGTGTTGTAGTTTGTCCAGATGGTGGCGCTATAACCGATTATTTTATATTTTAGCTTCCAACTTTTGAACCAAAAGTCTCAAAATGATGTCTTCCTGGATTCTGTGGATCCAAACCATCTTTTCATATAAACCAGGCCCCCATTGATTTGACACCATTTATACATTTCCTAATAATTTTTGATATTACAAAAAACTATTTTACTGTAGCTGACCCTCAAATTTAATCAAATTCTGTGGGTGGAGCTCATAACAAATAAAATGTCATATCTCCTGAACGCTGACTTTTCTGTACGTCTGTCCTTCATGAACCCGAGGAACTGTTGATCAGATCCACTTCACATTTGGTTTGTGTACTAACGAGGACGTGAGGAGCAGCAGTGTCCAATGTGAGGTGGATTAGATGAGTAGTTGAGCTTTGAACAGGCCTTGGTGATCGGTGAATGAACAGGCAGCGACTCACTTGTATAATGTTGCGTAACGTAGAAAACTGCTGTAAATGAAGATCATAACACTCATTGTTGCCTCATATCCTGAGTACAAATTGTCACTTGACAAGAATGTGAGATAAGCCACTTCCAGGGTGGAGGAACGCTGCGTTTGGAACAGCAGGAAGTCGGAGATCTGAGCAGGAAATGCGAGTTTTTTTATTTTTACTTTTTTTTTTGCAGCTCACGCGACGCCTGCAATAGAAAACAATGACACTGATACGGATTTCACAGATGACTCAGAGGCAGGAAGTTTGGAACAAAAGGTTTGTGCTGCAGCTCAGGATCAGGAGCAGGGTCTCCGTCTGCGGCATAAAAAGATGAGCGTTAAAAAAAAAGGAGAAATGAAATGTAAGCGGAGGTTTGTGGAGACAAAGAGACGATGAACAAAGGAAGCGATAGACGTCCACGGCTGGTCCTTCTGGGAAAAACACTGTCTGTCAAAACAGATGGCAGCTGGTAAAGAAGATTAGAGCTGCTGGTGTCTACAGCAGCAACTTCAACACACACACACACACACACACACACACACACACACACTTCCAACTGTTTCCTCTAATCCTCGACGACCCGACAGCTGAGGTCAGGATCAGGTTTGATGTTCAGATTCTTCCTCATCGCTGTTGTGTCTGAAAACACTTTTCAGTTTAAAAAATAAAGAAATGACATTTATTTCTTTATTTCTTCACAGCAGGTTTGTTGTAATCAAACAAAATGATCTAAAGTTCATTTAAAGATAATGTTGACAATAATCTTTAATTTGGAGGTGAGCATCAAGTTAACACATTTACACACAACGTATTTTCCTGTTTTGCTCCTACTTAAACTTCACAACATTTATCTCACAGCTTTTTTTACTTTTACATTTTAGTTCAGGACTTTTACTTGTTTGAGTATTTCTAAAGTACCTGAGAACTTTAGATTAAAGTTTTATTTTAAAATCAGGTTTAAACACTTCTAAATCCTACAAATACACAATCATTTTGGTCTAAAAAGGGTTTTAGTGTCTCAGTTTCCATCCTCGATGACTAAAACTATAAGAAGCTAAATCTGTTTCACAATCAGATTAACCCACTGGAACCACTGCAGCCAAATTAAAAAATATGTAAAAAAAAATGACAGTGCTTGATTGAATTTAAAAAACACCCAAAATAACATAAATAAATGTCTGTGACTCACAAAGACTGGATCAGTGGATCACAGAGCAAAGAACTAGTGGGAGAAGCGTTCCTATGGTCACCATTCACTAAAAGCAGTAAAGCAGCAGAAGAAATGAAAATTGAACATTTCCGTCTTGGTGCTTTTGTTTTGGTGCCATTTCTCCATCCAGACCAGGACTACGGTAGCGCAGCAACTTCCAGCGGATTATAACACATCATTTAGAGGAAAGTGACTCTGATGGTGAAGAAAGTGAAGCTGGCATGTTTGATGGAGATTTAGCTGCTGTTGGAATCAGAAACAGAGGATGAGGACTTTGATGGTTTGATTGATGACATTACCCTGCTCTATTTTTAAATACACACACTTGTGTGCTTGTTTTATCCGTGTGTTTTACATGATGATTAAAAATGTTTGTAATCAATACTTAAATAAAGCAAAACCAAACTCAGTTTAGCTCCTGCTCTATGTGTGTATATATCTATGTGTGTATATCTATGTGTATATATCTATGTGTATATATCTATGTGTGTATATATCTATATGTGTATATATCTATGTGTATATATCTATGTGTATATATCTATGTGTGTATATATCTATATGTGTGTATATCTATGTGTATATATCTATGTGTGTATATAAACCCTCCCCTATAGTTAGGTTCCTTGTGTGTGTGTTAAATACAGTAATGACACAGAACTCGCCTTATGTGACGGTTCCTCATGGTCCTGAATACGTTAATAAAGTGGTAATAAAACAGACAACACGCGATACTTCATCAGTTGTTGGTTTATTTATCATTAGCAATGACACCAAATGTTCTCTACTGTTTCCACTTGCTATCAGAGGAGATGCATTTTGAATTTGTAAACAGTGAAAATGATAAAATGCATTTCAGAAAACTCCTTAAAGCAGTGTATGACCAGGGAGAAGAGCAGATTGTACATGTCACTTATAGTCGAGTCTCTGGTATTTACATATAGATGCAGCTGGTCACCAGCACACACCTATCTGCTTTTTGTACATTTGTTTTTAATGTGTTATCACATAGTTTTCTTAAAGAATTATATTTACAACCATAACACCCCAGCTGCCTGCTTCTGGGGGATTAAACACACAGTTAGAATGCTTAAAATTCATTAATCTACTTTAATGGTTCTTGAAAGTTTTTTAAACTTATAGCTCTAAAAGTTTGTGTTTTCTCTTAACAGATAAAGTTAATACAGAGCTCAAGCCATTCGTCCTCCCCATAAAAATTCTAAATTATCTCAAATAAATGAACAAAACCAAAAAATAATAATAAAATAACATAGAAAATAACAAAAATATTGCACTTAAACGTAGACAGCGCTGGGCTGTGGTGAGAGCTGGAGCAGGTGGAGGCGTGTGAGAAGCTTCCAGCGGTTCATCTAATAAATATAGAAATATACACAACACCAGCCTCCGTCCTTCAACTGCAGGAAAGTGGAGAAAACGAGCACAGAGCGGAAACGAAGACGTGAGCAGATGAAGCGACGACGTCCTGACATCACAGTTTGTCTATTACTTCCTGTTGCACATAAATGTCCGATTTGTTCAATATTGTTTTTTAAACATCATCTCTTTCCCTTTTTTAGTTTTCCCCAAACACATTTATTTTTGTATATTTTCCTTTTTCAGAAACACATTTAAAGAGTAATAAATACGATTAAGTTAAAAGGGGCATTTAGGTGCATGTGGACAATAACATGCAAACAGGACATGTCTCGGTCTCGGTGCTTTCCTCTTCAGGAGGCAGCGTGTCCTCCACACGTCGATGATCCACAAACACAGAACGTTTCTTCGGTTTCTGACTCTTCGTTCCTTGTTGTGAGGCTTTTTGTTTTTTCCATCTCAGGTCTGAAAGTGGTTAACGTGGGTTGATCACAGCTCCGTTATTTCTCAGCTTCTGAAGCAGATCAACAGAAGCTGTAGAGGAAGGAAGCGAGTTCTAGCGTCGTTCAGACAGCGTGGAAACAGAAAGGACGTGGTGCCGTACCGAAGTCTGCACAAGCTTCACAGATGTTGGAGGAGAGTTTAACACAAAAGAAACAAGCGACAAAACAGCAGAACAGTACCGGACTGTCTTCGTGTCTGCGGGTTCTGTGCAACCCTCCGTTTCTCCAGTACAACTGGACAAAAACATAAAAACACCAACGTTCGTCGAGCTTCTCCGACAGAGACAGGCGACAGTGATCAGACCAGCGTCCAGCTCCTTCTGGGCTAAACTACATTCCTCTGCAGCGTCCTCACACCTCAGACACACAGTGGACACAGCTAAAGAATTAAAAAGGCAAAAACATCACATCCTCCCACTCACGCTACTTGTTCAAGTCTGCTGCTTCTCTCTGATCCTCCAGGTTTCGCTTCTCGTGTCTTTACGACGAGGACGAGGTGGAGGTGGAGCTGGACTTTTTCTGGTTGATTAAGTCCAAGTAGAGTTCTGATCGGAGGAAGCGCGGGTACGAGTCCTTCTCCATCAGCCCGTATATCCTCCGCTGGGCCAGGTCGAAGCAGGAGCGCGTCACATTCTGCAGGTTGTCCTTAGTGTGGTCTCTGGTGTACGAGTCCAGGTTCACCTGAGGGGGCGGAGCCAGCAGGTTAAACTCAACACAGCTCATTTCTTTAACATTTCTTTAGTTTTACATGTTTCTAATGGAGGAGATAGAGCTGAACGAACCTTTAACTGTGAGTCACGTCAACATGAAACTCGACCTTTAACCTTTATCCTGAGCAGATCAGCTCATATTTACTCAGATAAAGCGTTTTGCTTGTTCCTCCTGTAGCAGCTTCATTTAGTTCTTTATTAGCTGTATGTATTTATTTGCTCTATAAGCTGCTGAAGTTTTACTTCATGTGTCTCTGACTCGTTTCCTGCCCCCCCCCTCACCTCTTTACAGGACTGGATGGCGATGTATTCAGCAAAGACTTTCTTGGCTTTCGACGCCATCTTGGACTGCGACTTGATCTTCTTGTATTCCTCGCATGCGAGCCAGAATTCCAGATTCTCCTCGCTGAACTCGGTGCGGAGGAAAGCTCTGAAGGCTGCCAGGCCATCTGAGGGGGGGGTAGGGTGGGTGGGGGGGGGAGCAGGAGGAGGAGGTGAGCACAGGATAAACAACAGGAGAGTTGACGGCGGCGCCATGGCAACCGCAGCCAAACTGCTTCGGAGTTTCAGAGCCCAGAATAGCAGCGTGACGGCGTTTTTGAGTCATGTGGTCGGCATAAAGTGCCACTAACACACTCAGGGCCTCCACGTCCCTCAGTGACATCACAAAGAGCGTCTCCTCCCCTCAGAGAGGTCACTGAGCATCAGGCTGCAACCGCCAGGCTATTTCTCTGAGCTCCGCGGCTCATTTCTGGTTTTATTCTGCTACCGGATCAGAAGTGAGATGCATCCCTGTAACCATGGCAACCAGTGTCATTTCTCGCCTCCTCCGTCTTCAGGTTATTTATTAAAAAATGTGGAAAACATCCGTTTCCAGTGTGAAAGATTCTGATTATTTGCGTCACATTAATCACTGATTATTTTAATAACTGATTCATTGGTTTTAGTCATTTTTGTTTAACAGGTTATTTTATATTTTGCGTCGTGTTGGACAGAAACAGAAACATGTTCTGATCCCTCAGCCAGCGGGTCGCCTCTTCTCATCGATTCTAGGATGAAAATGTCAGATTAATGGTTCCAATCAGAAGGACACACCACTGGTGTGGACTGAACCACGTGACTGATGTGAGTGTGATCTAGACTCATAGAAGTGGCTGAATCTGAATTAATGAGGTCAGAGCAGAACTGAGTCACATGTGAGTTTCTGCTCAGAGCTCCAGCTTCCACAAAGACTCCAACAGGATCTGGTCCCGTCACCGCAGCTTTTTAATGATCAGAGGAAGACAGCGTCCAGAGGAAGAATCGCAGGAAGCCCCGCGCTGCCGGCAGCTTTCCGTTCCCATGAATCACGATAAGAGTCTCTGACCTCATCCCGGAGCGAGAGTGAGGTAAGAAATCACAGCGAGAGAAGCAGGACGAGGACCAGATGCAGCTCTGGCTTCATACAGCGTTCTGCTGCTAAAGGATTGGCAGCGCTGAGCAACTGTGGACGATGGATTGTGGAAAAAACCCAGAATAGCAACAGAAACCTGCAGCTGCCTGTTAGAGCCTCTGCTGAAGCTCAGCACACGGTGTGTGTGTGTGTGTGTGTGTGTGTGTGTGTGTGTGTGTGTGTGTGTGTGTGTGTACATGTGTGTGTGTGCGTGTGTGTGTGTGGAGCGTGTCTGCAGGGATTAGGGGAAGTTGCAGCAAGCTGCAGCATCGTGTGTGTGTGTGTGTGTGTGTGTGATCCACAGATCAGCACATGTATCCTCACCATTCTGCACCAAATACACACACACATATATATATATATATATATATATATATATATATATATATATATATATATATATATATATATCCAAAGTAAAAAGCAATAGTAAAACAATCTATGACTATTTGAGCCAAATCAGATGGAACCAAAAGACAAAGACAAAGACAGGAAACACATGACTTGTACTTGTACTTGTACTTGTACTTGCAGTAAAGCCCTGATGCTGAATCTGGATTATTACACGTTGAACATTGAAGCAGTGAACCAGTAGATCATTAAGGACTGATGAGTACAGCAGTAAACCAGTAAACCAGCAGAGCATTCACTCACATTTGTGTCCCAGCAGCTTGTCCAGGGAGTCCCCCCACTTGAGCGCCTCGTCGGGGGTGGGCCTGCAGATGAAAGCAGAGCGGTTCTTTAACAAGCCCATGTCAGCCAGGTTCCTCATGCTGTGACCCATCCGCTGCGTCCTGGCTGCTGCTGCTCTGCGCTGTGAGCTGCAGCTCTGAGAGCCATGAGTCTGGCTGGCAGGGGGAGGGGCGGGCTTTATGTTGCCCTGGAAGCTGGGGGGCGGGGCCTGGGCCGGCCAATGAGGAGGGGCCCTGGTACGGCAGGCTCCGCCCCCGGAGTGTTTCTGCCCCCTGCTGCTGCTCAGAGAATCGTCCTCATCAGCCATGTGAACATCTCATTCTAGCAGCTTATTAACACACCATCAAACACGGTTCAGCAGCTTTAATCATTGTCTAAACTTAAATAAAATAAAATAGAAACTAATAAAGATCATTATTATTATACATTAATATAATATAATGTAGGATTTTAATAACCACACTGTGTGTGTGTGTGTGTGTGTAATCTGGACTAATAGTGAAAAACTAATACTGCTGGTGATACTAGTATTATTAATAGTACTACTATTAATAACAAAAGTAATACTACTATATAGGATTTTATTTATTAATATAATAGATCCTACTCTCACTCACTTTTATAAATGATGCTGTCAAACAGATTTAATATTTAACCTTTTACATCACACATTTATATTCTATTCTATGAGTGTGTATAAATAAGTGAATAAAGCAGCATGAAGATGCTGGTTTTACTGCAGCTGCCCACATGTCTGACCAGGTCGTCACCAGCCGGAACCACACACACACACACACACTCACGCTGACACACTCACGCTGACACACACACTCACACACACACTCTGCAGGAAGTGGCCACTTACTTGACTGACTTCATGGACTTGTCTAACTTGCCGGCTGCGTTGCTTCCTGGGGACTCATTCCTCCTCCTCAGGAAGGCCAGTCGGTTCTTCATGTCTTTGGCCCTGCAGGTGAAGGACAGAGGAGACGAGACAGAGCAGAGGAGAGAAAGGTTCAGCGTCCAGACGTCCAGACGTCCACACAGAGAGTCCCTCCACCGCGACAGTAAATCACCAGTTGGTACATTTGGTTGTCGGAGCGGCGGGACGGGCTCGTCCTCTTCTGGCTCTTCGTCCTGTTCTCCTCTTCTTCCTCTCCGTCGTCCTGTTCCTGTCAATCTGAGGAGTGTGTCCCCTTCAGGTTCCTGAGCAGGAACTGAGCAGGAGGAGAGAGACTCATCCTCTCAGTTCTCATCACGTCCTCGTACCTCTGAGGCTTCTCTGAGCGGTCTGACCCCGGCCGAGGCCACGCCGCGACCCCCCCGTCTCCGCCGGCCGACCCGGGCCCAGTGCCCCGCCACCGTCCCTCGCCCCCCCCCCACCGTCCCTCGGGGCCCGTCCCGGCTCTTCCCGACCCGCAGCACGTGCTGCATGCTGGGACGCGACCTCGCTCGGCTCCATTTCCTGAGTCCCTGCTTTTGATTTCCACTGTGGGTTGATGCTGGCTCCTTAATAACCAGCTCTAATCACTGCAGGCTGCCCCCCCATCAAGAAACAGGGCCCCCAGTTACACAGGCGGGAGGGAGGGAGTGTGTGTGTGTGTGTGTGAGTGTGTGTAACGCTGCACATTAACACAAATACTGTACATGAAAACACACTGAGATGAAAGACGCCGTCTGCACCTGAGCCAACTTCACTGCTGCTTTCATACCAGATGCTGGAAAACTGTGTGTGTGTGTGTGTGTGTGTGTGTGTGTGTGTGTGTGTGTGTGTGTGATGATTTATGTGTAACAGCTCAGTAGTCTGAGTTTGAACAGAGAACACACTCAGCTGTCTAATGTGAGATTTTCCAACTGCTGCAGGACAGGAAAGGTAGAAACACACACACACACACACACACACACACACACACACACACACACACACACACACACACACACACACACACACACACACACAGTGAATAGATCCTTTAGACCAGGATGAGTGTGGCTCTGTGCTGATTGGCTGTGTTGGTTGTTGTTTTAGGTAAAGATGCAGATTCATGAGAGAAACAGGAAAGGTTTGTTCTCCTCGAGGTGACGAACAAACGTAAAACCAAAGTGAGGAGAACGTGATTTGAAGTCGTGGCATCAACACAGAAACACTCCATCAAAAACGCTGCAGCTCTGTTTTAGTTTCTGTGCAATGTGATAAACCACGTTTTTTAGAATGGAAATAATCTAGAATGGAATGGAAATCTGCTGATTCGGATCAGGACCTTTTCAGGCAGTTTCAGGCTCCTCAGGCTCTGCAGCTCCTACGGGTTAAAACTCCCCCAGAAAGCAGAGAATTTCACAATGAATTCCATCTCCAGTTTCCTCCCTGAATCCAGAGAAAAGCTGAATTTGCAGCCAGAAGCAGCGTGAGTCAGAGCTGATTGAAATAACAACAGTAACAGGATGGAACCAGATGCTGGATCCAACTCCTCATGGAAACTACGGCGCTCTACAGCAGGATCTCAGCGAATCCGTTATTACCAAATAAAACCTCTGTGGCTGTTAAATAAACTCTGACATCTGTCTATTTTTAGTCTGAGCTGGAGCTGCAGGAACACTGAACGCTCAGACCGCTGTGGTTTCACTGGGATGGACGTGTGTCTGCTCTGCCCCCATGTGGACTCACAGCTTATTACATTCACGTCTTCCTGGAGGTTTTGACGCTCATGAGTGAAGCGTTTCTGCAGCTTCATCGTTAATCTGCTGCAGCGGCTTCAACGCTTTTATTCTGGAGGAGTTTCACCATCTCCAACAAACAGGAGACGGCCTGAACACTCAGCTTCCTGGAACATGCTACTGTCCATGTCTAGACCCAACTCACATGTGTCCCATAATGAGACGTTTCAGACGTTGATG
Organism: Eupleurogrammus muticus; assembly: GCA_036785175.1. Lineage (NCBI taxonomy): Eukaryota > Metazoa > Chordata > Actinopteri > Scombriformes > Trichiuridae > Eupleurogrammus > Eupleurogrammus muticus. The sequence continues at coordinate 118,045 of JAYKQN010000060.1, read as the reverse complement.
CACCAAACTACAGACTAACAACCAGACATTTTTATTCCACCTAACCCTCGTTATGTTTCTCTAAACCTAAACACGTGTTTTTGTGTCTGTCAGAGCGACACGACATGACGACGAAACATTCGTCTCCATTAAATGTGTAAAATGTTGATCAGTGTTTCTAAAGCTGCAGATTGAAGCTAAAATGTCTTTTTTTGTCCACAACCCAAAGATCATCAGTTTACTATTATAGAAGAATAAAGAAACCAGGAAATAACCAGAGAACAGAAGCTGAACCAGAGAATCTGGACATGTTCTACTTAAATATGACTCTAATTGATTAATTGACTATCAAAATAGTTGTCTACTGATTGATAAATTGACCGTTGCAGATACGTGCAGCAGAGTCCATAGCAACCGACATAGCAACGTGCACCTTCATCTTTCAGGTTGTTGGACACTCGTAGGATTTTGTACAAAAAACTTTGCAGAACTTTTTACGTCCAATTTCCCCGTTTGCAGAGAAGCGCTGAGCTATGATACGAGTGTGAGAGAAGAGTAATGAGATGATAATAAAAGGATGTGAGCTGGACAGAGACGTGTCCACACGCCTGAGGACGCAGCCTGGACGTTTCTGTCCTCCTGATCTCTTTAACTCCACAGTCCTCCACAGTCTTTATTCCCTCTCTGCTCGGCTCACATTAGACACTAATAGAACCCTGCTGCCTATTCCTGGGCTTCTGGAAGTAGGCCGCACTCCCAGCAGGGAGGGCTGGGATCACATGGGGTGTGTGTGTGTGTGTGTGTGTGTGTGTGTGTGTGTGTGTGTGTTGGGGGGGCTGCAGACGGACGCACACAATGTACCATGCAAACACCAAAATACACTGCCCCACTTCAGCTGCTGCAGAGCTGAGTTCAGGGTGTTTTCATTCCTCCGCCTGTATTTACACACACTAACAACACAGCAGCACGGTGTGTGTGTGTGTGTGTGTGTGTGTGTGTGTGTGTGTGTGTGTGTGTGTGTGTGTTCATACGTGCTGGGACGCTGCCAACGCGTGCAGGAACAAACTGTGAGTTTGTTCTGTACTTTTCTCTGTAGCCAAAACATCCAGAGAAACGTACAGGAGCCCTGAGAGGACAAGTTTCAGTTTGACCACCAACGACTGATTATCTGTGATTCAGAGATAAAGAAGCTCATTGAAGCAGCATCCTTCACCTCCACGTTCATGGTGAATCATTAAAACACGTACACAACTTAGCAACGGGATTTATTCAGCATTAATTATCAGCATTCATTATTAACTCAATAGTTGTTCAGGAATCTATAAAACATATTAGAGCTGATTCCTCTTCATCTATATATATATATATATACACTGATATAAAACCTGTTTTATTTTGAAAAGACAGCTATATAAGGATAAATGAAGTGATTTGACTAATAATTGAGTCTTGTCCACTCAGAGCTTCCGTAGTTCTGTAGATCCATAAAATACCTCAGGAGGAAACCAAAGTCACGGAAATATTCCTAGAAGAACAATGAAAAAGGGAATTGTCCTAAATTTGCTCCATAAATAGTGAGTCTATTTCTGAGCTGACTCACCTTCACACACACACACACACACACACACACACACACACACACACACACACACACACACACACACACACACACACACACACACTCGACTCATCCTATTCCTGAATCCAGGCTGCGTAAATTAAGAAAAAAGGAGCAGCTAGAGCTGCTTCCTCAGAGGAAACTTCTCCCTCACACACACACACAGACACACACACACAGACACACACACACACACACACACACACACACACACACACACACACACACACACACACACACACACACACACACACACACCCTGGCTCCTACCTCTCCAGGTCTTTCTCATACTGTGGAACATGGCCTGGACTCAGTTTTCTCTTTTTTCTGTGATCTGTGACCTGAGGCTTCGCTGCAGCTTTTATAGTCCTGGGGGGTCTGGGAGGAGGCGGAGCCTGGCTCAGCCAATCAGCACGCAGCGGCTACAGATTCCTTCCACTCGGGGCCGGACGCTTTTTATCGCTTTGAGGAAGTTGAAACACCTCACACAGAGAGGTCACATCACATCGATCTGTCCAGGAATCTATCAATCAGCTGATCAATCAATCAGCTGATCAATCAATCAGCTGATCAATCAATCAGCTGATCAGTCACTGATGAATCTCGCCAGAGCTGAGTCAAACCCACGGTTTATCTGATTATCTTGATTATCTGACTGATCTTTGTTGTTTGTCTGGACTTTTATCACCTTCATTTGAAGGAATTAACCTCAGAAGAGGAGAATCCAGCTCTAAACGACTCTGGTTCTCTGGTTTAACAGCGAGGCTTCGTGTTTCAGCCACAGCAGGGAGGTCAAAGGTCAAAGGGAAAATGGCCCAATGCGGTGAAACCTGAGACCTAAACTCCCAGTCTGTGATTTCCAGCCTCAGTTACATAACCAGCACCAACAACTTCTACTGGTTTCTACTGGTTTCTACTCTGACCCACTTCCTGCTTCTTCCTCTGCGTCGTATCTGCAGCATCTGGAGGAAATAATTTCATTTCCTTCAGGCCTTTGTTACGCGGCCGAGAGATTTCCATCTTTAGAACAACGTCTTGCTGTTGTGTTTCACACAGTTAACAGGAAGTTGTTGGAACCAATGGGACACGATTCCTCCACTGAGATGTACACTGTATGTAGATATATATTATTACTGATAAATGTCCAGATTCTCTGGTTCAGCTTCTGTTCTCTGATTATTTCCTGGTTTCTTTATTCTTCTAAAATAGTAAACTGATGATCTTTGGGTTGTGGACAAAAAAAGACATTTTAGCTTCAATCTGCAGCTTTAGAAACACTGATCAACATTTTACAACATTTAATGAAGCATAAAATAAAACCAATAATCATTTAAATAATGGATAGATCAATAGTCTGATGACTGTAAATATCAGAATAGTATTTATAGTAGTAGTGTATATATGTACTTGTCTATACCGAGCTGCAACTATTCTGATTTAAATTAATCTGCTGATTTTTGAACTATTCATCTGTTCAATGTTTGGTTGATTAAATACTATTTGGCAACACGATTAAAAACTGTGTTAAAAGGGAAGAAATGAGAATCAAAGCTGTGATGTTTGATTAAAAGAAAAAAGTCTGTTGGACTTTGGAGGGAAAAGGTTGAGGAATCTAAATCACATAATCCTGTTGTAGCAGCACACACACACACACACACACACACACACACACAGCTTTGACTCCACTTCTCACGCTGATGGAGGTGTGAGACACACACACACACACACACACACACACACACATTTGGCTCACACTCCTCACCACTTGTCAGTTGTCGCTTCATTAGGACATGATGAGCAGCGTGGAACAACAACTACGACTTTTACTCCTGAAACCAGGAGGAAAAATACGTCATTACTAGAAGTCATCGTAACGTAACATAACGCAGTATTAGTGTAAATACTGTACTCGTTAAAGTACTAACAGAAGCAGGAGCAGCGTGGTAATTATCTCAGTTATTTTCTGTCGTTTGTTTCCTCTTCGTGCCTGTTAACAGTTATCTACATGAAACATGAGAGAACACTCAGAGGAAATGTGTGTTTGCTGATAACTACACAACTACACTGTAAAATATCCCTGGCTTTATTTCCCATTCTACATGGTCCTGTACTTCAGAAATGCAATATACAAGATTTTATACATAACTATGTGATTAAGCTCCATTTAAACCAGAACAGCTGGACACAGTAGGTTCCAGCTGCTTGTTCTGTTCTCTGGTTATATCCTGGTTTCTTTATTCTTCTACAACAGTAAACTGATGATCTTTGGGTTGAATCTTTCAATGATCAATAGTCATTCGTTGCAGTATCTACTGAAGCTCGTTAATCTCGGATCCGTCCTGATCAGTAATACCGTAATAACTGTAATAAGCAGCCGTAGCTGCATCAATGACCCAATCACAGCTCCGTGGATCCATCAGCTCATCATCATTCACACAGCTGAGCTTTTACTGGATACACATGTAGGCCATTAGCATGCTGGGTGAAGGCTGGACGTGTGAAGCTGCCTCTTTATCACACAATCGTGTCTGTGGCCGCTTGTTTACGACTTCCAAACTGATGCAGACAAATGAGACAGAAACTCAGCGACACCACAGGAAAATGATCAACCTAAGTATGAAAGTGAAAGTGCCCGTTTATTAACATTTTAGTAGTTTACCAGTGTGTTCATGTGAAGCCACTGGTATAAACTTTGTGTAGATTACCAGTAATACTGCAGTACTGCATCATAATATATAAGTGTATCCTCACATGTTTTTATAATATTAATATGTATTATTATCATTCATTTATTAGGATTATTTTATGTTTTTCATGTCAAATACTTCTTCCTAAAGTAGCTGCAGCTGTCAGATAAATGTAGTGAAGCATAAAGTAGCAGCTCAGAGAAATACTCAAGTAAATAATTAAAGTAGTACTTCCCTCCTGTAGTACTGCAAATGTATTTACTTTCCACCACAGCAGCAACAACTATTCTGATCATCAATTTACGGTGTTGAGTCAAGAAGGAAACGTCCAAACTGCTCCTCTTGTCTGATTACTTTCTGGTAAACTGCTGATGTTTGTGGGCCGTGGTTCTGATCGGTTTAATTGATCCCAGATCAATAAGCAGCTGTACAGAGCGGCACAAACAGGCGTGGGGACTTACAGGTTCTTGGATTTCTTCTTCTTTGTCCCTTCGGGGTCGACCTCGCAGCTACAGGGGGATCCGGAGCTGAGCTGAGGGGAGAGGAAGCAGATCACACACTGCATCATCCAGCGCCGCCACACACACACACACACGCTGTGTGTGACCTCATACAGACACAGGTCCAGCTAAAAGTCCTGGGGGGGCCGGTAGTCCAGACCGCGCCGGTCCGGCTCCAAACACCAGCTCAGACCCTCCAGCTGTGGACCAGTGGCCTCTCTGTGCCCTGGAGGCTCCAGTGCTGATCCAGACCCTGGTCTCACATTTCAGGCTCTGCCAGCCCTGCGCTCTGATTGGCCGAGGGAGGGGAAGTAGCTCAGGGAGGGGAAGGGTCAATCTGCACTAATCTGATGGCCTGGAGCTGCCCCATTGTGTGTGTGTGTGGGGGGTGTGTGAGTGTGAGTGTGTGAGTGGCTCTAAATAATGAGCCATTGTATTACAGGAACACACAGCTGGTAACACAAGCTGTTTCTGCTGTGTTACTACTGTGTTACTACTGTGTTTCTACTGTGTTACTACTGTGTTTCTACTGTGTTTCTACTGTGTTACTACTGTGTTACTACTGTGTTTCTACTGTGTTTCTGCTGTGTTACTACTGGGTTACTACTGTGTTTCTACTGTGTTTCTGCTGTGTTACTACTGTGTTACTACTGTGTTTCTGCTGTGTTTCTACTGTGTTACTACTGTGTTACTACTGTGTTACTACTGGGTTACTACTGTGTTTCTACTGTGTTTCTGCTGTGTTACTACTGTGTTACTACTGTGTTTCTGCTGTGTTTCTACTGTGTTACTACTGTGTTACTACTGTGTTTCTACTGTGTTTCTGCTGTGTTACTACTGTGTTACTACTGTGTTTCTACTGTGTTTCTGCTGTGTTACTACTGTGTTACTAATGTGTTTCTGCTGTGTTTCTACTGTGTTACTACTGTGTTACTGCTGTGTTTCTGCTGTGTTTCTACTGTGTTACTACTGTGTTACTACTGTGTTTCTACTGTGTTTCTGCTGTGTTACTACTGGGTTACTACTGTGTTTCTACTGTGTTTCTGCTGTGTTACTACTGTGTTACTACTGTGTTTCTGCTGTGTTTCTACTGTGTTACTACTGTGTTACTACTGGGTTACTACTGGGTTACTACTGTGTTTCTACTGTGTTTCTGCTGTGTTACTACTGTGTTACTACTGTGTTTCTGCTGTGTTTCTACTGTGTTACTACTGTGTTACTACTGTGTTTCTACTGTGTTTCTGCTGTGTTACTACTGGGTTACTACTGTGTTTCTACTGTGTTTCTGCTGTGTTTCTACTGTGTTACTACTGTGTTTCTACTGTGTTACTACTGTGTTACTACTGTGTTACTACTGTGTTTCTACTGTGTTTCTGCTGTGTTTCTACTGTGTTACTACTGTGTTTCTACTGTGTTACTACTGTGTTTCTACTGTGTTACTACTGTGTTACTACTGTGTTTCTGCTGTGATGGAACACGTTTAAACCTTTGTTAATTAAACTAATCTTAGTCCAGAAGTAAAAAACAATTTCATGAAACATTGACATCTCAATCACTTTACTATATATTCTCAGTATTATTGTTATTTTCATACTTCGATTCCACCTGATTCCAGAAATTCTAATTATCTTAAAGGTACAGTGCGTAGTTTTCTGGCAACATTTCGTGGTGAGTTTGGAGATTACAACCAACTGAGAATCACAAGCAAAACAAACTACAAAATCCCTCAAAAGGTGAAACACATGAAAGTCTGAGTCTAGATCTGTGGATTTGTTTGTTCTGTCATAAAAACACAATTAAACAAATAGGAGGACCCGTCCAGGATAATGGGGGTTTAGGAGGACACGTCCAGGTTCATGGGGGTTTAGGAGGACACGTCCAGGTTAATGGGGGTTTAGGAGGACATGTCCATGTTCATGGGGGCTTAGGAGGACACGTCCAGGTTCAAGCTGCAGCTTTGGTTCTGGACGCTCATTCACACTCGGCTGTGATGTTCCAGCAGGGTGAGACCTGGTTCTACAGCTACAAGCTGCACCATAAAGGTCTGTGAAACCACCACGTGAACACACTGCTATTTAATCCTGGTGGCATGCCATGAGATTCTTCACATGAACACACACACACACACACACACACACACACACACACACACCGGCTACTGTTGTATAAATAACTTTCACACACACATCTGTCTGTCTATAGATGCAGATTTGACTCAGTGATAATATCAGAAGTTTAAAAATCCATCACAGCCTGAGGTTTAATTAAATTAATACACATTAATATTCTATTACATTTTCACTTCATGTGAAAGGTGACAAATATTACGATGATGCTGTTGTTTTAAAGGTATTTAAATAATGTCGCTTCATAGGTTATAAACAGGTTAACAACTGGTAACAATATTTCTGAGTTAAAAAATCAATAAAAATAAAAGTAAAACATACAGATTAATTCTCTAAACTACATTGGACTTATGAATCACTTTATAAGAAGCCAAATATGTTTTTTTATTCTCTTTTAGTCATTAAGTTCTTTCTGACAACAGCACACACACACACACACACACACACACACACACACACACACACACACATACACACACACACACACACACACACACACACAGACACACACACACACACACACACACACACACACACACACAGGTGTTATTTTTAGAAAAGACTGACTTTTATAGACTTCACTGGCCATGCCAAGCAGAGTGTGTGTGTGTGTGTGTGTGTGTGTGTGTGTGTGTGTGTGTGTGTGTGTTTGTGTGTGTGTATGTGTGTGTGTGTGTGTGTGTGTGTGTGTGTGTGTGTGTGTGTGTGTGTGTGTGTGTGTGTTTGTGTGTGTGTGTGTGTGTGTGTGTGTGTGTTTGTGTGTGTGTATGTGTGTGTGTGTGTGTGTGTGTGTGTGTGCATGCATACTAATGCATGTAAGTAGCAGCTCGTACGCTTCATTAGAGACAGTGAAGTAAACACAGAATGTGGTGGTATCGTCCTGCAGCAGATAGCGACTGATAAAACACACACACACACACACACACACACACACACCGGAACACACGTGTAACACACACGTGCTTCCATGTATTGTACATGCACACACATGTTCAACATGTTTCTAACAATGAAACACAGGATGTGAGTTCTGATCATCTATATATGATCACGTAGGATTGATGAATTACTTAAAGTACAACTTACAAGGTTTTACACTTTAAGTGTTTTAAGTGCAAAATAAGGGAAAACAACAACATACATGAACCATCTCTGTCTCATATCCTCCTTATCCTCAAGTTTGTTTTTTACATATTTTAAATTTGCTGGAAAGCTTCTCCCTCAAACATGTGTATTTATGAAAGTTTCTCACCAAAAGCCTCATTTTACAAAATAAATGTTAGATTAAAACACATCACATGACGTTTTATTTACTTGACTAATCCTCGTTTCACTGAGCCGACCCTGAACACACCATGATGTAATGACAGCAGCTGTTTAACAGCTGGAATCCTCCTTTAAACACACATTTCATCATGGGCTCATATGCTGAAGGAACTAAGGAAGCAACTAACTGATAACACTGCTGCTGCCGACACTGCTGCTGCCAACACTGCTGCTGCTGCTAACACTGCTGCTGCTAACACTGCTGCTGCTAACACTGCTGTTGTCAACACTGCTGCTGCCAACACTGCTGCTAACACTGCTGCTGCTAACACTGCTGCTGCTAACACTGCTGCTGCTAACACTGCTGCTGCTGCTGCTAACACTGCTGCTGCTAACACTGCTGCTGCTGCTGCTAACACTGCTGCTGCTAACACTGCTGCTGCTAACACTACTGCTGCTAACACTGCTGCTACTAACACTGTTGCTGCTAACACTGTTACTGCTAAAGCTGCTGCTAACACTGCTGCTGCTAACACTGCTGCTGCTAACACTGCTGCTAAAGCTGCTGCTAACACTGCTGCTGCTACCACTGCTGCTGCTAACACTGCTGCTACTAACACTGTTGCTGCTAACACTGTTACTGCTAAAGCTGCTGCTAACACTGCTGCTGCTAACACTGCTGCTAAAGCTGCTGCTAACACTGCTGCTAAAGCTGCTGCTAACACTGCTGCTACTAACACTGTTGCTGCTAACACTGTTACTGCTAAAGCTGCTGCTAACACTGCTGCTGCTAACACTGCTGCTAAAGCTGCTGCTAACACTGCTGCTGCTAACACTGCTGCTGCTAACACTGTTGCTTCCTTCCTTTGTTTCTTCTTCTATTTAAATACAAACGGAGGATTTTCCTGAACTTGACGTCAGAGCTTTAGTTGGAGCCCAAACATCTTCCTGACATTGTGTGAGTGTGTGTGTGTGTGTGTGTGTGTGTGTGTGTGTGTGTGTGTGTGTGTGTGAGTGTGTGTGTGTGTGTGTATTGTCACAACTACTTTACTAAGTACTGTATGAAGGTACTAGTACTTTTTACGTTCCTCCACCTGATTTGTCATTAATGAATAAACTGCATCATGGTGCAGGATAATTAATGCTTTAATTAGGTACAACACTCATCACCTCCTGCTACATCAACTGATTAATTAAAAGTGATTCAGTACATGAACGCTCTCTGTGGTTGCCATGACGATGAACTTCTAATCAATCAATCAATTGATCTGTTTCCTGGCTAAATAAGGAACGCTGCTGTCACTCAGCTAAAATCAAATGTCATTTGTCCTGTTGTTAAAATCATTTACTCAACAACGATTTCAGCACAAAACTGTTGCTGCTTTTGGGATTTTGTTTCCATGACGACGACGTCACAGCATCTGGAGTCAAATCTGGAGCCGCATTGATTAGTTGATTAATGGATTAGTTGGTAACTAATCATCAACTGTTCTGATAATCAATCAATTGAAGTGATTTTGGTTGCAGCTCTGCTATAATTTCTATATTTTGAGCATCAGAACTTGTGCTTCATGAACAGCAGAATCTGATGTTCTCCTTCATTCTGTGAGTTTTACATGTTGAGTTCAGCAGCTCAGAAAATCAGATTCCTGCCTTCCTCCTAGGCCCTGGCCACAGAGAGTAGAGACAGAGTAGAGACAGAGTAGAGACAGAGTAGAGACAGAGTAGAGAAAGAGTAGAGACAGAGTAGAGACAGAGTAGAGACAGAGTAGAGACAGGAACAATGAAGTCTCTATGAGTCAGATATGGAGCAAAAAGATGTAGTGGAGCAGAGAAGCAGCGTGGGAGACTGATCATAAAACCTAATGTTGAACCCTCTCCCTGGTTCAGATTCTGTCTTTGTTCCATCAAAAGCTCCGACTCAACATTCCTGATGTGTTTTGCCTCCATAATTTCCTTTGAAGGATAATTACATAACTGCTTTAATGTTGGCTTTCACAAAAATTCAATTTGTGATATTTTTACAACTTCCAAAAATACAAATAAAATAAAAGGAAATTTGTGTGTGTGTGTGTGTGTGTGTGTGTGTGTGTGCGTGCAGCTGCCATCCAATTAAACAAGCTCACACGCTCTCATAGAGACACACTCACACACACACACACACACACACACACTCAGACAATATAGAGAATAAACTCACTGACCTACAGACAGGATACTGACTCATTCCTGATTAAACTGCAGATACAAAAGATGCATTGTCTGTGCATGTGTGTGTGTGTGTGTGTGTGTGTGTGTGATTTTTGATGTATATTGTGTGTGTGTGTGTTTTCTGAGCCTTTTCTCAGTTAGAATGTTTCTGCTGTTTGTCGACCACTGGTTTATTGTTGTTTATAATCTTTGATTATTGGTGAATATATGGCGTGTGAAGTAGCAGCATGATTTGTCAGACTTGACGCTGCAGAAACACAGGACGTCAGTGCTGAGGTTCGTATCAGATGAACGTTGTTGTTTCTGCAGGTCAAACAGCAGGTACGTCACATCTGGGAAACTGTCGTTTAACGTCTCGTCTCCTTGGTCCTGCTGAAGCCTTGTATGGGTGTAGAGTTTATTAGAGAAGAACTGATGTTTAAAGGGTTCAGAACAGAGATATGACTGTATGATCCATGTTAGAATCTGTCAGTCAAGTAGTTCACAACTGTCACATTAATCACTCAGTATCATGATCATCAATGGACCAGAGTCATTTTTATTATAAAATGTCCAGATTCTCTGGTTCAGCTTCTGTAATAGTAAACTGATGATCTTTGGGTTGTGGCTTTAAAAAAATAAACACATATGCTGTATTAATATTTGTAATATTTGTACTTTTACTTTTTAAAACCAATCAGAATAGTGATGAGTTTCACTACTTTCTAATCATCTAGGATAAAAGGCCTCGCGTGGTGACCTCTGACCTCCTGGCCCTGTTAGACCCACACCCTGAAGGTTCTGGTATTAATCAGCAGAGTAAGAGGAGGCAGCAGGAAACAGGAAAGGTATAAATCATTTTCACCTCCGGGGAATAAACAGCAGAGGTGGAACGTGTGACTTCACCTCAGTCTGGGATGTTTAGGCCGAGCTGCTCAAAGTTACTGGAGCATTAACACCTCACAGCCGGAAACCGGGTCGAGCTGGACCAGAGAGACCACAGCAGGACTCTGAGAAACCAGAACCTGCTTCACACTCCAGAATATTATTATTATTTCAGCTTTTGAGTGAAGGACATGTTCTGGTCAGAGACATGAAAGCGTGTGAGCGTCTGATCAAACATAGGATGAAACCACATCATCTTCAGTTACTCAGACCAGAGCCAAGCTAAAGCCAACTTATTGTTTTAACACATTCTTGTAGTTTTATCCTGTTATTGCTGCTCTTTGTCAGAATGTAATTTATCACATAAACTGTGAGAAATTCAAATGAATGGAAAGAACAGAAGGAAAACATTTTCTGAATTTCAGCTTTTAGAGAATCAAGCTGAGCTGATGCTGCAGATGCACGAGTAGAAAACACGATTTATTTCATTATTCTCATTCTGACATCAAGCAGCTAACGTTTCCTGTTCCAGTGTGTGTGTGTGTGTGTGTGTGTGTGTGTGTGTCTGTGTGAGAAAAAACATCTGAGGCATTACGTAACTGATTCTTGACTTAGATAAAATACTGCTATGACAACGATTACTGTAAACATCACCATTCACACACACACACACACACACACACACACACACACACACACAGTCACACACACACACACACACACACACACACACACACACACACACACAGTCACACACACACACACACACACACAGTCACACACACACACACACACACACACACACACACACACACACACACACACAGTCACACACACACACACACACACACACACACACACACACACACACACACACACACACACACACACACACACAGTCACACACACACACACACACACACACACACACAGTCACACACACACACACACACACACACACACACAGTCACACACACACACACACACACACACACACACACACACACACACACACACACACACGTGATCCGTGCTGACATCAAACTAAAGGAACATCATGATACAACAGGAAAACTACAACAGGAATACTACAACAGGAATACTACAACAGGAATACTACAACAGGAATACTACAACAGGAAAACTACAACAGGAATACTACAACAGGAATACTACAACAGGAAAACTACAACAGGAATACTACAACAGGAAAACTACAACAGGAAAACTACAACAGGAAAACTACAACAGGAGTATTGATACAAAGCCTCAGGCTGACTCTGTGACTCTGGTCAGACTTAACCAGTAGAAAGTGGAGTTGTCCAAAAATGGATTATTTGTTTTGGGGTGGATCCCATGATGATGGTTTCAGTGTTTGATTAGTGACTCCTGATCAGTTGATCCAGAGTTGCCATGGTAACAGCATCAACTGGAGGTCATTAAACAGCATCATCATCCTCCCAGTTCCCTCTGTCTGAATCATCTTTTCTGGATCATCTCTATCTGAATAGATCTACCAGTAATGTGCTTCCATTGAAATAAGATTCACGCTGTTCTCATAAATGACCCAGTGAAGCATGAAGTGCCTCATCAATAACTTTGTTCACTCAGCTCCTAAAACAAAACAGATACAATAAGTAGGATGTAGGGACATGAATATGAAGCACCTGTGTGTGTTAGCCTCTCTGCTCTGGCTTCCTGTCAAATCAACCACAGAATAAATCCTCTTCATTATCAGGCTGCGTCCCACAGTAAGGACCCACATCACCACCCACAGCACTGAGCTCCCATAATGCAGCTGGGTAGAGGATCCAGAGTTCACATGGACTGTTAGCAGAGCCTGCAGCTATCAGGCTCCTCTCCTGTGGAATCACCAACTATGGGAATGTAGTACTACTGTAGTACTAGTACATACCAGTATAGGTTTAGACTGTAGTACTACTATACTACTAGTACAGCTTCCCTCCTTTCGTCCATGTGAGCCATTGAAGTACTTTTTAAATGTGTTTTCTCATTGTCAGAATATGTTGCAGAGCAGCCACTTATTCTATCTTCTTATTCTACTCTTCTTATTCTATCGTATTATTCTATCTTCTTATTCTATCTTCTTATTATATCTTCTTATTCTATCTTCTTATTCTATCTCCTTATTCTATCTTCTTATTCTCCTGTTCCTTCTTCTGTCCATCCTGTTCTGATCCTCCTCTGTTTCTCTTCTTCTCCAGGGCGTTTTCTTTGTGTTTCTTTAGGTTCATGCGATGCTGTTCTGCTGGTGTTAAACTGTAAGCACCGTTGGGTGAAATGTGTGCTTTGTGATTTGGGGCTGAACAAATAAAACAGACTTGACTTGCTCCTCCATCCATAAACTCTTGTTTACACACATGTAAAAGTGTCAGATGTTCCAACACTTCGTCTGGAGGAAGGAAATGTAATTACTGTGATCTGTGTTATATCATTTGGCTGTTGAAGCCACAATAGAAGACAAACTGAGTGGCTGCAAACTGTTATCAGTGTTATTGTGGTGTTTCCTCTTCCTGTCGCAGTGACAGAATATCTGGAAACATGAATATCTGATGTACACAACTCCTCCTGTCTGTCAGGAGAATAACACACACTAAACAGTTGATTCTGCAATAATATGCTGTTTGTCCATGTGTGTACATGTATAAAACATTTATATTAAAAGTAGAAAAGCGCTCTGAGAACGTCGTTGTCCTGTACTATGCAGGCCACCAGGTGGCGCCTGTTTTACCACAATGCTACCAAACAACTGGAAATTCAACGTGACCCAGAAACTACGATTCCTCCAGAACAACACTGAAACTTAATCGTTTGTTGAGGGTTCTGTTCCCAACATTTGACAAAAATATCGCCAAAACCTTCTGAGTTGTTTCACGACCAATGAGACAAACGTCATTAGTAAAAATGTTTTTATAATTAAATGTGTGTGTCTGACCGCTAACATGGATCATAAACAGAAGTAGAGGAACGTTCCTGTAGCGTCTGATGAGAACGTGTCAGACCTGGTCCTCAGATCCACATCCTGCTGGAGGTTAAAGCGTTCAGACACGTGTGGATCCCAGCCAGAGCGCTGTGGCTGCAGCAGGGCCAAACATTTTGTTTATGGGGCCTTCATGTTTGTTTGAAATGTGGATAAATATCGTCTGTGTTTCCAGACGCTGGAGGAAACAAGTTTAATGTGTTTACTGAGCTGTGTGATGGCTTCCATTCCTGCGTCATGTCAGGGATACACAGAGAGCACCAGCCTGCATCCATACTGAACAACAGGTGCACACACACACACACACACACACACACTCAGGCAGAAATAGAACTGAACTGTTAATCAAATGTCAAAACATTTGCTTGTATCTTTCATCGTGTGGACGTCACTGCTGCGTTTTATGATACCATCGGATGTAAAACAGCGAGAACAAAGACTCAACTGTAACGTTTTTGCATCAGCAGCAAGATGAAATCTCTGGATCGGCTGCAACGACGTTTTAAATTCAGCAGGCGGCGATTTACATTTAATGTATCTGCACAAGCTAACCTGCAGCAAAGATGCTGCTGCACAGATTAAAGATGCTGCTGCTGCACAGATTAAAGATGCTGCTGCTGTAGATTAAAGATGCTGCTGCTGCACAGATTAAAGATGCTGCAGCTGTAGATTAAAGATGCTGCTGCACAGATTAAAGATGCTGCTGCTGCACAGATTAAAGATGCTGCTGCTGTAGATTAAAGATGCTGCTGCACAGATTAAAGATGCTGCAGCTGTAGATTAAAGATGCTGCTGCACAGATTAAAGATGCTGCTGCTGCACAGATTAAAGATGCTGCTGCTGTAGAATAAAGGTGCTGCTGCACAGATTAAAGATGCTGCTGCTGTAGATTAAAGGTGCTGCTGCACAGATTAAAGATGCTGCTGCACAGATTAAAGATGCTGCTGCTGCACAGATTAAAGATGCTGCTGCTGTAGATTAAAGATGCTGCTGCTGCACAGATTAAAGATGCTGCTGCTGTAGATTCAAGATGCTGCTGCTGCACAGATTAAAGATGCTGCTGCTGTAGATTAAAGATGCTGCTGCTGCACAGATTAAAGATGCTGCTACACAGATTAAAGATGCTGCTGCTGTAGATTAAAGATGCTGCTGCTGCACAGATTAAAGATGCTGCTGCTGCACAGATTAAAGATGCTGCTGCACAGATTAAAGATGCTGCTGCTGTAGATTAAAGGTGCTGCTGCACAGATTAAAGATGCTGCTGCTGTAGATTAAAGGTGCTGCTGCACAGATTAAAGATGCTGCTGCACAGATTAAAGATGCTGCTGCTGCACAGATTAAAGATGCTGCTGCTGCACAGATTAAAGATGCTGCTGCACAGATTAAAGATGCTGCTGCTGTAGATTAAAGGTGCTGCTGCACAGATTAAAGATGCTGCTGCTGTAGATTAAAGATGCTGCTGCTGTAGATTAAAGATGCTGCTGCTGCACAGATTAAAGATGCTGCTGCACAGATTAAAGATGCTGCTGCTGTAGATTAAAGATGCTGCTGCTGCACAGAATAAAGATGCTGCTGCTGTAGATTAAAGATGCTGCTGCTGTAGATTAAAGATGCTGCTGCTGCACAGATTAAAGATGCTGCTGCACAGATTAAAGATGCTGCTGCTGTAGATTAAAGATGCTGCTGCTGCACAGAATAAAGATGCTGCTGCTGTAGATTAAAGATGCTGCTGCTGTAGATTAAAGATGCTGCTGCACAGATTAGAGATGCTGCTGCACAGATTAAAGATGTATTTATTTACAGATTTACCTGTCCAGTGGGTAAATAAATGAATTTGGTTACTGTAGTACTGTAGTAATGTATTAGTGTAGTACACAGTACTCTAGTCGTGTAGAATTGTACCTTCAGAGACAGTTTGTCCTCAGTTTACTAAACACCCAGAGACGTCCAGCTTCCTGTGGTCAGCAGGACAAACAGTTACAGGAACATAAACACTGATATTAGTAAACAGCGTGTACTCATGTGAGTACTAGTACCGGTAAAGCAGGTTCTCAGAAGTACTCTCAGACACAGTGACGTCAGTGTTCTGGACTCATAGCTGGTATTTATTGTCAGTATTTGTGAGTAGTATTTATTTAGGCTGAGAAGCTGTTGTTGATGTCAGCGTTGATGAGATGAGCAGAAAATAAAAAAACGACCTCCAGGATTCACACAAACATTCACACATTCCACTGATAAAAAAATAAGACAAATAACGTCTCATCCCATTGACTGGTGCACAGGTATATCTGTGACATCACAAACACACTCTGAACTGAGAGACTGTCGGTGCACTGCTAATAATCAATAAATAATCTTCTCAGTTTAAAATATATTGTATTTAGTACAATACAGTCCATATTATAGATAATAGAAAAATACAGTCTATTAATCTATGTAAAATATTAAAATCTGCATTTTAAAGACATTGCAGCTGTAGGATAAATGTAGAGAAGTAGCATCACATAGATGAAGTACTCAAGTACTTTAAACGTGTTTCAGACTCTACAATCTGAATACTGATGATATGAAGAACTCAGCTCTGATGCACTGATGGTTAATGTGTGTTTTATCAGGTTGAAGCAGCACAAACATTTTCTCTGTTTCTGTCGGTTTGACACTAAAAACATCAGAGCAGAAAGATGTGAGAGACAGCAAAGTTTAACTACACACATGTGTATATGGAAGTATACAGTATGTAGTATGTAGACAGAGAGTGTTTACACGTACATTCTGTGTGTGTGTGTGTGTGTGTGTGTGTGTGTGTGTGTGTGGGTTACACACGGTTTTAATAATCAATTAGAGTCATTTTTAATTCTAAAATGTCCAGATTCTCTGGTTCAGCTTCTGTTCTCTGATTATTTCCTGGTTTCTTTATTCTTCTATAACAGTAAACTGATGATCTTTGGGTTGTGGACAAAAAAAGACATTTTACACCATTTCATGAACAAATTAAATAATTGATTAATTGTTTTAATAATCCATAATACGTTCTAATATTTTAAAGAAAACTGTTCCTCTCCTTCTTCTATTTCCTGTATTTCTGGACAGTTTCTCACTCGTCTCACACTCATTTCCTTCTTCTTTAAAAGGTGTCATGAAGTTATTTTGCAGTGTGAGCAGGTTCATGAATCAAATTCTCTGATTTTAAGTGAATCTATTCTTGATCAGAAGTTAGAGCCAAACACCAGAGAAGAGAAGAGAAGCTGGAACCAGAGAATCTGGACATTCTCCTATTAGAAAATAGCTGAAATCCATTATTTGATTATTAGAATAGTTGGAGATTAATGTGACAGTTGGTGACTAATCGATTGACTGATCATTGCAGCTGTAACACACACACACACACACACACACACACACACACACACGCATCGTGCACATTGAGGTGCCACATGATGAATGAATGAGTTTTTAGATGATAGATGGGTTAAATAATGGAAACACAGGCTCAGATCTGTGTCCATGACGCCAGGAGGTCGTAAAATTACCCAGAATCTGCCAAGACCAACAGGCTCTGAGCTCTGCTGCATTCCTCACACACACACACACACACACACACACACACACACACACACACACACACACACACACACACACACACACACACAGACACACACACACACACACACACACAGACACACACACACACACAGACACAGACACACACACACACACACAGACACACACACACAGACACACACACACACACACACACACACACACAGAACTAGATAATCAGGCAGCAGCTAGTGATACTGAGGACGATGCAGTGGATCATTCACTGTGTTTTTCAGAAATAGGAAGAACTACTGTAAATGAGCAGATCAGGAGGGAGGAGCTGCTGGTTCCAGGTACAGGCTGTTGGCTGTGGGGACATCATCCACCGTGTTACACCACAGCTAATGAGGAAACAAGGCGAGTGGAGAATTCTCCCTCATCGTTCATCACTCAGCTTTGGTCAAAGAGAAACTAACAGACGTGCTGCTTCCCTCTGTTGGACAACTACACGACTACGTCTATGTTCTACACAGTAAAGGCTCATTCCTCACAGCACTATAACAACTATAAAATATTCCATCATAAACTGAAGACTTAAACTTTAATGTAGATTCAGTATTTCTCCAAATTCCAGTTCAACTAAAACCGAAAGCAGAAAATATCTGTCACAAAGTTGATTGATTTATTTGCATATTATGAAGGGCACTTTATAGGTTAAGTTAAATATTTTTATAAAATTATATTTTAAATATAATTTTATGTGTATTTATGTTATATCAACTTCATACTTTGTAATAGATGAGAATGACATGATTCTTATGCATTTCCTCTGTTTCACCACTTGATGTCAGTGTTTCTATAGAAACAACAAAACTGAAGTATAGTGTTAAGAAATGTGTGTGTGTGTGTGTGTGTGTGTGTGTGAGTGTGTGTGTGTGTGTGTGTGTGTGTGTGTGTTTTATAGCTTCCCAGAGCAGACAAACAAGGACTCTAAAGACACACTGCACTCCATTATTTGAAACAACTAGAAATCAGCAAAACTATTGATTAATGTAATATGATAATTTCAGATAATTCTAGTTATTTTTGGACTCATGATACCAAGATAATTTTACTCGTTAAGATGTCATGTTTTGCAATGTGAACTTTTTTTGCTGCATTTTTTACAACCAGCGTTCTTCTACACAGTAACGTAGATACCACCAGAAATTACACACTGTCCCTTTAAGAGAGAAACTACACACTGTCCCTTTAAGAGAGAAACTACACACTGTCCCTTTAAGAGAGAAACTACACACTGTCCCTTTAAGACATAAACTACACACTGTACCTTTAAGAGAGAAACTACACACTGTCCCTTTAAGAGAGAAACTACACACTTTCCCTTTAAGAGAGAAATTACACACTGTCCCGTTAAGAGAGAAACTACACACTGTCCCTTTAAGACAGAAACTACACACTGTCCCTTTAAGACAGAAACTACACACTGTACCTTTAAGACATAAACTACACACTGTCCCTTTAAGAGAGAAACTACACACTGTCCCTTTAAGACAGAAACTACACACTGTACCTTTAAGACATAAACTACACACTGTCCCTTTAAGAGAGAAACTACACACTTTCCCTTTAAGAGAGAAACTACACACTGTCCCGTTAAGAGAGAAACTACACACTGTCCCTTTAAGAGAGAAACTACACACTGTCCCTTTAAGAGAGAAACTACACACTGTCCCTTTAAGAGAGAAATCACACACTGTCCCTTTAAGACATAAACTACACACTGTCCCTTTAAGACAGAAACTACACACTGTCCCTTTAAGACAGAAACTACACACTGTCAATTTTAAGACAGAAACTACACACTGTCCCTTTAAGAGAGAAACTACACACTGTACCTTTAAGACATAAACTACACACTGTACCTTTAAGAGAGAAACTACACATTGTACCTTTAAGACGTAAACTACACACTGTCCCTTTAAAAGAGAAACTACACACTGTCCCTTTAAAAGAGAAACTACACACTGTACCTTTAAGACATAAACTACACACTGTACCTTTAAGAGAGAAACTACACACTGTACCTTTAAGACGTAAACTACACACTGTCCCTTTAAAAGAGAAACTACACACTGTCCCTTTAAAAGAGAAACTACACACTGTCCCTTTAAGAGAGAAACTACACACTGTCCCTTTAAAAGAGAAACTACACACTGTACCTTTAAGACATAAACTACACACTGTCCCTTTAAGACATAAACTACACACTGTACCTTTAAGACATAAACTACACACTGTCCCTTTAAGAGAGAAACTACACACTGTACCTTTAAGACATAAACTACACACTGTACCTTTAAGACATAAACTACACACTGTCCCTTTAAGACATAAACTACACACTGTACCTTTAAGACATAAACTACACACTGTCCCTTTAAGAGAGAAACTACACACTGTACCTTTAAGACATAAACTACACACTGTACCTTTAAGACATAAACTACACACTGTCCCTTTAAAAGAGAAACTACACACTGTACCTTTAAGACATAAACTACACACTGTCCCTTTAAGACATAAACTACACACTGTACCTTTAAGACATAAACTACACACTGTACCTTTAAGACATAAACTACACACTGTCCCTTTAAGACATAAACTACACACTGTCCCTTTAAAAGAGAAACTACACACTGTACCTTTAAGACATAAACTACACACTGTCCCTTTAAGACATAAACTACACACTGTACCTTTAAGACATAAACTACACACTGTACCTTTAAGACATAAACTACACACTGTACCTTTAAGACATAAACTACACACTGTACCTTTAAGACATAAACTACACACTGTCCCTTTAAGAGAGAAACTACACACTGTCCCTTTAAAAGAGAAACTACACACTGTACCTTTAAGACATAAACTACACACTGTCCCTTTAAGACATAAACTACACACTGTACCTTTAAGACATAAACTACACACTGTCCCTTTAAGAGAGAAACTACACACTGTACCTTTAAGACATAAACTACACACTGTACCTTTAAGACATAAACTACACACTGTCCCTTTAAAAGAGAAACTACACACTGTACCTTTAAGACATAAACTACACACTGTCCCTTTAAGACATAAACTACACACTGTACCTTTAAGACATAAACTACACACTGTACCTTTAAGACATAAACTACACACTGTCCCTTTAAGACATAAACTACACACTGTACCTTTAAGACATAAACTACACCCTGTCCCTTTAAGAGAGAAACTACACACTGTACCTTTAAGACATAAACTACACACTGTACCTTTAAGACATAAACTACACACTGTCCCTTTAAGAGAGAAACTACACACTGTACCTTTAAGACATAAACTACACACTGTACCTTTAAGACATAAACTACACACTGTACCTTTAAGACATAAACTACACACTGTACCTTTAAGAGAGAACTACACACTGTCCCTTTAAGACACGCTAAAGGCGAGGTGTGGTTGTGATGTCACTACTCACCTTCCTGCCAGAGAACAGCATACACAGCTGGTGCATGGAGCCTCCGTTCTTGGTGAGCTGCTTCTTCAGGGTTTTTGGTGAGGGGAGGGTCCAGCCGCCCTTGTGGTGGGCTCCGCCCACCTCCAGGCAGTTGAGGGCGTTGTCTGAGGTGAAACACGTGGCCCGCGGGTCCTGGAGGAGACTCCCCTCGCTGTGGGTGCGGCGGCGCAGCGAGTTCTGGACGCTGAGCCCGCCCCCGCCGTGCTTCTCGCAGGTGGCGGCCTCCACCATGCTGCGGCGCTTGCTGTCAGAGCGGTGCAGGTAGGCGTCATCGCTGTCGTCCTCGTCGTCTTCGTCGTCCTCCGACTCCTCGTCCTCGTCCTCGTCGTACTCCTCGTCCGTGTTGGGCGAGGACAGCGCGTTGGTGCTGAAGGAGCGGTCCAGACGCAGCTCTGGGATGATGAAGGAGGACGAGGACGAGGAGGGCGGGGCGTTGGCGTCCGCCGGCTCCGAGGCGTTGTCCTCGTCCGTGTTGGACCCCGCCAGGTGGGCGGGGCCATCCGCTCCGTCTTCGTCCTCCCGGTCCGCGGCGTCTTCGTCCTTCTCCAGGTCCCTCCAGATGTCCGGCTCCTGTCCCTCCACGCTCTTGCAGTCCTCGCCCTCGGTGGACGGCGGTGGCGTGGGCGGGACCTTGTGGCGTTCCTCAGGGCCCCCCAGGGGCGGGTAGACCTCGTCCAGGGGCGTGAGGGGCTCTGAGGGGTGGGGGCTGCCCAGGGTGCGCGGCTCCGAGGGGCTGGACGGGTACAGGCTGCTGTCCTCGCCCTCGGAGCCGCGCGGCGGCAGGTGGAGACAGACGCCGCCGCGGTCCCCCCCGACCACGCCCACCTCGCAGGGGGCGTCGTCCAGCTTGGGCTCCAACATCTGGAACAAGAGGGAGGAGTCAACTTCTGACATCACAAAGGGAGATTCAACAAGTACATCGAGCGTCAGACGCGTCGGTTTTAATGTTGTGTGGTTTTAAAAATTAAAAACACACGCTATCAACTAGTTCTAATTCTAGGTGGATGAAATATTTAACTTTTTTTTATTCTTTCTCAGTTACACCATTTCACATTTTGTGTCAAAAATCACCATTTTGATATTTTCTTCTTAAAAATGACCGAAATCCATGAATCGATTAATCGTTGCACCGATACAAACAACAGAAACAAAAACCTTGGAGCACAATGCAAAATGTATTTATGATCAACAAGTGTGAAAAGTTGTCCAGCGTGACTTGTTTTTACCTGTGTATATATTTTATAAGCAGATACAGTTATAATATAGTATTTATTATTCCAAATGCACTGCTGTGTTGAGCTGAAGCTTAAACTATAAACGACCAGTGGAGACTTGGTGAAGTTTCCTCCTGTAAAGTTTATGAATGGAGCAGAGATAACGACGTGAAGGTAAAACCTCGTTCCTCTCCGTTTGACGCGCGGTCTGTTTATTTGCAGCCTGCTTTTATTTTTGCAGCCGTCCTGAACGTGGAGTTTTGTCACAGACACGCACTCAACCAAAATAAACCGCGCCGCCACAAATATGATGTTATTCAGTGGAGGGAATCAATTCCTCTCAGAGTGAGTCATGTGAGGAGAACGACGGTGGAGTTAAAGCATGAGGACGGCTGCAGTCACAAGACTCAGACTGCAGATAACACACGTCTCTCATGATGTTTCACAGGCTGTTTGTGAACTTTGCTGCTTCATTTCTGTCTGCTGGACTCAGGCTCAGTGGTAATAACATAAGCTGCTCCACTTCCTCTGCCTCTTAAACTTCTATTAATGCAGAGAACGTGAGTCCGGCTGATGGTGGGAGCTCATCTACACACAAGTGTGTGGAGGATCTGACCTCAATAACATGAACACACATGGAGTCAGAACTCAGAGTACACACACAGTACTGCATGTACACACAACTGCAGGTACTCTACTCTCACTTTACACTGAGACATAAACTACACACTGTCCATTAAGACGTAAAATACACACTGTCCCTTTAAGACAGAAACTACACACTGTCCCTTTAAGACAGAAACTACACACAAAACTAGATGAATGAAGTGGAGCAGAAAGAACAATATTTACTGTGAATGTAGTGAAGCATAGTAGCATCATGTAAAGTACTTGTAGTACATGTACCAGTACTTGTAGTACTGTGTATGTGTCCTGAGGGGGTGACTCGGTTCATGTGATAATGAATCTTCTCATGTGGAGAAGAGAATATTTAATGAGTTAAAAGCTGCATCGTGATGGATGAAGTCAGACAAGAAGCAGATGAATAAAAGATGATAGAAGAGTAATCTGTGAAATACTGAGACTTTCAGCAAAATACACTAACAGCAGTAAACCACAGTAAAGTAGTTTAACCACAACCATCTTCTGGCTCGGCCCACCAATTATTCTGCTTAAAATCATTTTAATTTTTTCAGTCTCCACCTGTTTTTTCAGCATATTTGGACAAATCTTCACCGTCCAATCAGAGAACAGGGGGCGTGGCTTAACTATGACGCTGAGATCACGTGAGGTGTGTTGTCTAATTAATTCATTAATTGATTAACTGAGGCAGCTGAAAATCAAAGTATTTCAGAATTGTACAGTATATTAAAAGAAGTGATGGGATTGGAACTGAAAACCAGGACTGAGACATGACAAAGATCCTTTTGCTCTATGAATCTATAAATATCTGAGTCTATAGATGTAAATATAAAGGACCGTCTGTTACCTCCTCGTGACCCAGTTACACGCTTCACAGTCACAACCGCACTGAGTGTGTGACGGTATTTATAGAAAAAACGTACTTCCATAAGAACAACAGGGAGGAAGAGTGAAACCAGCTGCTCCTCCTCCTCCTCCTCTTCCTCCTCCTCCTCTTCCTCCTCCTCCTCTTCCTCCTCCTCCTCCTCCTCCTCCTCTTCCTCCTCCTCCTCCTCCTCCTCCTCTTCCTCCTCCTCCTCCTCCTCCTCCTCCTCTTCCTCCTCCTCCTCTTCCTCCTCCTCTTCCTCCTCCTCCTCCTCCTCCATTAAACTATACAGGAAGCTATTATAAAGTACATGTCTCCTCCTGTCAGTAACTGATCAACCTGTGATCAGGATCAATCAATCAATCCATTAATTGTCATAAAGCTCATCCTCTGGGATGCAGGCAGACGTTACCATGGAAACACATCTGTCCTTTCCAGCTGTTTACAGGAATCATTCAAGTTTGTGTTTGTCTTCCGGACATATTTATGTTATTATATAATAAATATAATAATAATGACTCTGAAGACAATTCCACTAAAATAATTCACAAATTTTACATTAATTAAACTAAACTAGTTTGATAATCAGTTCATAGATTTCATTCATTTTTAATGATAAAATGTCCAGATTCTCTGGTTATTTCCTGGTTTCTTTATTCTTCTATAATAGTAAACAGTGATGGACATTTCACACCAACAACTGATCGATTATTGTTCGATAATAAATTAATAAACTATGGGATTAATTGTTAGTTGCAGCCACATTTATTATTAAAAGTACCACTCTAATGTTGAAATGTTTGGACTTATCTGGAGTTCTTTCTTACGTTCCAACACGGTTGTTTTTCGTGTTTTTCTGTCGTATTCATTCGTTTGTCAGATAAACTTGTTCCTGAACACAACAAACACAACCAGCAGCTTCACGTTAATCCTCCTCAAGCTGGAAGCTGATAAAACACTGATTCATTCTGGCGTCATGGAGGAGAACCCAGAGGACAGACGGTTAGAGCAACACGCGTGTTCTACAACACGCCTCAGTCATCAATGACTCAACATACAACCAATGATAGGCTGCAATTAACAGGAAGTAAAGACTGGACAGAAAGAGAGGAGAAAGAAATGAGATGAAAGGAAAGGAAACAAGATAAAGAGGAAGGAGAGAAAGTAGAAAAAGATGAAAGAAAAAGAAACAAGATGAAAGGAAAAGAAATAAGATGAAAGGAAATAAGATGAAAGGAAATAAGATGAGATAAAGGGAAAAGGAGGAAAGGAAAGAAAGTAAAATACAAGATGAAAGGGAAAAAGTGGATGAAAGGAGAGAAGAGTTGAGCAGAAGAATAGAAATCTTTCATTATGACATTCTGTGATGAGTTTCTGCTGGCGTTCCTGGTCAGAGCTCAAACATCAAAGATGGATCCAGTGGCTGTGAAGATGTGATTTAATGCTCGTTGCTGCTGACTCCAACCGCTTCATCACGGTTCAGCTTCACTGCTGAGAATAGACCAAACATCCAGCGTTCTCTGGCTGCTTCTGCTGGTTCTACTGTTCTACAACACACCAGCTTCCACCACAGAAACGTTAGATTTTCTATATATAATAAAAATCTGCGGTGGTGGTTTCACGTTGGTTATAATAATTCGAGCATTTAAAAAGCTTACAAATGATGTTAAGTCTTTCAGAAACTCATATATATTATATAGAATTATTGTTTTAATGAGTGTGAATCTACACAAAAACACTGAACTAATTTATGATATTTTAATTCCTTGAGATGCTTCTGTATGTGATAAAGAATCAAACATTTTCAACAGGAAAACAGAAGATGAAACTCTGAGACTGAGAGTTTCTAACGAAGCAGAAACGATGGTTGAACAGAGATTGTAAAAGCAGACGGAGGTCTCACCACGTTTTTAACTTTAAATTCAGGCTCAGGACCAACGTTCAACGGCTAAAAAGAAGAAAAACACCAAACAGCCAAAGGAAAAGAGACGTCTCTGAAGCTCTGCCTGCTCTGTTGTGTTAACTGCATCCAAGAAACTTCACGGTGAAAAGGAAGAAAAGATGGAGTGTGAGGCCAAATACTAAAACAAAACACACGTCACTTCATTCCTGTTCTTTACTTATTCACCCAAATCAGTCAAAGCTCCATTATATTAACATTTACATCAGTTATTATCAGGGATTAGGGGTATTCAGAGTAACGTGTTTCTATTCAGGTTAAGATATTAGGCTGTTCAGGACCACAGGACACGAGGAGCTGGACCTGATTGGGTCCTCGGGCCTCGGGTTGGACACATGTGGTTTAGGGCTTTTGACCTTTGACCTGGTTTTAACCTGAGAAAAATACAGACCAGCGTTTACATGTAGGAAAGAAACAGACTGTGTTGTTGTTTCACGTGTCACAAAGACTGAAGATGACATCACAAAGGACACACACACACACACACACACACACACTCACGCACACAAACACACACACACATTGTGACCTCTGTCACTGAGTTTCTCCTCCAGCTTTATTTCATGTTTCTGAGCATCAAACTCTCTTTTCTCTTTTCTTGACATTTTTAACAGTTTAATGTAGAATTTCCACTTTTGTCAAACCTCAATACATCAAACTCAATTAGAGACGCAGGTAAAATATTCAGTCAGTTTTCTGCTGAGTGAACGTGTCTGTCAGGAAGTTTAATGTTACTGCACATAAAGGATCATTCAACGGTTTCATTTTCTCACTTCAGTTCTTATCAAGGTCTTTAAAGGACACAATTTAAAATAATTAAATTCAAACAGCCAATCAGGTGTTTTATGCTTTAATTCACCTATTATTAATGTTTTGGATCATTTATGGATAAAGTAGTTAAATACAGTAGTACTAAAAATATGGAAGTATTATCAGCTAAATGTATTTAAAATATTAAAAGTACAGATTCTATTATATTATTACAGTAATATTGCTATAATTATATAGTAATATATTAATATAATATTAAAAATAATTATAGTGAAAGTAAAATGTAATAAAGTATAAAGTATAATCACATGGAAATACTCAAGTACAACTGACTTCCTTACTTCCCAGTATTAGTATTTACAGGTACTACTACCTGAAGGTTAAAGGTTATTTACTGATGTTTCATTAGAAGAGAATCTCCAACTATCAGAAAGCATCAATAAGTGAACACATGAGTTTTTAAAGAGCAAAGTCCAGTCGTCTCCAGGACCCAAACTTATTATTTACTTGTGTGATTTTCCACTTCAAGTTGTTTATTTGCAAAAAGTGAAATGATTTGCTCCAAACCGGCGTCACAGGTTGTTACGTAAAGTCACGACTGAATATTCACATTCCTCAGATCACAGATGACTCACATGGTCAGGATTCACCTGAAGAGGTGGAAAGTAGCCGAGTACATTTACTCTACAAGTACTACAACTAGTACTTCCTGCTACTTCCTCCTCAGTGATAATATCAGAAACTTTAGAATCAGAGGTCTGAACTTCTACAAACAGCAGAAACATTCCACATGTGTGTGATTGTTAACAACTACAACTAATACACATTTAAGCTCTGAACACAGCACATGCTGCATTCAGGAAACCACACAATCACACCATATGTTCACCAATAAACCAGATCAGAGAATCACAGCTCAGTTTGTCCCTTTAATCAACCCAGGACCCCTCACGTTTATCTGGCGACCCTTTGGAGGGGCCAGAACCATAGGTTGGAAACCACTGGTTTAAAACTACATAAGTTTCATAAATTAGTTAAACTAGATACTACATCTACTCACAATACTGCAATACTTTATTACATCAACTTATTACACTCATGTACTTAACTGCAGAACTTTGAGAGAGAGAAAATGTATTTTACTTTAGTACTTGCGAATACTTCTGTACTTTTACTTAAACAGGGTGAGGATACTTGTTATGAAGTACTGATGAAAGTAGTTCC